>CAJQUW010011843.1:0-600000 GCA_907163375.1 Prostheceraeus crozeri | reverse complement strand
CAACGTTGAAAATTGACGAGAGTGCACTTTTAAGGCATATAACTATGAAAATGCTCTTTCCCATGCGAACAATTCAGCTTATAGATTCTCCTTTTTTTGGTTCAATTTTTATGTTAGTAAGGGGGTTCCATACTCAAAAAGTCGATTTATATCTGAATAGATTATTTGCTGCAGACGTGCATCCGTTTTTTAAAATGTTTTAGACATTGGCAGTTCGAAATAATCCTACTATACTCATGAATGACACTTGCTTGTGACGGTTGACAGTGACTTCAGCATCGCAGCTGAGCTCAGTTGGTTGGAGCAATAGGGGTACTTATGGGTTATCTCCCCCCACGTTTTCAAATTTGTCTAAAACCCGTAGAAATGAATCCAATGTCACAAAACTTTGAACACACGTAAGTGAGAATATTCTCTAGCAACAAACCAAATTTTGGGCAAATCGGAGAAGTACTTTTTTGAATTAGGAGCGATAACTTGAAGTGCAGCGATGCCGGCAGCTTCATCTGACTTGTCAGTGACCTCATCGTCTAAGCAGAAGGCACTTGAGATCAAGAAAGTCATTTCCCGACAACTCGTGAAGCGATGATGACCTGGCCACATCCTTCCCATTAATATGCTTCTTAAAAAGGTGTGGCAAAGTAAAGGTCGTGGGAAGATTTCAAATGACAGTGAATGAGACGAAGAGGGAGAGCGAACAATGCACACACGAGTAGCAATGACGCGTCTCTAATGCAAGAAGTACTAGTCTGATCTGCATATTTTTTTGTATATGGGTAGAAAATATGCTCAAGTATGTGTACTCGAAGTTTGGTGACGATTGATTCATTTTTGCAGATTTTAGACAAATTTGAAAACCTGGGGGGGAGATAACCCATAAGTACCGCAATAGGTTAAGATAACCTAGTCTAGTCGTGGAATTCGCAAGTCCTGCAGCAGAGGTCAAAGTGCGTGACAGAATACGCATGGAGAGTTCATGATTAAATTTAGTTATCAGGATATTTGCCGGTACGAAATTCTCAGCTCATAAAGATCGTACAGCAATACAGGAATCTCTATGGTGGCTTGTCAAAATGTTTTGTTGATAAGTGAGCCTACATATCGATGTCATAGCATATTTTTGATTCATCTTTCAATGTGTGTTTGTTAGGGAATTTGTTAATTTACAAGATAATCTTCACTTGATGCTGACGGAGATATAGAGAATAATTTATTTTTCAGTGGAAAGATACTCCAGCCTCCTCAATAATGGATTCCAAGTTGAGGTGTGTATTCGAAGCAGGAGACTCAGCCCAGAATGAAGTGAAATCCCAACCTGACAACCAAGGAGTCAGTGAAGAAATCGTCACGTCAACACAAGCATCCAACGTACGAGCAAGTCCCCAGTCTACTCGAAGGCAGGCAGGAGGCCAACAGACCGTAAGTAGATCGCGTGCTAGTTGTCCAATGAATTTGCCACATACAATTGATTAAATTTCCAGTAGATAAGAACGCGAAGGTAATGTTTCAAATGAGCATGAGTTGGAGAACACTCCTCGTCTCCCAACATTGCAGGAGAATCGGAAGGGATATCGAACAACAACGATGTAAAGATCGATGAATTTCATAATCACTTGCAGGTTATAGTTTCAGTTTTCGAGAACTCAAAAATGAAATCACCTTAGTGACTCCCAAGCGATAGGTGTGAGGTTTGATAGGGATAATTGGAATATTTTTGTCGCTATTACTTGCTTGCTTTCCATTGAAATACTTGGATTTACAAGTAGTTTGCTGAGAGAGATTGGGAACTTGAGATCACCTTCAGTTGTAATGATTACCCAATAGTTGAGTAGGGGAGTGAAATCTCTTTTATACATGTAATATTATCTTCAATGTTCCTCATTTCATATTTGTGTCTGTAGGGAATATCGATTTCATAGCGTCGGATAACTGGTAAACCTTAATAAAATCTTGATCCCAAGAATGGCTTTTCAAATTATTGAAATAAGAGAAAAATCGTCACTGTACTGTGAATGTATGGATGTCCGGTCCTTGGCTTTTAACTTGATATTACTAATGAAGTTAGTGATTTATTACATTATTTGGAAATCTTTGCTCTAAGACTTCGGATTCAGAAAGTAAAAGTTCTATTTCGATGTTTGGGTCTCCATCTCTTCGACCCTGGACTGCAAGAGCTAGTTCGAGTTTTTCTCAGGATATGTGCCCATAAAGACGGAATCCATTCGCTTTCGTCAAACTCCCGATGTTCTCCTTCAGATCAAGCATATCCAACAACTCGCTCGTGCCCCTTTTAGCCATCAGTTTTACTCCATAAACCATGCCAATCCAGTCATCACCCGTTCTGCTTTTCGTAGAGTGCCCACTACATTCGCTCCTAAACACAGTCATATAAGTCCAGTATTATTGGCAGGCTGTCTTTGAATTTGAGAAGAAAACTTGAAAAATCACGAAAGCCTTGAGTTTGAGCATCAAACTTCGAAAGGCTAACTTACATTACTTTTCGATGCGTCATGTGTGATAACTCCTGTAACTCTATTGGCAGCTTTCCCAAACATTGACTTGATTTTTATTTTACTTGCATAATATATTATCTCACATTCATATTTAAATAATCGAGGACAGGACAATTTATGAAATCGGTAGAAATGGAATCATGAGGTAGAGCATTGCTTACTTACCTCGTTTTACGTCTCTCCTTTCCGGTTATGGGCTGGACGGAAGTTGCAACTACATTAAATTGAAGCATTAGCGCTACCTAATTGCAACTCACATTTGAATATTTGGTTTGCGATGCTCCTCCAATCACCAAGGCAGAGCATGATTCAGGACAGAATTAAATGCAGGGATGAATTTTGCACGTTATAAGATTTATTTAATGAATCGTGTATTTTGCATCTGTTCGATCATTTTTTTGATGATAATGAGTTTTTTCAAAGATATTCAGCCCTTGAAAGCGGGAATTCCATCGAAAATTGACGCAGAACCGAAATCTGGGGCCTAAAGAGAATTGGACTTGAATGATAATTAAGATTTTACTCTAATCAATTGACTCTAAAAACATGGAAATTTGAGGAGGTAGAAAATTGTAATTGAGAATTGTGAATTTTAAGCGGAAAACACGCTCAAAATTTTGAAATGAAAAGAAATTTGACCTTGAAGATAATTCGATTTCTCTGTCAAAGTGTACTGGTCTCATGTATTTTTCTCATTTTCCTTTCATTTCTAAATAATCACTTCGGAAAATCAGAAACAATGTGCTTAATTTCTTATCTGAAAGATGAATGAAAGCTCTCGAAGGATGGTTGATGAGTGTACTGGCAGGAATGATCGATTCTACACATGGAACTATTCCGCTACCCATTGTGTTGTTAAAGTACTCGTGTGCTGCAACCCATCTTAAAATGCGGTATGTCTATCCACGCGTATGTCTATCGAATGACGACACTTCCGTCTGACGTGTGCGCGCTCATGCAGACGGCTGCAAGTTCGATGGGCCTACTGACCGCTTGGGGAAGTGCCATCTGCTCTCATTCTGAAATATTAATAACGGTAGCTTTCAGAAGCTAAAAGCGTTTTCTTATTTGTTTGTGCGACTGCCAATCAAAAAGACGCACAGTGATAGAAGTATAATTCTTAGAAATACCAGTATTAGCTGAGGGAGAAGATTCTTGGAAATTTTAAGTGAGGAATGAATTATTGGAAAAGACTTTAGAACAATTTTCTTCTGTTTTTCTGTAATTGGTTTAGTGGATCACGTAGGCTATTAGCAATTGGCTAAGTGGATTTTTAGAAACATTAAAAATTACTGTTAAAAGGTAGACCTACTGACAAATTGCAATGTGCAATGAAAAATATTTTTTGATGAAATTATTTGCATGAAGTGCATGCATGCACCTAGTTGCTAGCATAACTGTACAGTAATGCTAGTATATCATCAACACAAGATTAGGGCAATAATAGAAAGGGCATAAATAAAATACTATAAATAGAAAATACCTGTGTAATTGACATGTCCTACAATATATTAACATAAATCAAGAGGAAATAATCGCTTAAAAAATAATCATTTTTGGGCCTGCCCAAAATCAAAATTAATTGATCGAAAATACTCAAGTTGGGTCACCAAGAATTATTGACCCAATTTTGTATTCCACTACAGTATTCCAGTTATCTATTCTCAGTGCAGTAGATGTAATTTCATAATACTATGCAGTTATTGAAAATGAGTCGCACACAAATATTTTCTGTCGATGCCGCTCCAGTAAGCGTATCTTCAATATAGGGGTACATGTTCTCTGAAACCTAAATATTGGCACCCAATACACAGAGCTACTACACGGACATTCTATTGTGTCAATCAAAATCGCACTCTCACCGAGCGTCGTTTGAGGGAGTTGACACTAACAGATCGCAGAATCAGCTGTTTTAATCATCCTTTTCTTGACAAACATAGCTGAATCCAGATGTTCCTCCGTTCGTCAAAGTTCTTCGTTTGAGAAGGCTGATATCAACCGTCAACATTTTGCCATAGCCTAATCATATTGCATGTAGATTCATTAGCAGCATTGAACTTGCTAATTTGTTTACTTGTCTGCTGAAATGGTTGCTGTGCTCTCCAACGTGTATTTTACATATTCCTTTGACAATCACAAGGCAACTAAATCTAGGGGAGACTGGGGTGTATGACATATATTTTATGGCTTAATAATATTGAAGGCAAAGTGTCAGTGTTGTGACCACTTTGTTACCAACACTTAACCATTGATCAAAGCCTCATTCATAAATGGTCAATAGAATCCAAATACTTAAAATTTTATAGTCGTGCTCATGTGGGGTGAGTTGGCATATGGAGGTGTTTGTGTAACTAAATCACCATAGGGGATGCCTAAATATTGTCAACTTTTGATTAATTGAAAAGGCATGGAGCTGTGCAATTCGGAAAGTTAAACGACGGTCATGATCATCGCTATGACGACGGCATAGATATCTATCCGGTCACTAGCTTACAGTAGGTGGTGAAAGCGTGGGAAAGGAGAGTGGTAATCTGAATCAAAACAGATTGAATGTTTCGACTGCACATAACATTTTAGGGAAAATACTTTTTTATGATTAATTTAATCAACACATTATACGAAAGAAGACAACGGTAGATTCGAAATTTTTAATTTGAAGCATCGTCTGACTCCACGTTTGGCAGCATATGGACGTTCCTAATTTCTAATATTTCCTTTAATTATCCTTTAAATATTTCTAATTTCTATTCAGTTGACTTTGCGACCTCATTATGCCTGCCACTTGTGAAAACTATTAATAGCATTAAAATAGCCTAAACATTGTCTCTACTAAGATAGACCTACAGCTGGTCGATCTGCTACTTAAATGGAAGACACAGGAGCTCCAAAAAAAGGTTCCTAGATATTTAGCGCAAGGCATTTTTTCAAAAAGTGCGCCAACTCTCCCCATCATACCATGTGACAACCCTCCTCATCCGGCCATGTATCAACTCAACCCAACCCTTAGCTGAATGAATGTCTACGTCTCATGCGACATATCTGCTCGTACTAAATGTAATCGTGTTGCACCACCACTCAAATGAAGTCCTCGTTTGATTGAACTTTAGACAGAAGACGGTTCTTCATTCAAAAAAATGAGATTTTTCGGTAATTTTCCTTCATCTTCGCATGAGACATAAACGACTGAAGCAGGCATCGCAATATTTTCACTGCCTGATATGGAGATGGTCCTGGAAAAAGTATTGGTGATTTCATGCTGCCTAGCATAAACGTTTTTTTTCAGAAGGACCCATATGTCAACTCACCCCAGTCTCCCCTATCGCTTTTGTTTTGGTTCGCTATTTGCTCAAATTCGTATAGGTGACTGTAATGATCATTGAGAACTACAGTGTTGTGCAGCAAAATTGACCACTCCTGTTCATTTTACAAAAAATACAGTCCTCTAGAGTGGCTTGGCTGCACATGGTTTTTAGCTTTTTTCTTTTTGTATTTTTCTAACAATTCTTGCGAGACTTAAATTCTTGTTCAATATTGATTTGCATTAAATAAATGTGTAAGATAATCGTATTTTTTTACAAATTTTATTGGATGGACAATTTTTCTACACAACACTGTATTATCAAACAAAACACTATCATGCGATACTATTTATGATGAACGCATAATTTCATTAATTGATATATGGAGAATCAAAAAGCTACTTAACTATGACTTGTAAGATGTATTCTCGTAGACTAAAATTGTGTACTATATTTCGAGCTATCCTCGTAGATCATCATCAAACAGATGCCAAATTTCAGAAAAATCGAGGGCTTTGAACTTCATCGGTTTACATAAGGCAATGAAACTAATGGCTATGATTCAAAAGTGGTTGAGCACAAGTTGTAATGTGACCGGTGAATTGAGAAATTTAAATGAAAAAGAAATCTCATAATTGTTCATGTTGTCGCTTAATGTTGACATAAATTTCGTTTGTCATGGGTACATGTCGGAAATCTCACCTGTTCGGCAATTATAGAAGATACTCAGTATCATTGATAGTGATGAATTAAACACTTTAATGTCATTCACGTGTCATAATAAATGGACAGAAGTTGTAGATTACATGCACTCAGTTTTATCCTGCATTTCAACTTAATAGCGTAGCTCGCTAGTATGCGCGTTCTATTATCATGTATCACTTCATCAGCGCTGACCTTCAACTTATCCAGCCATCTTATCTACTCTTGATTCGCGCATGTCTGCAAATCGATGAAACATGAGTGCAGTTATGTTGTTTACACACATTGGAAGTCCTTTGAAAATCCAAGGAATAAAGCGAAGTCAAAACAATTTGCTTTTTCACTTATTCTTGTCCTAATTTATGTATGAAGTCATGATAACTGTACCATAGGAGTGGAACAACCTCTGCACAAAGAGCCAGCAATTCGAATGATTTAAATAATAGAGGCTATAGTGAACTATTGGATGAGCTGAGAAAGACGTTGGATGGAAGAAATGTGGTATCATCTATAATTATCATCATCATAAGATTGGATGCTTACATCGTCGTCTTTCCATGAAAGTATGTTTTTGCCACGTCGAAGTCGAAAGTGTTGATCTGTACTGACATGATGTAAGTCAGTAAGTTTCTGTTACATTGTCTTTACAAGCGTCTAATGTCTTAATTTCGTGAACACAAATGCTGTCATACATTCACAGTAAATGAAGTTGTGTTGAACATGTTAAATGGTCTTTCGTTGCTTCGAACGGAATCAATGACGCAATTTTAAATCCTGTGCACATTGTACAAAGTAAATTGAAGGGCCAAATGACCGCACAATCAACGCCTACGATGGAATTTCATTCATGAAACTGCCTTCAGATTCTATCGACATTGATCAAGTTACTTGGACACAAAACTTGTTATCGAAGGCAAACGTAATTGCGCATTGTCGTGCTGTGAATGTTTATGAGAATCTTGAAATATTCTGGAAAGTTCTTCGTGCAATAACTTCTCATGTATGACCGAATGCGTGATGAGCTTTGAATATAATGAATGATTCTGATAAAACCAAAAGAATCAGAAACCAAATTTTGGACTTGTCCTCAATAGAAGTTGCCTCTGTACATGATCGGTTCGGAAATCGAGATCAATACTCATTAGTCCTTTTATCATGTGCTCCTTAATTGGAAGCAAAATCGTTGCACTGTTTGCAAGATGCCATACAGGTTTTTAGACTTTTAAGGAGCAATAAAAAAACAATTTTTTAAGAGCATTTAGTTTCATATGCCCTACACATGACATACAGGTGTTGACAAAGATCGGACAATATTTAGATGCGAAGAAGAAACAGTCAGATAGTAGTTGTCACTCTCATTCATGAACTGTGCATTCTATAAACCGCCTTGAAAATAGAAAATGTTCTAAGGTGTGTTTCAATCATTAAAGTTAGAGATTAATAAAATTATGATGCATGCATCTGTTTTTCAAATGTTGTCTGTACTTAAAAAAAGATTGCGGGAACAGTAAGTTTATGACTGTGAGTTTAGGATATTAATAGATATTTGGATAAGCGAAACAATTAGCAAATCTGCAAAATTGAAACTTATGTTGACATTGTGCTGAGAATTATTGCATGTTTTATCGTCATCTCTTATATTTCAGTGACCGCAAATTCAAAATCTGTTAGATACAGTATATAGCATTGGATTTGGTAGAGAACACACGCTGTATGATGGTCATGAATATTCCATAACCCTTCATCTAAGAGAATAATATAAAGAACGAGCGGACTATTTCTAACACATTTATGTAAATGTGTTAGAAATAGTCTTCTCGTTCTTTTACCTTTAAAATGTAGAACACTAACGCCGAGACCTAAGCACGAAATTGTATCACGAATCGTGGCGAAATGTTTATCTTACACAATTATAATGTGAGTAAAAGAATTGTATATTTACAAATGACAATACATATTGCCAATTGACATCATCATTCTTGTTTCGGTAGTTAAGTGAAGTTAAAATGAAGATGTTTAATGTGAAATGAAGTAGTCATGTGTAATAATGGGGCCTACCTAATTAAGGCATGAGTATATGTGAGTCAAAACGATTAAATAGTTTACAAATGTTAATAGCAGTTTATCCATGCACTGATTAAACATGAAAACGAATGATGTTTTGATTGATTGCTTGAATATTCCTCTAAAACGGTTTACTATTTGCAAAATACTAAAGATTTCTTTCAATTCATTTTCGGTTGACCGTCCTTGTTATGTCAATATCAGGTTCATTGAAGTTTCGTTAGTTAGTCAGTATTTCAAAACGTTGAAAATAACTCAATCTATTATAGTCAACATAAAGAACCAGCAATGTTGTATATATATATATATATATATATATATAATTTTCATTCGTGTTAGCTTATATATTTATAGCAAAAAATCAACAAATTCAGTAGTGAAGCCCTAATATGCGATATTAGATTTTTCTATATTTCGGTTTCATAAATAGGGCTATTAGTAACATTACTAAGAAGATAGAAGGAAGGAAGTCACTTCTATTTGAGATGAAAGGGCTCTGTAGAAGAATCCGGATATATTGGTACTTATAGTACAGTAGAGTTCAAGAATTCAAGATAATTGTAATCATAAGTTATGTAACGCCTCCCTCTCCTCATGAATCTATAAAAGGACGTTTCTCTTGTTGAATATTTTTATTACAAATTCAAATGGCATGCTCGAATGCTGGGTCTTTATTCACTTCAAGTAGTAATGTTGCAATAACTATAATAATAAGCATTTATTTGAAGATAAGGAGCCACGGCTGATCATAATAGCCTACATGTAAAGGAAAAAAGAAGCATATAAAAATGCATTAAGTCACAGCTGCGAGAAACGCGATACACAGAATGGAAGGAGTTCTTGTATCTATCAGTCCTGCAAAATATAATACTGGATGATTTTCTGAGTCTTGATGTCGTTTCATTCGAGCCCTGTGGTATTTTTCCTCTCACGATCGTCGGTAATGTCTGAGATTGTCTTTGACATATGAAAAAACGTCTGGTGGTCAGTTCTAACCCATGTTTCATCAAAATCATTCATAATCATAATCATGCGGATGACTTCTCAGAACGGCTTCAAGAACGTTTGATTATGCTTTCGTGATAGTTGAAATGCCATACGGGAGCGCCATTTTCCAGAATGCTGCGTATACAAGCACAATAAAATTTGACAACATCTGCATCTCCGAAACCTGATCGCATCCTTTCACTAACAAAATGTGTCCTCATCTGTGCTTTCTTGATTATTTTTAGTATGTGATCTGACCAAGACGATTCATCATTGATGATGAAAGCAAGACTCTTCGTTTGTCGAATTTGATTGATAATTTCCCCGTCGAATTCTATCTGATTTCAGTTTAGCTGTTTCCTTCTTTTATAGCTTATTCTCATTTCATTAGCTTCATTAGTTGTAAGACTGAGCTATTATATTGTTAATCTGGAACTAATTGCATTGCTTGAAAATGACTTCGTGTTTTCTCAAACTCGTTTACATAACTCATCACAAGTAATGTATCATAAATGAAATGATAAATTCAAGCATCAAATGCCATACCTGTCGAAGACTGAGACCGAGATTTGAAAGTGATAAGGATGCATGATCTACGCAACTACTACTTCAATATTGATATACGTTGACCTGTTTCTTCGCACTGCTTCACGCATGAAAGTACATGTCCACTTAATGCATGCATGATCAATTGATCATCTTAAAGCTGCTGAATCATTTTTATTTAATTGCGTGGACTTACCGTCTCCGTGCGACATTTCCTATATGATTTCGTTAATGACATTTCTGTTATGAAAGGTTATCTGCTCTGACTAAACTAGTGTCTTCAATGATTAAATTCACATTGAAAATGCAATCAAAAAATATCGAAGATCTCTTTCCAATTGATCGAGTTGCGTTTTCACGCGAATTCGATAACACTTCGCTCAAGCGCATTTTCGACGCATCTTTGGAGAATGACCGTGTTTTACTTGTTACCAGGTTCTTGAAGGTGGCATCTTAGACCATCTATTCAGTATCCCTTCTGATTTCATTTGTCCATATTCAGATGGGGTTGGATGCAGTGCAGCTCAGAAGTGGTTTCAACATTTCCCCTTGGACATTAAACAGCTATGGTATTCCTTAATTATTAAATGGTGATAACTCAATGGTATTTCATCCTAGCCATGACATTCCTGTTGCCGTGTTGAAGCTCCTTGGATGTCAAGGCGCTTTGATTCTCGGTTATGTCTTCAACTGCATGATGCAGCTTGGAGAGCACCGGTAGTCTAGTCTGGTCGACCAGTTTAACCGTCCTTGTCTGGAAGGACAAAGGAGATGTGGCGGAGTGCACAAACCATTGTCCAATCCGCCTGTTGTCAAAATATGAAGATATTTGAGCGCATCATTGACCGACGACTACGTAGCATAGTCACGGTCTCCTCAAACCAGTGCAGATTCGTGAAAAGCTGCAGCACAACAGACGCCATACTCGCTATCAGATTACTCCTGGAAAAAGAACGAGAAAACAACACGAACGTCCATGTGGCATTCCCAGACTTAGAAAAAGCGTTCGATAGGATACCCCACGAGCCCATGGTGTGCCTAAAGTGCCTATGCCGACTGGATCAAGATCCTCTACCGCAACACCAGTAGTGTTGTCAGAAGCCCTGTCGGAGTATTGCCGTCATTCATTATCAGTGTTGGTGTACACCAAAGCTCTGCTCTTTCTCCACTCCTGTTCATACTCTGTTTGAACACAGTGACCGCCGATCTGCAGAGGCCTTATCCGTGTACGCGCCTTTATGCTGATGACGTGCTTCTGGCGTCAGGAAGACAGAGTACATGAATGCGGGACTCAATCAGGCGGTACCATCACGATTGACGGAGATTTGAAGACGACTACATGCTTCAAGTACCTCTGCTCGACCATAGGCATCGATGGCGGCATACAGTCCAAAATTAAAGCTAGATTGAGCCCAGCATGGCTGAAGTGACGCCAGACAGCATGAATCCTCTGCGAACGACGCATATGCCTGAACGCCTTAAGTCGAAAGTATAGAGGTCAGTCGTGCGCCCAGTCGCCCCCGACGGAGCAGGAGCAAGCCCTCCACACCATGGAAATGCGATGGTGCCTCGGTGAAACACAGTGGAATCACGTAGCAAATGCCGACGTCCGACAGCGATTGGGTATCGCGCCTATCACGAAGATGAGAGAAACTCGGCTAAGGTGGCATAGTCATTCGTAGTGATGAAGACTCTTTGATCGAAAGTGCAACGCTGCTCAGTTCACTGGGCAGGCGACCACGGGAACGACCAGGTGGACGATGGTTGGATCGACTGAAGGAGGACTTGAAGAATGTCAGCACCAAGGAAGATGCCGCACTCGAGATCGTGCCAAATGGAGGCAAATTTGCAAAACTATGGATCCTGCTCTTAGGCGGGATTAGACGCAAGGAAGAAGAAGACTGTTACGCCCCGGTCATATCCAATGTCTGTTTTTTCTACATTTCAACTGCCACACAAAGCGGTGTCAATGAGATTCCACGGATCGCCAACCGAGTTGAAAACTTGACAGCGGCTTGCACGGCATTACAATTCTATCCATCTTTATTCGTTACAGTCCTTTTCACTGTCATTTTTCAGTTTTAACGATCAACACAAAACCATGATTTAAATTCGCAGCGGACGAAGTTTTTTCTGACATTTCTCTTTTTCCATAAATGAAATTCTACATCCTCCTAACAAGTCGATCAACTACGGTATCTTCTTTTTGTTGATTGGTCCATGTAAGCATTCCGATTTTCCTTTTTATATATAATCCTGTTACAGTCTTCTTTGCTGTGTTCCATCACTACTCCACACGCTGTTTTCATTATACGTCTTCGTTGGTTACTCAAGAGTCATCTCCACAGCCTCGATGTTATCTCACGATTTAGATGTGATTGTCTATGTCATACCCGCGTGCTAAAACATTTGGGAAGCCTGATTTTGAACTTGACATAAAATATCCTGAAATCCTGTGAGAGATGATCCTCAACATCGAACTGATCTTAGTATGTCACATTGATCATAAAGTATACATTTCGGATGCTTCAATTTCTATCAGATTTCCATTCGAATTTGTACCGCATGCTTACATACGAGTAGACATGTAATTTTTATCAAACTTCACATTTCTATGTAGAATGACATTTACATCAATAGCAATTATGCTGAGATCTTCTTTCTATGTTGGGTATTGAAATTGAACTATTTGTCATACCCGTTATTTATTCAAGACAATGTTTTCTAATAAGCGAAGGATGTCGGCAATTCTGCACTGTGGATTCACTAAAGATCATGAAGCGGACAGTGTGACAAAGAATAGTTTCATCAGTGAAGTTGACTGAAACGATGTAGGGGAAATTAAAATTGGGCACGCCGTGAATGCCAGCATGCAAATGAGAATGAGTGGCGTGCCATCCTCAATGTGAATCAATCTAGTTAGCTTTTTATGTCAAAGTTGACTATTGAGTTATTGCTATTCGAATGTCTGGCAAAACAGTTCATTTCATGTCTTGTCTGAATGAATTCCAAAAGGATTCGAAAGAATTCCTAGTTCTTAGCCGAGAACAAAGTTGTTAATAAATTGAAGAGTTAACTATGTCTGAATTCGATTCACACAAAGATGAAAATTATGGGAAGACAAAAAATTGAGTTGGCGGCTGTGTTGCCAACATGCAGCTTATTTAGATAAAGCTGTGAATGACTCAGTCATGCCAAAGATTTATATATTAATTAATGTATTAAATATTCTGTGAACGGGTTAAAAAATCCAACAGATTTTCTGACCAGTCATTTCAACGCTTTTATCGACTGCAAATTTATTGAACAAGAAGTGTCCTTTCATGAGACAACTCAAGTCAGATATGATAGTGTATATGACATGCGTGCATTGTCAGTTATTTTTAGTATCGTCAAGCAGTAACAAACCAAATGTAGCTGGTGCAGATAGTATGATTTAAGTACAAATAAATCGTTCATATTAATCGAGGAACTTCGTAGTCTATGTGATGAACTTACTATGAACACTGAATTGACGTTTGATGAATGAATTCTGCGACGTTTATTGCCTTAATCCAAACATAAGAGATTTGCAGGAGGTTACTAATTGTCACCACGATAGGCTGCAAATATTATCTTTTCAACATAGTAAGAGGTAGTGTCGACGAACTATTTCAACAATGAACGTGAAATTACTCGCATCTATCTAACTTGGCGGCAGACTTGAAAATGGTCATTGCGTGCAGTCAATTGGGACCAGTCTTCTGGGTGTTTTCGACAAGAACCCAACGTAGATTCTAACCTTTTCTCGGATCGATTCATTTTATGCTCAATGAGTATCCCAGTGAAATCAACAAATACGTTTGCTAAAATCCTGTTGTATAGCAGCAAGATGCAAGATTGACTAGATTAGTATGCACAACAACACTTTCGTTTCCGCACACCTATATCTATCTGTTTTATTTTAGGTCTACTCAGAAAGTCGAACGGACGACGTTTCTCGACTGAAAGCCGAATTGGATGACCTCAAAGAAGAAAACCAAAGGTTGAAGGTGAGAAACTTATTATTCATGCGAATTATGTACGATTTTATTTGGTAGAAATTTAATTAGCTTGATTGAAGATGGGACATTCCCATAGCGAGTCTTATGTATTGAATATGACTTTGATAATCTAACATGTATTAACATAGTCTGTGGTTTGCCCTTAAGAGGGCAAATGGTACGTTCCCAACCGGCAGACATAAAAGGTCGTAGCGTGTCAAACTTTAAGACTATCCTATGGCTACTTTAGAGCCAAACTTGACGGGATCTGTGTGGGAGGAATTTCCCCATTGGTCAATTTATTAACTCACTTAGAAACTGCTTTATGTCCTTAAATTTCAATTTACTGCTGTAGTATAAAGCAAAAAGCAGTCTATACTTTTTCCACCAGAAGAAGTGTCTGGAATTTCACGACTTAGGCACCTAAGAAAGGAAACAGGCTTTACAAATACTGTCCTATTTCTTTAGCTTAATTATTTGATAACAATGTCTTAATCAATTTACCACATTGTTCCATTCGTGACTGACGCAACAATCTCATAACCTTGAATTCAATTAAATCTGGTTTCTTTTGGAGATAATGTGTGATGATTTAGGAAATTTCTGCTCCATTAAATCACTGAGCAACCTAGTTTGCTTATAATTGACAACATTTTGTACTCGATTTATTTCCGAAATTTCCAAACATTAAGTTCCGGAAGGAGAAAAACTACTTACTGAGCAGGAGAAAATGACACGGAGATTGACTTTGTGTTGATTGGACAACAAAGCCGCAAGTATTTAAAAGATGTGAAGACGATTTCAGGAGAATTGCAGCACAGATTGACTTTTAGGAATTCAGAGAATTATGAAAACGAAACGCTGAAGAAGGTTTGGAATCTCAAAGACGATGCGTTGAGAACCCAATTTGAGAAAAAGTCCTGTAGCTCCTAGACGTTGAAGCCACACACATCTGGGATTCTTGCAAGAATGGAATTCTGCAGAAGAAGAGAAGAGTTGATCAGAATGATACATGGTGTTGGAATGGCAAAGTGAAGAACGCCATTGCAAAGAAGAGAGTTATTCAGATCCTTGTGTAAAGATGGCTGACGAAAATAAGGCGGTTTTGTAGAAGCGCAAAAACCGCGCGAAGAAAATGGTTGCCAAAGCCATGAAGCAAGAGGCCGAGCAGGAGTTTCAAAAATGAGTGAAAATCTAGCAAAATATTTGAGCGTGTAAAAATATTGAAGCGATGTGGTAGATGTTAAGGGAAGCAGGTGCATGAAAGGAAATGACGGTCGACTCGGATTTACTGAAAAAAAGAAGAGTGATATGGAAGTAATTATGAATAAGAAGAATGGTTGGGATCGAGTAACTGATGCCAATTTGGTGGAAGGACCTGACCAAAGTATTACTGAGTTCAAGTATTATTGATCAGTTCAAGCAAAAAAATGAAACAAGGCAAAACAGCTAGAGTGTCCACGGTCAGTGCTGAGATGATAGCTGCGAGTGGAGAGGCAGGAATAACCGTACTGCTGGAACTTGGTCAACGGGTATTAGATGTGAAAGAAATACTGGATGAATGGAAGATGAGTGTATTTGTGTCACTTAACAACAGAAAAGGAGATGTAATAAATTGTGGATCGTATAGAGGAGAGAAACATTTAGAGCATGCCATGAAGATTATTGAAAGTGCTTGAAAAAATAAATCGAAAAGTAGTACCTTAGATGAGAGTGAGACGCAATGTGGCTTCATGCCAGGAAAGGACACGATTGATGCTATATTCATTATAAAGAGATTGCAAGAAGACTACCTCGAGAAAAAGAAGGAAACTGTACATATGCTTTATGGATGTGGAATTGGTAAAGCCTTTGACCTAGTTTCAAGAAAAGTGATGCTCAATGGGAGATGAAAAATGTTTATAAGAATCAGAAGTGATAGTGAGATCGGTTATGAGCTTTTACGATGGGGCGAAAACTAGAGTTAAGATTGGTACAGAGCTATCCGATAAATTCAGGGTGGCTGTCGGAGATTGCTGCTTTGTGATTGATGCGACAAAGGATGAAGGAGAGGGACTATCATCACAAGGTTTGTTCGCTGATGACATTGTTTTGACGAGCGAGACAGTGGAAGGTCTGAAAGAGATTTTTTTGGAATGAAGATCAATTTAGGTAAAGATCCCTGCGGAATATGTGGGAGAAGAGTTATGTCGAATCGAGGCTTTGTGCCAATTATGGGAATTTGATGCACTGAAGATGTACGAAAAGTAACGTCTGACTTGGCCAGAGACATCACATGTGATAGATGTGCTAGGATGGATGAAGATTGTATGACTGTTCAAAGACATTGAAACAGTGGAGGAATTTTGCTACCTAGGGAGCAGACTGAATGTCAGTGGAGGACGCGAAGCAGAAGCTACGATGAGAGAGTGAGACTTGGATGGAAGATATTTCGAGAAGTTGGAGAGTTGTTATTTGGTCAAGGATTCTCATTAAAACTGAAAGGAAAAATATATCGGGGCTGTGTGAGCACAGTAACACTGTTTCGCAGTGATACTTGGTTCGTGTGAGAGAGTGAGATATGGATTCTGCGAAGAACACAGGGCGATGGTCAGAGCTATGTGTAGAGTGAAACTAACAGACAAAAGAATCACAAACGAGTTGATAGATACGCTTGATCTGAAGAAGAACATCGGCAGTTAGGTGAAAGCAAATGGAGTTCGCTTTTATGGGCATGTCCTGATGAGAGATGACCAATGTGCTCTGAAAAAGACGCTTTATCTTGAATTAAGTAAAGGACCAAAGAACGTGAGGACGACTGAAACTATCGGGGAAAAAGCGGGTTGAGGAGTCGGACAAAGTGTGGAAGATTGGCTTGCAGGAAGAGGACGCTGCTAGTAGGCTCAAATGCAGCGATGGTGTAAATACGGTTTTTGTACGATAAGGTAAATCCGGCCACCATTGTTAGTCGAGACAAAACCGGAGTATAGCTGGATGATAATGATAATCATTTCTAAAATTAAAGAAGCTTCAAAATTGTTTACTTTATTATTATTTATTACCTTTTTTATTATTTTATTACTTTTTTTCGAAAAGCTAATGAGTGCTTAATAACAAGAAGATGAAAACTTATGTCGCTCTGGTTGAGAAAGTTTTTTTATAATGTTCTCTATAAGTATTGCCAACTGCCATTGATAAGGTTGCGCAATATTCTACATTTTCAGAAATTTGTTGATACAAAGGTCATGAAGGTGAAACAAGCATGCATTCCACAGATCGGGTTATGTAGAAGTTAGTTGTATTTGTCTGTGTTTCATGTGATTTGTTGGCCGTTAGTGCGCAGGCTCGTGATAGAAGGCCGCTCTTATACAGCCTCTTACATCACAGCTAATGTAATGCAAACATCAAAATATAAAGATACTACTTATATACTAGTATACATATCACATGAGTTCTTTTATGTGACAAACAGCGACCACGATGCTAGAATTATGAGCTGATATATTATGGGATTATATTTCTATTTAAATGAATGAGAATTTTCCGCGGACTTCCCAATAAGTCGATCTAATGTATTTTTTATTTTTTTCAAATTGATACCCCCAGAAACATGAATTTCCGCCGGTGCCCCGCTACCCTATTCTCGTCCTTGTGCATATAAAGAGGATTTGCACCGGGTGCTGACTCGGTATGTGCACATTCGAATGCTCAGCACAAGTTTCGCCGTATTAGCCGAAGGTATCGGAGCTTCTACTCATTTCTTCACAAAAATCGGAGAAAATTGAGAAAATTCATACCTTTCCGTAGGATGCCAGGAAATCTTCTGATGCGGTCATAGAAAGTTGAGTTGCAAATTCCACATGGGCGGCTTAATTTAATATTTGCTTCGCAGCATAATTTAAGTAAATATTGCATAGAAATTTTAGCCAGCAACATAAGTATATAATTCAGTCATAATCACGAACTTTGACGTATTCTACAGTGAGATATTTCGGAGCTACAAATTTACAGAACATCCTTAAACCGTGTTTAGGATCATGACTAATTGAACAGCTACGATGAATTAAAATTGACCAGATTAGATTGACTAATTTTGAAGGGCATGCATGCATGCGACTTGCAGAAATCATCAGGGGTGTCTATTAATATGAAGTCAAAATCAGCCGGGTATCAGGGAAATTACAAAACTCAAAAACACAATGCCGTGGTCAATTAGATATTCAATAATGCATGCACTATGTCATTATCAATCATATCTATATTTTGAAAGCATCAGTGAGTCGTGCAGCCGAGGCTGTAGGGATCATTGATGCTTGAAAAAGCTGGGCATGATTTTTATTGTAGTGAATGCGTGCAATGATTCATGCACGTTGAAGTCTGTGGAAGTTACTGACTACATACTGTGAAACAGAAAATTTTCGCGACTGTCGACTCGAACTTACTTTCGCGATTTCATGGTCGTGCACCATTCGCACTATCCATGGCAAGAAATTTTCGCGAGACGCCTTCGGGAAATTCGCGAAAATTTGTTTTACAGTACATAGATGGTCTTTAATTCAGAAGCCGGCAACAACTACGATTGCTGCTGGAATATTGCATTCTTCAAGTCACATGTATTCAAAATGTCCTCCATGCTAGGTTTCACTTGTAACTCTAACGAGTATTAGTGACGTGCTGTGTCAAGCTACAGTCACTCTCTTTTAATAATCCAGTTGAGAACTAGAAATTTTTGATGTGCCTCTAGATATAATGCGATCGATTGAAAGTAATGTTGACTAAGAAATCGCATGACATTTCACTCAGCAAGACTGCATAACTTAATTTAAGAGACAATCTTTCGCAATAATGCTGGTAAAAAAAGTCGCAAGCAATTAACCTCGGTCACAATAGTGCATGCTACTTTAACTAAACATTTCTTTCAAAGTTCAAGCAAATTTGCTCATCGCCAGGTTAGTGCTAACACGTTAATGATTGAAGAATTCATTTCTCCAGTTTCTCAAACAACTCTGCTGAATAACAAGCAAATTCATGACAACGAATTTTTGAAATCAGGGATTGATGCGCTTAATTAAGATTGTGTTAAGCAGGTTCACCACCAGGATCGAAAATAGTAGTATATCTAACGCTGAATCTATTCGATCATATTTTGCGGATGTCTGTCTTCGTTTTATTGAATTTAATTGAATCATGAGGAAGCCAAGTCGAAGAGATGAGGGAATCCTCGTCAATATTTTTAATGTCATATTCTCGATTACTTCTTAACTTCGTAATCATTTTATCATATCGGAGAGCAATCTTCTAGACCTGTCTAGGAACGCAGGAACTTTTGACTACGTGTTGACTGACTTTGATTAAATTGATATAATTTTTAGAACTTGTATTATGATTATTTCAGGAACTTGAATGGAATGGCTTCGAGACGAAATTTAGTTCCAGATATTAGCACGATGCTTTTTCTCAGCAATAATAGACCTTACACAACGCAAGTTGGGATATAATCTCAGATTTTTTCAGTAAATGAAAGTTGCAATGAATTTTCCAACGCTGTAATTTCTAGATCATTTTCTGTAGGGCTTTATCACAGTATTTACTATGCATTCACTCCAATTTTACGCATGCTAAACTGTTTAACAACAGTACATACACATGCATACGTGCTTGCGATTAATATGACTTGAACAAATCAGTGATTACAAATCTATTAGACTGGTTTTAAATTTATTCAAAAAGCAAAAGCAAATATCCAATATTGCTCAACAAATCCCGTGGTTCAAGCCTTCAAGATCTATATGTACTTTGGTTGCAAGACATTAATTTGTGCTTACTTACAAAAATTCTGCTAGTAATATCACGCTCTTGTAATCTGCGTAAACAGATATGAAAAAGTCCAATTGTGTTTATTTTGCAATGGAATCATGCAATCATGAGCAACAGTAAAATGAATTTTCGGCAGTATCTTGTAGAAATAGCAGATGATACCGCATCATCGACATAGCTACTTGATTCAAAATGTTAACATGAAGGTGCAACGAAGTGGTCTCACTTTGTTCTTATCTGCATTTTAGTTCACATATCTGAAACTTAAGGCAATATTTTGCAACTTAATTTTGACTTCAGATGCTGCAAAATTCGTCCAAATTTTTGCTTTTTCCTTATTTTCTGTTTTATTTTCATGTGCTCTCTTCTCACTTTGCAGCTAATAATTTACATTTAAATTCGCCAGACTTAAATCATCCATTAAAGAATTATCTTAATGTTTCCTCTCGCAACATATTGTCTGTACAATACTCTTTCCGACATGGTCTTTCTTAATTATACCATTTACGACAAGGGTATTTTTAAAAAGCTTTTTATGAAGCAAAATTTTCAAGCGCAATTTTGTGGTTCATCGTGCGAAATTGGGAGTTGTGCCACTATAGCCTCGTTGATTTCCCCCCTTGATTTTGTCACTTATTTTTGCGCCTTGTAGATAGCGTTACTTCACAACGTCCCAAAAAATGCGGGTCGAAATGGCAACTAAAGTTGCCACTAGACATAAATGGGTTTAGTTTTGAAATCAACGATGTATTGGGAATCTTTTTTGGTGCTCGTCAGTAAGGAGCTTGCACAGGAAAAGTTTTCAACTTATAATAATATCTTCCATGACAATATTATCGCTCATTCAGTCAGTGGGTTTACACATTTCGATATTGCGCTTTAATTCAACATTTTTTTAGCTCGCATAGTTTTCGCTAAATTTTATGTTGTCAATACTGATTGATATTTCGTATTATGTTGATTATGTCGGATGAATATAAGTCTCTGATTTTATTCTTCAGGAATCGGAGCTTCGACTACGAAAATTAGCCCTGTCCGACACAGTCAGTTCCAATCCTTCTCCTCCTAGCGCTGGTGGACTCGATTCCGCAAGTGCTCAGGCCCAGCCCAGTTTCCCGCCTATCGTCTACTTGATGATAGCAATCCTGGTCGGGCTCATCATCGGCAAATTCATTCTGTAAGAAACAAATGGAGCAAATAACTCAATTTCCCGGAATTTGGCGGCTCGCGCGACCATCTCAACTTGCCCTAACCGGTGTTAATGTTCACAGGAGCCATTGGCCAAAGTTGTTGCTGCTGTTGAGAAGACCGGGATGACCATCTGACTTCACTGACCTTGCTTTGACCGATTACAATGGCACATATTATTCTATCCCCTCCCGAAAACCGTTGACGATGACACGGACTGATGAAGATTTAGCGAAGATTTTAGATTTCGCGATATAGCCTTGTTCACTTCTTTTCTTTCTAATGACTTTCCTTAATCTCCTCGTCTTTCATCTTCAATTCTTTCATTTGATTACTTCCATCGTTTTGTCGTTCCAGCACTCATCTATCTACTTCCTCAGCGCCTATCATCTTTGATTCAAAGATCAGCTCATGTGGTGTCATTAAACTTGGTGTGTCATGTTTATGTACAAATATTGAGCGAGAGTTAGATAATTTCTTTGGATTGGTTGTCATAATTGGTTACCTGTTCAACAACGATACGAGCAGTAACGATAAAATTTTTCTTCACTGTTTCTTTCCGTTATTTTTGTTGCGATTCAAATGCATCTTTCGGGTGACCGACACCACACTATGTCGATATTTCCGCAAGAGGAGCTCATAAAAGATGAGTTCTTTGTATCCTGTGATTAATATATCGTTACCATGTCATGTTTTCGTTTTCTCAACTCCATCAGTTCATCAAGTACTGATGTGCACATGCTCTCTCTTTTTTCTCTATTTGTTCAGAATTTGTCTGATTCACATCATTTATTTATTCAACAAACTGACTCGAGATTGTCAAATTGTAAAATCTTCATGCCCTGTGTGTAATGTATATGCACGGTTTCCGTCTTAATGTGTAATCAATCAGTCGCCACTAAATGGCAATCTTGTTGTCAAAATGGAATCTATGTTGCTAGATTGGTGTGGCTTCGTATGTGACAGGCCGTTCAGTGTAATCTATTCGCTATATAAATACAATGCCTCCGCTTTCCCTTTTCACTGAAATTTCGAAATTTTATTCAAATTATCTTTCGACACCTCACATGTGAAAATTCAATGTGGACTCTTTTTCTGTGGATTTTCCTGCAAATCCCACTTTGCATCGTTGCCGTACTTGTGATAACTTTCGAATACTTCAACGACATAAAATGCAGCTCAAATGGATTAGCGAAATGTTTATCAGAAAGGCACACCGAAGTTCTTATTTGCATTTTACGATAAGCGAATTATGTTCAGAATTCAAGATTTCTCGTCATCCATCATTTCTACTATCTTATGAAGTGAATAGTGTTTATGGAAGTTAGAATGCTGGAATATATGACCAATTGGAAAATTGCATATTTTCTATAGAAGCGTGCGATTACTGATGAAAATTTGCGAAAGGTGTGACAATTTAGTAGTTCTCAATGGATTTAATTATAGGCTTAAACTTCATCATCTAGAAGCTGGTGTTTATCTATGACTATGTTAGGCGCATGCGTTCGGTAATATTCAAAGTCAATAGGAATTAAAAAATTGTTTAAATTTTAATAAAACAAGTTCGTCAATATCATCTTATATACAGTCTACTTGAAAATGGTAAATACGGAAGCATTCTCAGTGTTGACTCCTGATCTAGACCAGAGAAACCGTCATCGCTCACTGGATAGGCCTAACATCAGATTACTAAAATTCATAAGAAAGTAAACAATCAATAAACCGGCGTGCGTGCGACTGTAATGGTAGAATTTCCTCCATGCTGCTGACCTAAATTAAAAACTGAAGTCAAATTTTATCATAGGATTAGGCTATCTCTGGGTTCATCCTTTTCAAGAGGAAAGATTTCATAATCGCAAAACATGATCTCACAACACGTACCCGGTGTTCAGCTTTCATATAAGAGCATTTGTATTTGCACTGACCCCGTAGAATCGATCTCTTTTCGTTTTGAACTTCTTTAATATATAAGTTAAACATAGGCTATGGCCATTATTTTAGGCTATGCCTATACTCTTCAAGCTTCTATAATTCCGTTGTAGTGTTTGAAATGTGGTATTAAATTACCGGTAAGATTGAAATAAATCACCGATATACAATTGATCTTTTTTCGGGGTTTCCTCATTATATTTTGCTATTACAAAATTTCCAATACACTCACAATTCTCAGGTAGCCTAAAGAACCTAGAGTTTCTTAAAATTACTAAATAATATAGCTTATGCATCTAATTGTATTCAACCAGATGTGTATGAATAATTCGATGTTGATTAATATACCCACAGAATTAGACCGGTCGTCTCTAGTGTTTGAAGTGTGGTAAATTACCTGTAATTTACCGGTAGATTGAAATAAATTACCGATTTTTCGGGGTTTCCTGATTATATTTTGCTACGACGAAATTTCCAATGCATGATAGGTAATAACTACTGCCATTTAATTTGCATATCGATAGTTTGAGAATAGCCTATGCTTGAGCCATCCCAGTGGAAAAATTTTGATAATATGATGCTGGGCCAATATCTGCCCGACAGAGAGCTGCTGTTAGGCAGTTGTCGGGAGATGAAAGCGTGTGATCATTTGTTTCTCCTGTCGGCGTAACTTGGTGCTCCCGATACACTTGCGACAGTTATGAAACTTCCCTTTCAAGTGCCGATCGTGCAGGCGAAAATGTGGAAAGTGATGAACAAGGGAAACTTCTCTCGCCACCCAAAGTTCGCCTCTCGCTTCTCCCATCCTCATTCCCTAAACACTGAGAACTTTCTCATGCATCACCATTGAAATGACGTCAATTTCGCATGCAAACTTGGATCATTTTCTCTTCACTTTCTCTACCATTCATTGTGATTGTTTGTGCGCAATCTTCTCCCGTCCAATTTTGTTCAATTCACCGAAGTCCAATTTTGTGAATAAGCAATAGGTAAGTCATTGACTGCATATGTGTCATATAACTAAGTTTTCCAATAATTGCAAAATCGAAGCCTATTGTGCCTTCTGTAGTGGCCTATATGCATTAGTTGACTGTCATCTTATAATCAGTTATCATCCGCTATTCATTCTGTCCAATCTTCTCTGTGGTCTTCTGCTCCATTCCCTGCTGCAAATTAATCGAATTCTCTGGTACATACTCAAAGGTACGCAATTCATCACTTCTTTATGTGCAAGATTCTAAATGCAATATTTGCAGATCCGTCATAAGCAAAATGTGCACTTTCGGAGAGCCAGCAACTCATTGCATGCTGAGCTTTCTGAAACTGCAGCAGTTCTCACAATGATCAATAGGTGAAATGTTTTCGTCTCATATGCTGCATCTACCCCCTGGGAAAAGTCCTTGAGGGCCGCTGGCGGCCCTGATAGTGTGATAGCGGTCCGCTAGCGGCTTACTAGAACTTTCCCAGTGGGTAGGTTTTGGTGTAAAAAAGCATGCACTGTAGTTTTATAGCCTATACTTAATTTTCCACTGATGATGATTGAAATAGACAACAATAGATTAAAACTATAAAATAATAAATACAGTTTCATCTTATCACTATAAAAATATTTGGTAAAAATTGAGAATTCCATTCAAAAATTGATATATTAAATATCATGACTTTTTTAAAATTTAGAATGTCCGAACTGGCTCAAAACACTGCGAACGACGCAAAATATTGAAATGAACCGTCAGAAATCTATTTACTCTAATTCCTGTATTAGATTCAAATTACAAAAACAAATAATAATAATATTAAGCAATTTATTCTTATAATTATATTATTTTATTATTATTATAAATCTTTATTAAATAAACGATAGTAGTCTATATAACGCATACAATCATAGATGAAGAAATACTACGGTAAAGAAAATCAGTAGATATCTTAAGACTCAATAAACAAGGCAAATACAAATTGAGACCTTTAGACATGGACTCCTAGTCATTATATGACGACACTTTTATGCTTTCAATATCCAAAAATGTGACTCGTGCGAAATGTTCTTTCGAGCATACAGATTAAAATCAGGAGAATTGACGAAAATAGTTAGTTGATTCTAGTTGAAAAGTGGTTGCCAAAAATGACAAAAAGGTTTTAATCTGAACTTGTGATGTTATTAGTCTTCTTTGTATCTTGAATCAAAGAGGACACAATATTTCACGCACAACCTGTGTGCATCGAGTGAATAAGAAAGAGCCTTCTTTCTGTATTCTAGCAATGCAACAGCTTAATTATACATAAATGACTAACAGAACTTCTTGTTAAATTCTCCTGCCTATACAACATGCAAAATTATTCGAACAATGGGAATGAGGTTTTACAAATGATACATGAAATAAACTACATGAAATAAACTGCAAAAAAGTCGAATAGTCGAATATACTGTGGTAAAATTCATTCAGACAATTAAACTGCAAAGACGACGCTGCTTCACGATCAATAGATTTTATGAATGATAAAGGCATTGCTTATGCGTCCAGTCCACTGTGATTTCTGACATGATAAAAGTCTACATGATGCTGTATGAACGTTGCAGAATTGATACATAAAGTTGGATTTAATCGTTCTGAAGTTTTATTCTATTCTTTTGAAACCACTATTTTATATTAATGGTGCGATAGGGATTTATAGACATTATAGATTTATAGTTGGGTGCCGTGGCAGAGAAAGATAAACCTGCTACGTACAGTGTCTGCGAGTACATCGCAATTGTTCCACCATGAGCAAGATCAAAGATGGACTATATTTAATGAAAAAAAGATTTCTTGCAAACGGGTACCCTTTAGATAGTGTTGAACGATACATCAAACCTAAACCAATGAATGAAAGCAAAAGAAGACATAGAAAAGAAGCAAACAGAAAACAGATATATTTAAGGGTACCGTTCATTAATGATTTCCAGGCAACTAAGATAAGAAAAGAGTTTAAAAGTTTCCAGCATCATTTGTTTGATTTGAAGCCAGTATTTGTGACCCAGTCTAATTTGAAAAGAAGTGTTTCATTTAAAGAAAAATTATTTTGTACTAGTCATTGTTTGTGTAAGAATAATAATTTTTGTTACATGAAAAATGTTGTTTTATCAGTTGACATGTAATTTGTGTGAAAGTGTTTATATCGGTGAGACTTTTCGTTCTTTTCGTCAACGTATGCATGAGCACCTTACAACTGATTCGAGTTTATTTCATAAACATTTTGTTAAAACTCATGGTATGTTGCCTGACCTTTCATTTGTGACCCCTTTTATTTTAAAGCGAGGATTTGCTAATGCGGTTGAGCGGAAGATTGAGAAGGATTTCATTTCTAAGTATCGCCCAGATATCAATGTTTATTTAGTATGAGAAGCAGGACCTCTGAGTTATTTGTGTTTGAATTTTGTACTATGTAGTTGTTTGTAAGATAATTTGCCCACTGTCAGTGTGATTTCATACCCTTGAGAAAGAGACAGTCGAAAATTTGGGAGTATTATATGATTTATTGACCTAAGACGTCTATTTTTTCATTACATCTACCTCAAATTTAAATATTGTGAGAATTGTATGGCTGAACATCTGGCTCAAGAAATAAAACATATATATCTGACTTCAAAAGAGCGATTTCAAAATTAATGCACTTAGAAGAATTTGGAATGCATGGGCCTGTGCTATTATATCTATTCTCGAATATTTACCAAACGAACAGCTCAAGTGAGAAAGTATATTCTTGATACAGAGAATTTGCCGTTACTAGCCAAAAAATTATATTTTCCTTATTATATGCTCATGTCAATTTAAAAAAACATTTACTTTGTAACACAATGAACAAGAGATTAGCCCCTGATGCACACCTGACATTTTGGCTGACAGTCCAGGTGTTATATATCTAGGAGTCCATGCGTTTAGAATAGAATATTAGACCTTCTTCTCTCCCAAGCCCTATCTCAGGACAAAGTTGAGACTCGTATCATTTAATGCAGGCCTAATTGTATTGGATATGTTGAAAATAACATTTATCAGGAAATTGCGAAATTGGTAATGCAAACAAATAAATGTGTTTGAAAATGTTTCTCATTTGTTAGAATCATGTTTAACTTCCTCAGCAAGTCGCTGAGAACGTCGATGAACCAGAGGTGAAGGGTCCCATTTAGGCCTACTTTACGCGAATGACCGCAACTGTGGAGAGGCGCCTGTGGTAATTCGTCTGCTGCATGAAATATGCTGTAATAAATATTGAAGTGAAGTACAGTTGTTCTCGTTGTTCCACTCTTGTTTCATGGGTGAAAAGAAAGTAAGGAAGAGGAGGAAGGAGGAGAAGTAAGAGGTTCCATGGAAATATCAAATTAATGATATTCTTTTTGCTGTAATACACAAAGAGTACACACATAGGCTAGAGTAGGGATATATATAGGTAGAGTGTCGACTCAAAAAAGTATCTGTATACAGTGAAAATTTTTATATGAAAAGATTTAGCTTCTTGTGGAAATTGCGTTCCCGTGGTTCAATACTATTTGAGCAATTCTAAAAAAGTCAAAATTTTGACAATTTATATACTACCGAGATGACTCCTCTATGCAAGTAGTATGAAACAAGTTGGATATCAAAAGGAATTAATGTTTGCTAAAGCATCCTAACTAAGCAGAAATTAAGCTGATTATCAAGGGAATTTCATGATTCGTTTTATAATGGAAGTCTTCATGAAAAAGTCGACATTTTATTGTGTTTTCTTGCCTGAGATTTCATATTTCTAATTCATGAAAGCAATAGCAGGTTATCGAGTTGCCAATTGAACAACTAATACCGGTACCTCTCCAAGGCTGTCATGACACGGACAATCAGTAAAATAATATCTTTTTATTCTGCTTTCCTATCATGATCAATCAATTCCGTTGTAATTTCTTCAAAACTGCATAAATGTGTAGATCTCACATTTTGAAACAATTCCGATTGTATCTCCCTTGAGTTCATTTAATAAAATTGAAAGTGTATACACATTGGGGATTTAATAAATGCGGAGTTACCACTCTACCTAACATACTTACTCTATGGGCACCCAAGTATACTACTGACGAATTAAACAGCAGTATATAAAAAGTTTTGATCGGTAATCGGGTGAGCGTTGGTGTGTATTGGGCGCGTATTGGGTGAGTGTTGGCTACTGACGTTGGGCCGATACAAATGCGTTGGGCCACTTTGTTTATCGGGCCAACATCAGATGGATGATATTGGGCCGACACAAATTTTTCCACTGGGATATGAAACTTCTTTTGATATTCACATTAGGTAGCCTTGAATTGAATGGCATATAGGCTACTTTTGAATTTAATAAGAGTCATATAGGCCAACCGATAGACGCGTTCGCGTAAAGGTGACAAGCATAGGCCTTGTATGTTTTTGAAATAACCAGAGATGTCTAACCAGAGATGTCTATGAATAATATGATACAAATGTTTATACCATCCGTTTTGCCATTACCAACCCCTATAGCAGTACCAAAGAATGCCTGAATTTATCGAATTCCAAGACAGTTGGTGTCTCTTCAACACCCATTTGAAATCTTCTAATTCTGGCTTCTCATTGGTTGACACGATCGCTATTGTTTTCTTATTAGTGCCTTCTATTCACTTTTTTCAAGTCTGTGCATATGCGATAGCTTAGCATATTTTTGCAATTACTAAAAATACTCCACGAAAATATTGAGGACCATTTCGATCGTAACCGCTCTCTGATCGTAACCCACTGTGTCTATTTCATTCCTCAAATTTCAGTAGAAGTTGCTGTCGCTGTTATTTTCTATCTGAATCACGACATATTCCAACAATCTCTGACCAACATTCAAATATTCTGTGAAAATCAAGAAAATGTTGTTACTTTAATTTGCAGCTATAGTCGCATTCCGTTAATCGATAACAATATGAAACAAGTTTTGCAATCAAGTTCCTCATCAAGAAATTGAAATGCATATGAATTCGTTTAATTATTAATTCAATTGATCAACGTCATATTGAAGGATTTAGAAGCTCCATGTTTATGGTGTAAATGCTACTGAATTTTCGTTGGTCAGGGCAAGAATTCGTCTTGCACTTGGAAGCCTGTCATAATCAATAGTCCAGAAGATAAGCACTTCATATCATGAACAATAACTAAACTGCGATGCGTTGGACAAATTCATTCAGTATACAGACCCTGGACTATGTTTCTCAAACTCGCCTCTTCTTCTGTTTGACTCAAAGTGTTTGGTTTGACTAGAAAGGAAACATGCATGTAGGAACATGTAGTACGTTAATAAAATGGCACAATCTGCTGACATATTACCATACCAATCGAACAATAAGCAGCCAGTTCGATATTAAATACGCCAAATTGTGCGAAGCTTCAGTGACTGTTGTCAACCGGATCACACAACAAAGAGACAAGAAGATGTCAAGTTCTACAGAGCTTGTGAGCGTTTTTTCGTGCACCTATGCTTACTTTTTTGATGATCTGAGGGCCCATAACATTGTCGAGAAAACTTTTGCGCAATGATCTGAATTCTTCGAAGCTGAAGGAATTGTGACGATCGGAGCATTTTGAAGGAATTCACAGAAATCCGCAAGCGACGCACGACTATTTTTCCTATCTCTGCAACCTATTAAAAATTTCTTTTTGCCCACTTAGTAAGCTCCTGCATGTGCCATTGCTTTGAATCAGTTTGCAGTTCTAGCAGAGTGATGCGCTTAAACAATCTAATTATGTGATTATACCATTCACTTTGCCATCACCAACCCCTATCAGTACCTACTAAAGAATGCCTGAATTTATCAAATTCCACGCTTTGCTATCTCTTCAACACGCATTCAAAATCTTCTAATTCTGGTCTCATTTGTTGAGACGATCGCTATTGCTCTCTTTATCAATGCCTTTATGCACCTTTATGATGATTGTAGCCTGTGCGCGTATTGTCAAATTTTACCAGGTGGCCACAATAGGGACGATATCTGCGTATTCTTTCCATTGATGATCTCTCTCTCTCTCTTTCATAATAATATTTATTACTATAATAGTTATCAAAATACATTTCTTTAAACAATATTGTCTCCATGTATCTAAATTTACCACGTATAGATTTCATACTCCTAACATTGACAACTACAGGGTGTTCAGTAAAAAACCAGGAAATTTCAAATGTATGATTTGTGCATTACAAAAACAATAATGAAGACTTGGAATATCAATAATATTCAAAATGAGAACCATACTGACTTTAACACAGCGCTTCAATCGTTGTATCCATATAGAAGTGGCTGAGTCTTCGAAAACCCGGGGGCACATTTCTTCTCGATGAACGCTGATTTACTGTCAGTTTCTTCTTCTTTTTTGAATTTGGGATGTGGTCTTGGCAAGCTTCATAATTCCTTCAATAAAGTGAAGATTTGACTTCCCAAACCAGAAACCGCAGCATAACAAAGTATCGACTTTTGCTGAGTGTCGATTTCTGCCAAAATATCGTTATCATCGATGTCAGTCTTTACGTTCACTGCTCTGTAGATACGCTCATTCTGCGAATTTAGTGGGGCGTTGAGCATGAAACTTGCTTCGTCAAAGAGCCAAACCGACTTCCACGAATCTCCTGGTTGAAACTTATCGATCATAATAAGCATATTGATTTTTCAAGTCTTCTTTCTTTATGAGCATCTTTTAGGTTTTTACACTTATTGATTCTTCGATAGCATTTTAGCGACAGTTTCATGACATATTCAGTTGGTGTGATATTTCCCTTTGACGACGATGACCTCTTCGTGGTGAACCAACTGGCGTAACATCCAAATCCAAAACAGCAGTCCGTGTATTGTAGTCAAATTTTGTGGCGGTACCTGTTCCACGCTTACGATGAGCTGCATTGCCTTCTTTTTTTATTCATTATAGCCACAACCCACAAGAGTGAACTGTTTTTTCGTAATTGTGCTGAAGAAGTTCGGCTGAATTTCGCCACATTTACCAAGGCCCCAAATGGGATGCTCAGTTTTAAATAACATGATCACTTGACGCTGGAAATCAGTTACTGAGGCATTTGCACAATATAATGAAATTGATGGTACTGGAATGTTCTTCTTATTTCGTACTACGAAACAATACCAACCAGCAATCATATAACAGCTATAATAAACAATTGCAATTCTTGGGATTTCCAGTCACAATTCTTAGAATTCTCAGATTACAAACTATGCAAGCATAAATTTGGAATTTCCTGCTTATATGAACACCCTGTAGTTTGGATTGTATTTACAGAAAGCCAAGGATCTGCAGTGCATAATTTGCAAAATATTATAGAGCGTGTGGCCTTCATAACAATGTTTATTTGCCGTCAAACTTTAGATTATTATGGTCTATTGGGTGAAATGCCAACAAACTTCTTAAAAATGTCAATTTTTCATTTCTAAATTGCAACATCTTAGACAAAAGAATCAGACGTTGAGCAAAATTCAAGCCTTCATCAGAATCAGATTAAGCCAAGTGTGTATTTAGTTAAAATCAAAGCATATTGATGCGCTCGATTTTAAGTTACGGACTTGAATACAAATTACCGGTAATTTACCTAAATTACCAGTAAATTACCGGTATGGTGACTTAAAATAAATTACTGGTAATTTTTAAACACTATTCCGTTGCATGTGAGCTTTCTGTGTTCAGGACTGTTTCGCTTCATTCGAAATGATTTTCCACGCTGGGTATAAACTCATTCATAAACACCATTCATTCGATAGGCATGATGGAAGCGCGGTCGAGACTCTGCAGTGTGAGGCCTAGATATTTGAGTCGGTGAGTGTTCCAAAATAGCCCGAATCGGCATCATTAAACGTCAGACGCGTCACCTCTCAGTCATAGCACGCACGAATATCTTCAAAAGAGATTATCAGACCGCAGTAAAGCACGTAGGCTACTGGAGCAAGTTGTTTTGAATAGGCCTATAAATCACTCGTACACAAATGTGCTGCCGTATTTCAACGGTAGGCTACGAACTAGGCTATAGGTTGATAGTTGTAGGCTATTTGGTGGGATATAGGCCCATCTCCAATTTTAGAAGAAAATGGTTGGTTAATCTATTCACAATTCAAATAAATGGTTTTGCAATCGCAGCATTTTAGAAGTTGCTTTTCATGCGACCCTCGATCGGAATTAAATGTGACAGTTAGTATCAACTAAGGCCTATAATACAATCTTAAACGCAATCTCAATGAAACTTTGAATGTTTGATACACGCGAGTGAGGCCTATATGGAACACTTTCTGACATTCTCGAGGATTATCACAGAATCTAAAAATTGAATGGTTTTCTTTTATATGAAAATAATTCAAATCAGATATGTTCTAATAATCAACCAGCTTTGATTTGAGCACAGTGATATGGGATAGGCCACAATCTTCGTCAGGAAGTTGAAAATTGAGACGGAGTGCCCATCTCACTGTCCTCCAATCAAATCCGGTTGAAGTTAATATTATAACAACATCTGATTTGGAAAGGTACGTTCTTATATTTTAATATAAAAGCATTGAAGTAATCGTCGAACGATCCGTCTCTTGAGGTGATGTCACCTAGTGCACCCGTTCCGTCTTAAATCAATAATTGAAAGACACTCAAGACAATCGCTATCGACCGGTTGACTATGTGGGAGACAAATTGCATCTATTTTGTAGGCTCGATTTCGAATTTCTGACCAGTGATCGACGAATGTAAATGTGTCTACCAAACAATTGTTTTACTTCTACATGAAGTCATGGTAACCGCATCGTGCTTTCGCACTTTTGCAAAGTCGCTCCCGTAATTTCATGTGAATTCTAACTTTCCTTTTAGAGCTCGGATCTATTCGTGCCCTTAGAAAAGATTACCTATCCGGCATGCATTTGCTTCGCCACCCACCTCTTTTATTTTAAAATTCTCATAAGTTTTTCAGAGGTGTCGTTTCTTTCTAAAGCTATTAGAGCGTCGATAACTTAATTGAGTGCTAAGAATCAATGGTGGCAAATCCATTAGAATAGTCAATGGTGTGATAATTTACCAATTACCACACTCGCAAGGAGTTCATGTCGTGGGTTGAATTTCAGATGCCACAATTCCTACATATACAGTAATTGAATGCTATCCTTATCAGCATGTGGCTACCTTCCGCGATACACCCCTGTGGATGGCAGCGTCACCCTTCCCTTTTAGAGTTCACTCTGCCAAACCGATGCTATCGTTTCCATTGTGAAATTAATTTCAGATATTAAGAGCCCAAAAGCTGAAGAAAATATATTCAAAAATCTTTTATCATATTTTACTGAAATCACATACATCTTTGCTTCAAGACTTTGTACAACTCGTGTGGAAGCACAAAGCACTATACCAATCGCTAACAACATAATCTTGTGTCATTTTTTTCGGACACCTACTGAAACAAGGAACCAACCAATAAATTTGAGAAATGTCAAACATTCTCTGCCATTTACACTGTATTTCTCTCGAGGTAATTGATTGGCAAAACAAGCAAGTTACACAGCCAAGTCATTTCAATGTCACACGATCCGAATACTGTCATTTTTGGGATAACCGTTGGAGATGGAATGACGAGCAAATTTTCTGTCTGATGATTTATTGCGGCACTGAAATAAAAAGAGGAATATGAAAATATCATGCAGAATATATGCGGAAAGTTATCCTGGTGACTTCAATGCAGGCTACCGATTCAAATTCAATTCAATTACTATATCCTACAATAAAAATCCTTTATTTAATAGAGCACGACGTCTTGTTGCTGATTTCAGGATTTTAGGTTCGGTCTGAAGGCAAACAATATCTACGTCTTTTCAATATTACTCGGAAATGCTGTTATGACAGAAAATTTCTGAAGTGCTTGCATAGGTGTTTCAGTAAATTATGAAGAATTACTCTTCCATTACAGTGGTACAGCAAAAAAGCATGTCATATTTTGTAGCATGCTTACTAGAACAATTGAAAGTACTTCTACAACACTACGATCAAATAGCACCAACCGCATAAGGCGATTATGAGCACATCTAATAGAGATAAAGAGCAGTTTCACCTTAAGAGTTTTATTTGGCACAGCCATTATGTTCTACACTACCGAACCAATTACATTGAATAAAAAACTCCCACGTTTGAATGAAACTGCCATTACCTGGAATTTGAACATTGGCGAAAAGTAATATTGTCTCAATTACCATCCTGTCAATCATAAATACAGTTTAGAGTTAACAGTATTGTAGCATCATCGAATGTGAAATTTTCATGAACTATAACATGCAATAGTAGACATACAATAATGAAACGCTGGGTCTAATTATCATAACGCACCACCCCTGTAGGCATCATCAGCCGAGACATATATGTAACTTGAACAGCAAGCAACACTGAAGGATTAACAAGAAGTCAATGAAGATATAAGGGAATCACTGAAGAAAATCGCAGACGTTGAGCGGAAGTCCGACTGATTATCTTCCAACTTGATGTTGAAAATGAAGTGTATTGTAATATAGAGCCAATTGTGATGTAAGCAACAGGCAATATTACAATGGTCTGAGAAATGAAAGTGACAGCATGCGTTAATACCTGATTTCACATTAGAATGGCCTAGAAAATTGACACAGATTTGTCATATTGTCTTTAGGTCATGTCGTATAGAAGTTTTAGATCACGACTCAAGCGACTCAATGCCGAACAGGCAGTTGATGCTGCTTTACAACATTATCAAAAGAAGATGAGGATGAAGATGTAGATATCGATCATCTGGTGTTGGAGATATCTGCATTTACTCCATTATTGAGCAAAATACAATTTCTGTTCTACAGTGTTTCCGTCAACTCCGTAGGATTCGAGATTTGAAAAAGATTTTAGATAACTCTTCTGATTCCGCATGATCCTTTCTTTAAAATGCATCTATCTGACTTACCTATTAACACGATTTATGCTGAATTATCCTACTCAGGATTTGAACAAAATTGCAGTGAGTGCTTTAGCTACATCTGAACATGTTTAGAACTAAGCCTTTCATTAAATTTCTCTGAAAATAATGCACATTGTGCATAAGCTTCAGCATCTGGAAAGCAGTGGGAAGTTCGATTTTGACGTAAACTCTTCAGAGCCACTGAGATGATTACCTAAATTAGTTCAGCTACTGCGGTCAAGGATGTATTCTATCACCGCATCTTTTCAGTCTGTACACAGAGCAAATCATGAGAGAAACCGATTTTACGAACGCTGGCATCAATATCGGAGGCAGACAAATAAGAAATGTCAGTTATGCCGATGACACAGCTTTGACAGCCAAGAACATGAGTAAAATACAGGAGATGGTTGACCAGGTAAATGCCGCAGGAATTGAGAGGTCGCTGAAGCTAAATGCAAGGAAGACAAAAGTAATGCGAGTCGGTTCAACACGTGATGAAGATAGCACAATCATCAGTTGGGGCTGAGACTGTTGCAGAGGTTGATCGCTTCAAATATCTTGACTCTATCAAGAAAAATGATGGAAGTTGCACAGAAGACGTCCGTGTGAGAATAGCTATGGCTAAGGCGAAGATGACCAGACTGAACAAGCTGTGGGCAGATAGGGCACTACCAACAAAGCTCAAGATGAAATTAGTGAAGACGCTTGTGTGGCCAATTCTATCATATGGAGCGGAAGGATGGACGCTGAAAACTGCAGACGAGAAACACATCGAAGCTGCCGAAATGTGGTTCTGGAGAAGAATGTTGCGCATAAATTACAGAGAGCACCGAACGAATGCCAGCATCTTCGAGCAACTGGCCACTACCCCTATGTTACTTCGACACATTCGGAAAAGGAAACTCTCCTTCTACGGTCATCAATGCAGGGAGGGAGGATACCTTTTAACGAGAACTGTCCTGCAAAGCAACATGGAGGGCAGCCGGCGCAGCGGAAGGCCCAGGACGCAGTATGTCAACATCATGAAATGGACCGGACTCAACATGTACGAATTGAACGGCGCAACGCGTGAGCGAAAACTGTGGCGTGCCATCTCCAATGGGTCGGCCGAAGTTCAGCAATGAATATGCCGCATAAAGTAAAGTAACTGCGGACAAATCAGAGCGACGATGATTCTGCTTTGCCGTCTCGATGCATGGTAACTCGGGCTCAGTTTCTCATGATCTTCCCTCTACAAAGCGGTCAGTGATATTGCATTATTCTCCCGCTACGATTTAACTCGGGCTCAGTGAATTAGAAATTTGTGGACATTATGAATGAACTATTGTGACCTCGCAATGTTGCAAATGCTATCCTTTCTACCAAGTTTGGTACTTGCATATTTTATGTTTGCTTTGAAAATATCAAATACATTATTTTTACAAACGATGCGTGTGATGCTACAATGTAATAGATGTATGCAGTTTAGAATTTACAAGGTTATGATAAAATTGATGATGTAGAAGAGAATTCATGTGAACTTTCGTGAACAAAATGATGCGGAAAATCATCTTCGTCATCATCAGTGATTTCTTTCGCTCTAGAATTCAAGGTTGGAATTGCTCAGTAACAAGGTGATTAAGTTGGTCAGTTAATCAACATGGTAGGAACCTCAAAACTGAGGGAGGCCCCAGATCCTCTACACCAAATAGTTTAAGACTAAGATCATCATCGGATTGAGTCTATAACTTCAGAACGATTTAAATTTATTGAACGAGACAGATTTGAGTAATCGTTCGATCGGACTTCAAGGGCACTTCACAAGTTGAGTTTCATAAACATAAATATGACTAGACCTGTCTGCATTACAAATGTTAGGATAGGCTCTTCGCGCAAGTTCAACCTTAAGGCCTTTCTTGAATGTGACCACTGACGGAGCATCTTTCAAGCATGTTGGAGGTGCGAGCTGCAGCTGCATGAAAAGCTCTAGCACCAACTATCTTCAGTCGGGACGAGGAATGTCAGTTAAATTGATGAAACTGTTTTCCACAACAGCGATGGAAATTTTCGCCGTTATCTTGCAATGAGTTAAGTTGCATGTGAGGATATTTCATTGTACACAGACAATTTCTACTCACTGGGTGGCACAGGTGCAGGAGCAGGACCAGGAACGAAGAACTGCGGTTGTCCAGGCGTTGGTCCTGAGATAGGAGCAGGAGGAGCCATCATGTTTTGACCTGGTGGGAGCATAGGAGGCGGCATCTGGGAACTGCCAGCTCCACTTGGTGCTTTGGACTGCGCTAAGACATCAACATAACGTCCAGCCGCTCCACGACCGCTAATGCCTCCTGATCGGAACCGGATCTCTCCTGGATTCGGCATCTGACTCAATTTCGGAGGGGCAGTGACAACCGTGTTCTCCTCGGGATTCACTTGATTCACCCAAATTTTCTTGTCATCGTCCCATACGATCTACAACACAAACCATTGATGTAATCAAATGTAACAAAGAGAAGAGTACATGGAACACACTTCAGGTTTCTTATCATCCGGCAGATGAACTTCATTCTGAGGTCGGAAGAAGCCAAAAAGTTTCTTGAAAACGCCTTTTTGATTTCCCGGATCATTGGACGCTTGAGATGTGTTCTCCTGTACATTGGCCTACGAAAGAGGAACGTTATTTTCGATCTCCAGAGAGGGAAGTCATTATCTCACCTGTGGAGGAGGTTGGTCCATCGACGGTGCAGCGGCAACAGCTCTTGGTGGCGGCCGTGATGGTGGGGGCATGGAGGTATGATCGGCAGCTGAACTATGCCTCGAACGTTGACCGCCGCCTGAGCTAGCCACTGAAGTGGTTCGAGATCTCGTTGGACTTTGTCTTGTGTACGTCTACAAATGTCAGCAAACAGACTCCATTATGGTAGTTGCAAAACCAGAAATACACTAGACAAAATCACGTCAATAAATCGGGGGAATCAATTCAATTCTATGACAACCATTAACATTGATATTCATTACGACTCCAAGAGATTACACATCGACGCCCCTTTAAATTGATGAGAACACATGTGTGTTTAAATACACGATTCAAATTAATGTTTTACACAGGAAGACGACATCATTTGTGCGCTTTCACATCAAAAACACTGAAATCTACTGTCAGCTATCAGAGTGAAATGATAATAGCAAAATAAGTAGCTTTTGTGACGCAATAAATTCGACAGTGAATGGGTGGAAAGAACTGCCAAATACCAAAGGAGGATAACAAAAAGTTAATCAATGAGCTACAAATGTAACAACAATTTAACATTGTATCCATTATATTTTTGAACGAATTGCTTGTTGCATAATGTGCTTCAATTTGCTTCAACGTTTCGCCTGGATGAAGATGCAGAATTATTTTCCAAACGATAAAATGTGAGGTGACGGAAGCAATGTTGGATAGATCATAAATGAAGCGGAATTGGAGGGATGACATCTGTGCAGACATAAGAGACATTCTTTCACAACATGCTCTAATTCCTTATACGTCGTCACGATTTCGTGCAAATTGAACTTCTAGCGAGTTTCGCACTAGACAATTTTGTTCGCTCATATGGAATGACAGTTTCAGAAAATGTGGAGAATAAAAATTTTCTTAGTGCAGTGCTATCAGCAAACCGAAACATCAACAGCTAATTTTAAACGCAAAAGCGCGTTACAAAATAGTGAAACCGAAATATAAGATGAAGTAAACACATCAGAATTCAATCAACGGAGATTTTGTTCATGGAACCTGCAATCATAAAATAACTGGAAGTTGTTACTGCTATCAATAATATTAAGTAGCGACGACTAATGTGGAAATTATGCAAATATATGGAAATTTTTGATAAACCCAGCAACTAAGGAAGGGAATAGAGAACCGTAGAGCTGACACAGAACCCATAGTAACAAAACAACTTGATAATTGATCAGTGATTGATGCTGATAGATAAGCTTCAGCTTAGATGTAACAATATACACGATAGTCGGAGAGGAGGATTATCAGAATCTAATGGGTGTTGATAATTCATCCAAACATGATGAGATAATGAAGAAACAGCGCGCGCCGACTGCGTTGAATGCAAACATTTCTCACTGTTCTCCATTTTATGTTGTGTCCATGCTGCAAGTTCTCATAAAATCATTATACGCGCTAGCATTCAAGCCTTTAAGAAAAGAGTTTCGTCCACTCATAGCTCAATTGGAAAGAAATACCGCTCACACAGGACATTGATACTACAACGTGAATCAAGAGGTGAGAAAATGCTATTGCAGGGAATGAATCATAACATTAATGAAGCCATATGTGAATGATAATTCGGTCATGTGTATTTTGAAGTGAAAATGGGAAACCAGTGGATTCTGGAAATTACCGTTTATTTATGCAATTCACTGAGAGAAATAGTTAATTTAGGACTGAATTATCTTTATTTGTGTTTCGCAAGCTCATGTCCCAATGAAGAAAAATACTCTGATTGGTTGTTTAACATAATATACACAACAACATTTGAGTTTCGTGCCCCTTCATTTACTGCGTCAAATGAAGCATGATTTCATAAAAATCGTTTCGAAATAATCATATCTGATGTTTCTAAGTGTGCGAAAATACAGCCAAAGCAAATTTATGTTTCATTTTTGCACATGCTTCGTTCTATTTAGGGACATTTAAATGTGATTTATGGTTATACAACTATGGACATATGAATCACACTTTCTTCACAATCATTTGATGTTCTATGAACTTGCAACCAATAAACCCCAGTTCAGTTTGGACTCACACTAATGAATTTCAAAAAAATTTCATGAGTTTTTCTATCATGAAAAGCTTTGGTCAGCAGCTTATTTCTAGCTATATCAGTCAATAGAATATAAATGCGCTCAGCATAAGCAAAGCAGCATAACACATTTCCCATTTTGAGGGACTATAGGTTGCCATGTTGGGAAGGTCCCTACTGAAAATTGTTGGCAGAACTCGAAATTTGTTTTGCTAACAATAGGTAGGGAGGACCTCCCCAAAATTATGCACATTACTTTAATCAAATAAAATTCGACCATAAATTTGCAGAGGGCCATTGTTCAAAATATGCAAATGCTTCAGTACCTTCTAGCTCTATTAAAAGTTCGGATTTAATAATTGCTCTAATTCATTTGATCAAGTTATTCTCTTATTCTCTATCTAAGTAACACTCACTTATAAAGTATGCGCTATAAACATCACCCTTCGTAAATTGACGAAAGTTAGATTGAAAGCAGTCCCATTAAGATGCAAAATACTTTATCATTATATATAGCAATGAGGAGTCAAACACGGGGGTTAGAAAAAAATGAGAAATAAAATGCAAATAGCAAAAGGGATACCATTTCCAGTACTAAGAGATGTTGTTGTGTTGGTTAGCATCTAATTTAGATTAAAAATAGTGTCGTGCGAGTTGAGACATGGCGAAATGATTCCTCAAATGCACAGTATGGCCTCATGAGTAATCGCATTTGCTGCATACTCAGCAATAATAACGATACAAGGAATTGAAACTAAGACCGCTTTCTTGGAATACTTCGAATAAACGAGCAATCGCGCATTATGAAACATTTCATTGAACTTTGACTACTGATATATTTCAGATAAGTGATTATCGTATTCGTGAATAGATGATTCTAGATCATTAACATCCTTTCACTTCGACGTTGAAAATGGCTTTCCTAATGCAATTACTTCATATATGGATATTCACCAGTTAACTTCATGACAGTATGTAAGGGATTTTGATTTTGACCCACTGTCACATTGCCGGATTATTTTATCATATGACATTTTGTCAGATGTATGATCTAAAATCAATATTTGCCTCTCTGAATTGCTTCCAAATACCACAACTCCTAATTCTTCTAAACTATATAATAGATTGCAATTTTCCTAACGCAGCTTGGTACATGAAGAAGCCAGATAGTATCATTAGCCAAGCTGTTGTATTGATGTCAGATAAAGTGTAGTTTTTAAAATCACAGTATTTAATAAATTACCCGTCGAAACTCACTTGCTAATTTCTGATCTAAAATTTGACCGGGTATTACTGCAACTTAGAGCAGGGAGCATGTCGATGCTGAGAGATGTGAACTAGGCCTGTTTATGATTGCTGATATTGGATAAAATCAGGTCTGTTGCCATCTTTCAACTGAGGATGTAACTCAATATTCAACTATTCTATTTATATCATTAGCCAAGCTGCTGTAATAATGTCAGATAAAGTAGTTTTTGGCTGACATGAATATAATTAAAACAATTCTCATTATTCACTTCTACTTTCTGAGGCTCCTAAAACTGCAAATTAATCACGGATATCTATTTCCTCATCTTTTGACATTTTTTCGTTATTTTATTGCATATACAGTGACTGTGGCTCTTTCATCAAATTCTTACAGTGCTGTTCTTCAAGTGGTTATCACAGCAAACAATTAACCAGAACTGCAAGATCATTGACTAAGAAATACTCATTGATTGTTATCTATATTTCATGTTCAAAATTGTGACACAGGCTGGACAGTTGCAACGTAGCCTTCCTAACTTGCATCCTTGTTCCTTGCTTTCTGACTTGCACATATCATAATGTAGTTCGCAATTATGAGGAAGACGACGAAAGCCTGTGAGCATCAGGAAATACGTTAGCCAGGAAATCAGCAACTTTACTTTTCAATGAGAGAGTGAAGTTACAATTATAATACTTTTGCTGTTGGCAAGGTCCAACTCAATACAATCTGTCAGTCACATATTTCTATTCCTCCTTTATCTTACTGAACTTTGTTAACATAGCATGATACTTTGCTCGATTTCTTTTCTACCTCCGTTTTCGACACTAAGTACCTGTTAGCACTGAATCGATAATAAAACTGCGGAAAGCAAAAAAAAGCAATGAACTTGATTAAAAATGACATGGCATTGCAGCAGCAGCAGTTCTAAGAAACATAGCAAGATGTGTGACCGTCGAGGATGACATGAATGTGGGACAACAGTTAGAATGAACATTTCAGACCTTGCTGCATCGACGGAGATGGGAAATTCGACGAAGTATCGTCGGCGACATTAATTCCACCTCATCAGAATCTGCAGTGGATTGACGACCAGATTCCGTGTTATCGCGTAGTTTCGGTGAGCCTCGAGGTGAAGCATTGGATAAAACACTCTGTGGGCATCAAATATGACCAATTGAGAAACAATTTCATTTACCAAGTGAATTGTTACTGTCCTGAATTTCGAAGGACGCACATGTAGAAGTGAAGTACATAATAGAATCATTTTCTTTATTTATTCATCTTCTGGAAACTAAGGCCTATTCAAAGCACTTCTAATCCGTTCAAAATAATTATCATGAATGACAAATGAACGCCGATCTCTTCTCAATTTTCCATCAATCCACTTTGACCTTCTCTAGCGACAAGCTAACGGGCGAACAGCAACATTGTGTCTTAGTGGAGAAGGAGATACAGTAGCCGCGGACGAAGCGGGTTCGAATCCCTTCAAATGAAATACTTGTTCACCAGGGTTATCAACCAAAATCGGTCAAAATAATTGCTAGAAAATTTACAAAAAAGTGACTCATCAGCAATTTTGATCATTAGTTAAAAAATGATTATAGAAAAAATATATATATAATAATCAATAAAATATCTATTGCAGCTTTGGCTCTCCTGCTATCATTATAATCAACTATGCTGATAAAACGGAGCTTCATTCTAGTTAAAAAAATGCTATAAACATCTTTACTAAGTTCGAATTTCACGACTAACATTTATCACTGAGTCAGCATTTTTATAGTATAATAACACCGTATTTCCTCTAACAAACGCCACGACGCTTATTTATTTATAGCCAACTTTTATGGGTGGCGTTTGTTAAAATGTAGGATTTTCAACATGAGAGTTTTCAAATTGAATAAAAACAACAATTGCCAGGCATGTGACTTTTACGGAAAGGTATTAATAAGAGCTGAAAACTCGTCTAGGACTCTTCTTCTTCATCACCGGTTTATTCGTTGCTGGCAAAGCGTGTTAGTTTTGACACTGATTGAACACAGTGGGACACAATTCCTGGACTTGCACTTCTTGTATTTGCTGCATCTTTCCGATGGTCACTTGAAGTCGGGGTTCACACAAAACGTGAGCGTGATGAGTCATGACATGACTCAGTGCACGACGGTACATGAAGCTCTATAGGTTACCCAATCCGATTCAAATTTAAAATACGAGTAAAGTGAGATTAATTAATTTGAGTGTCAGGCTGACTGTGAGGCATTTATCACGATTTAGACAACAGACAGTGCAATATCATTAGGCATTCCAGTGATGTTTGATAAGCATCTCCTTGCTTTTTAGCTCAATGAACGATGCATGTACATAAACATTGTTTTTCTAATTCTGTTGATATCAGAAGTGTAGCGTTTATTAGAGGGCGATGTTTATTCAAAAATTGACCTTTAAGCTGCAAAAACGTCATATCTCTGAAGGTATTTACGTTGTCAAAAATGTCCTGAAATTTTGCGCCAACCTATTTTTGAAAGATATTGGATCTCATGCCGAGTTTGGTTGCATTTCATTCAGCTACATAGAAATGTGAAGACTTGGCTTCCTGATCTTACACGTAAAACGCTTTTTAGATTCTTGAAAAGGTTACCTGTCAGAATGAGCTGATCTTCTACGCCAACCACTGTATTGATGAGCTTGACTGACCCTCGTGTGAAGTTAGGTAGCCATGGGAAGTGCAATAAGAAAAGCAAGGACTTGAAGAAAGCCATACACATGCTCAAACGGGCAGTTCTGGTAACAGAATGAAAGGTCAACCCGTTAATGATAGGGGAAAGATCAAACCCAGGCTCCGAACGGTTTCCAAAAAATACTCTTACAAGAAAGTTAGTGCTACTAGCATAACTTTATACAGCATATTGAGGTGTGTGAAAAAGATATACAAGTTGATGAATAGATCAAAGACATTTCATTTTAACAATAGTGGATTGAGTTTTGTCTGATATAAGCTGGCTTAATATACAAAAAACTGCGGACTATTTTAGTCACTTTAGGTAAAATAGTCACCAAGTAGTGAACAACCATACAGTTTGCAACCCTGTTTTTAACAATTAACATTTCATCTGATATCAAATTGAATCATTTTGCTTCTGTATGTTCACGGCAGATCGCACTGCTGAAATTCTAAAAGAAATGCTTTGAATATCATGGAACACGAATTTGCTGATTGGCGAAGTATTAAATGAGTATACATGTACTCTACGACTTAAATGAGTCGTGGACATGCTCGCAAGAAGGAAGGTTGACATATGTTGTTTGCAGGAGGTGAGGTACAGAAACGAAGGCTGCACTACTTTAGGTAGCGGGGATCAGAAGTACAAGCTTTGGTATGTGGGAAATGGACACAGTTCGAATGGGTTAGGCATAATGGCAAGGCAGACAGAGTCATCGAGGTGAACCGACACAGTGACAGGCTCATGAGTTTGAAACTTGTTCTGGCCGATGCAGTATGGCATGTATTCTCTTTCTACGCGCCACAGATCGGCAGGCCGCTTGACGAGAAGGAAGCTTTCTGGGAGACGGTTGAGGAGAAGATCGGCAGCATACCTTCTGGTGATGGTCTTTTCGTAGGTGGAGATGTCAACGCTCACATTGGTACCGACATCGCCGGCTACGAGGAGGTGCTCGGCCTCTATGGATTCGGAAACCGCAACGCAGAAGGCGAAATGGTGCTGAACGTGTGCAAGAACCACAGCTTGAAAATCCTTAATACTATGTTCAGGAAAGACAGAGAAAAACTGATAACCTACAAGGCCGGTGGTGCAGAAACACAGATTGATTTACTCATGATGAGGAAAATGTCTGGAGCCAGAGTTCTGGATTGCACGTCTATTCCTGGTGAAGAATGTCTAACCCAGCACAGACTGATGAGAGCGGACATAGAACTGAAAGATTGTACAAGAAGGAAAAAGACTTATGCTAAAAGAATCAAAATATGGAAACTGAAGAACGAAGAGAAAAGAATTCGAAGAAGCACTCACGAGAAATATGGAAGGCCAAGAAGGCGAAGAAAGCGGTTACTCCAACCTTGTCACGAGCATCACAAAGGCCGGTGAGGAAGTTTGTGGTGTAACGAAAGGCTACAGAGGAAGAGAAAGAGAGACCTGGTGGTGGAATGAGTCAGTGCAACAGAGTATTAAGGACAAAAAGGCTGCTTACAAAAAATGGCAGAAATCAGGTTGTGATGCAGATAGAGCAGACTATCGCCACAAGAAGCGGGAAGCGAAGCGCTGTGTTGCTGTTGCGAAGCGGAAATCCTGGGAGTCGTGGAGCGCGGACCTATCTACACCGGAAGGTAGGAACAAGATGTTTCGAGTAGCAGCTCAAATGAAGAAGGACAAGAAGGACATCGAGGGAACAGATTACATGAGAGATGAAAGCGGATCACTGCATGTGAAAGTCGACGAGGTGAGAGAAGTGTGGAAGAAACATTTTGAGAGAGTTTCGAACGAAGAGAACGAAACTGAGTTGGAAGACACCACACCAGTGGAAGGGCCAATCGAAGATTTCACGTTAGAAGACGTTAGAGCAGCTATCCGAAGTCTCAAGAACAGAAAGGCCCCTGGTCCGACAAGAGTCTCAGGCGACATGTATAAGCTGGCAGGTGAACCAGCGGTGAATGTGCTTCACTCCATCTTCAACGACATCATGAAGACTGGAGTCTGTCCACAAGAATGGAGGAAGAGCCTAACGGTCGCTCTGTACAAAGGAAAGGGCGATCCCCTCCAATGCACCGAGTACAGAGGCCTACGTCTTCTGGAGCACGGGATGAAGATCTTCGAGAAGATGCTGGATAAGCGTCTGAGGAAAATGGTCTGCATCGGGGACACGCAGTTCGCCTATCGTCCAGGAAAATCCTGCAACGACGCACTCTTCATCGTTAGGAGACTGCAAGAAAAGTTTTTGGAAAAGAAGAAGAGACTCCATCACATCTTCGTCGACCTGCAGAAGGCCTTCGACCGGGTACCCAGATGTACAGTCGCATGGGCACTTCGCACATGCTCATCGATGTCGTCATGTCACTGTATGTCGGTTCGAAATCACAAGTCAACGTCGCAGGAGGTGTATCTGACGAGTTCGGGATCAACGTTGGACTACATCAAGGATCCGCTCTCAGCCCACTTCTCTTCATCCTAGTGATGGAGGAGGCAACCAGAGACTGCATGATCGGAGGTGTCTGGGAGCTCTTATACGCCGACGATCTGGTTCTGACTGGTGAGAGCAAGACGGAAGTCATGGAGAGGTTTGGGCACTGGAAGGAGAGATTGGAAAAGTGTGGTATGAAAGTCAACATCGGGAAGACCAAATACATGGTGAGCGGAAAGGAACCCAGCGAACCCATTCGCGGAGGCAGGTATCCTTGCGGTGTGTGTGGAAGGGGTGTTGGCGTCAACTCGGTCCTCTGTGGTCAATGCAACAAGTGGTGCCACAAGCGCTGCAGCGGCTTGAGAAGCATTTGTTACGTGGTCGATTTCCGCTGTCCTACATGCTCTCGCTCCCCAACTGTGCTAAGCAGCGCTCATGAAGACTATGATGAGAGTGATGACCAAGAAATGGATGAAGTGTACGATTTCTGTTACCTCGGCCACTTCCTCGCATGCAACGGCGGATCAGAGCGAGCTGTTAAAGCAAGAGTTGCATCAGCGTGGAAGAAGTGGAAAGAGCTTGCCAGTCTTCTACGCAACTGTCATATCCCGCTGAAGTGCGGAGCCACTGTATACAGCACTTGTGTGAGATCTGTGTTGCTCTACGGTGCGGAGTCCTGGAATCTGACAGAAAGACTGCAACATCAATTACGGGCATGCGACAGGAGAATGCTACGCTACATGTGCGGCATATCACTGACTGATAACATCTCCAGCAGTGAAGTGGCATGTCGGTGTGGCATTAGCCCGTTGGAAGAAGTGATCACGGAGAAAAGACTGAGGTGGTTCGGGCATGTGAAGAGGAGAAACGGAGAAGGAGCCCTTGGTCGTGTACTGGACATCGTGGTGGAAGGAGCGCGTCCTCGAGGAAGGCCGAAGAAGACTTGGCTCGCAAACGTCAAAGATGATCTGACGAGGATTGGTGCGACAGAAGAGGACGCCCAGGATCGAAACCATTGGAGACGGTTGATCAAACGTCAAACCCTCTAGTCATAGGGGAAACGAAGACGCTAAAAGGATAAAGTAAAAAGTAAGTAAGTAAGTACTCGTATGTACATCAAATCAGACCTTTTATCAGAAGAAATCAAACATTTATCAGCTGTTAATTAGAATATTTGAGTCCTGTCGGTAAACTCGACCTTAGCATTTCAACGGATAAAGCGGTTTTTATAATATTGAAGAATAACGAAGTACTTTTATCGTTTTCTCTCGCATTAAAATAGCTACGAATTTAATCATAAAATCAAAATCATCATTTGTGACTAAATTCACTCTAATGCGCTACAAAGAGTATGCTGATATTCGATAGGCATAGTTTCACCTACATAAATGGATTATGAGATATCCGTAAATTTTCACGTCATCGGAATGAAAAGAGCACACATAAAGCAAGCAAATCCTACAACAAGCCAAAACATATTGCAATTTAGCACAGAATTCATTGATTTCACAATTTCAACGCTTTTGAGCATTTTATGCTAAGTATTTTCTCTCTGCACCATAATCTTCCCTATCATACAAAATGTAATGAATGCTTTACAATTACATGTTGCCATCACTAATTTTAAAATAAGCTGTCAACTTAAACAATTGTTAAATTACTTTGTTGAAAATTATCATTTGATATCTTAAATTCATCAATCTGTTTTTCTTTGCTTTCTTGTAGAAATCACTATCTGTAAAGCTACACTACGTAACACTTGAAGCAGTTAGATGAAGTTAGCTTTCAAAGATCACGCGTTAGTGAAAACTGCTCATTTGGCGTACCCGGAAGTTGCCTCTTGGCAGACTTATTGAATGAGATGGACTGCCTATAGAGCTGCCACCTCGACTGTATTTCTGAAAGTTTCGAACAACCACGTCAACAGATACAGAAATCAATAATATAAAACAAATCAATATGCGATGGGTATATCAAATATGGCTGAACAACAAAAATTTTACAGTATTTCCGCATATCAGTAAGAATTTTAGAATGATCTAAAATTCCTACTGTAATATGTTGGAAACGCGAAGTATAAAATTTTATCATTTTATCCAGCATATTTCGGGTGTTATCTACTCGTACATACGTGCCCATAGCATCTAGATAGCAAGATAAATATATTGATCTATATTGAGATTTTATACTTGGCGTTCACAACATATTAAATAAACAGTGAGCAGTCTAAGGCTGGATTTTTTTCAGCTGATTTTTTTAAAAAACATTTTTAACTGCGAATCTATGAACTGATCTAAAATACAGCTTGGAGATAATTATATACATGAAAAATGGATAGATCTTTCGTTTTTCATGTCATTTTGATAAGATGTGAGCAAATAATTCTCTTTCCATCCAAATTATTGCTTGTAGGTTATCTTTTCTATGAGCCCATCACCAAAACCTTCAAACCAGTACACATGGTGACAAATCATGAATTTTCATCATTGTAATATATTGATGGTTTATACTTACATAACCACGAAACTCCTTGTGAATTACGAAATAAATACATGCTAGATTACTCTCACATATCTTAACATTCAACAATGAAGGCAAATTGAAAGCGAAGCTAGACTATAATCCGTCACTGTTCTTGAACAAGATAAAACGCATAATAAAGAGTGCTCCAAAAGTCGTGTAAGAAAGCAATCGACTGTCAATCGTCTATCTTTCAACAGACTGACGCTCCATATATCAAAACGCAGATTAAGATCAGGAGATTCATTGCAACAGTAGTTACAGATAATTATCGTTCAGAAAACTAATTCGCCTCAGCCCACCTTACGAAGACTAGTCCTGCTCTACCTAAACATCACTTTAATTGACTACTGATTGTGGGAGATATTCATTTCAATCATTTACGTAGCTGCTTCATAATATCAGTAAATACTGTTGGCCAAATGAAGAGAAATAATGTCATTCACATTCCTATGATGAGCACTATTCACTGCAATTATTCAGTTGGTCTAAGAGTTACATCGCTTATATTCTTTTCCAGGTGGAGAAATTGAATATTGAAAAGGCACTAAAACCATAGTCCTTTATTTGAAAAATGATGTCACCATGATTCGCACAAAGCGGACGCATTGTCGACAATTCGATGTCAGAAATGGTATTGTAGAATCGACGATGGTTCGGAGACTGCCATGATTCATGACCATCTGCGAACGGGCAGACTAAGGACTCGAAGAGAGGAAAAAATCGAGCAAATTTCAATCAGCTTTGAAGTACTAATTTCAAAAAGTTGACTAGAAGAGGCTGAGATGGTTAATCTTTTCATCGAATTCTTAAGACTGACTTGAATTCGTTTCCTCACAAAGTGCAAATGGTAAATGAATTGCAGCGTGATCATCTCCAAAGCCGATTGAAATATGCGATTCGCGACTTCGCGTAAGGGACCTCGGAAGAGGAAGAGGTGATTCAAATTTCCTCCCGCCGTCTGATAGCGTTGGATGAAGCTCAGTTCTGCCTGAATGGCATCGTGAATAAACAAAACTACCGCTTCTGGGGTTAAGAAAATCCATGTAAACTGAGTCAGTGTCAAATGTATTCAACTAGGTACACGGTCTGCTCCGGAATAACCATAGGAGAAACATCCCAACATTCAATCGAACCTTTCTTTTTTTTAATCAGTGAATGGCGAGGCAGTGACTACTTGAGAGCGATATGGAGGCACGATTGATAGTTCCGATGACAATTCGACCTGGTGCGTTGTCCCAACAGGATGGAGCAACCGCTCACACTGCTAGAGACAGTTCATCTTCTACATCAGCTGTTTGGTGAGCGCATCATTTCGAAAGCAGCAGACTTCGAACAGTCACCGCGATCACCTGATTTGACGGCAGCAGACTTTTTCCGTGGGCTATCTTAATGAGAGAGTTTACGAAAGCAAACAGATCACAATTGAAGTGCTAAAGAGAAGCATCCAAAGTGAAATCGCAGCCATCGAACCTAAGTTTCAATGTCAGCGAAAGGGCCCGACTTTTTGAGGTCAAGCGCGTCGCTCACCTAAAAGATATTGTATCTAAATATCGACGCAATAAATCTCCTGATCTTCCCCTGCGCTTCGGTTCGACATGTGGAAAGCAAAATCTGTTGAAAGACAGATGACTGACAGGCATATACTCGCACCTTCTTGCGCGACTTCTGAATCAGCCTATATTATGAAAGATCATAAATTAATTGCATAAGAAATTTCATGATGCAAAAACTGATTATTAGTCTTATTTTACCCCAATACATGACATACTGAACGTTTAATGCGTCTGAATACAACATCCTACCACAGTTCCTATGATAGTAAACTCATTTTCTTCACCAATAGCGCAAGCTAGGAAGCAAACTGGGATACGGGTTGTCGCAATTCAATCGCAACAAATGTTACTACATTCTACATTTCAATTTTCCATTAGAAAAGCTTGCTTGAGAGAAAGCTTGATTAACTTTATGTTTTCATCAATTTGATTGTAACTTAACGTAATTAATTAAATGAGCCAATTATAGTGTTGAATTATCATAAATTACCTGCTCGTGGATATAAACTGAAATTTAGATTGATCGCCATTTTGAAGGGATTCTTATCGGAAAAAGGTGAATACTTTACTTATCACTACAGGATGTTTTCAAGTTGCATGTTTTAATAATGCTACTTAAAACAATTATTAAGTAGTGCTTCACGCATTAACATTAACTAGAGCATTTTACGCAAGCAAACAAGCCGAAAAGAAATGAATAGGAAACGCACTTTGAAGGCACCTTGTCCAAGACTGATTGATGCGGAGGGACTAGACGGCCCACCACTAGAACTTCCTGACACTGTCCTCTGCCGACTTGATGGGGCGAGCTAGACAAACAGATCAACAACGACAACAAACAATTGGGTGCATTCCAATGAAAGCGAAATAATAGAACAAGAATTCAATAAATACCAAAAACCATAGTAATTTCAATGAGGAAACGACGCCCAATTTTCAGCTAAATCTACTTATGAAATTATCAGTTGAATTTACCCTCTGAAATTGCTGCAAAAAGGGTATCTTTCATTAGCTTCATGAATATGAACACTATCAATTATCTTCCTACACGTACAGAATTTCTATGCATTCGAATCGGCGTCGATTCCCCACATTTACAAAGGGATACATAGAAATGTGAACTGACCTGATTGACGGAGGAGAAATAATCAAAGGCATCCCCTGAATGAGGATTAATACTACCAGGCGACGGCGGTGCACTGTCAGAGGTTGGAGCGGGAGCAGGTGGATGAAAGAACTGTGTTGTTGGCTGTGCACCAGCCGACATGGAAGGATTGAAGAATGTCATGTTCTCGGCTGGAGCCTCTGTCGCTGAACTCATCTGTTCAGGAATGGCCTGAGAGACAACATTGTGGTGCTGATATGAAGTTGGCTCTGGAGCGTGAGGCATCTGCTCTTGTGGTTGCTGAAAGTTGGCATGGTTGGGAACAGGCTCATTTCTCTGCTGTTGTTGCTGATGGTGCTGCTGTGACTGCTGCTGATGGTGCTGCTGCGGCTGCTGGTGGTGGTGCTGGTGTTGCTGCTGGTGCTGATGCTGCTGAAGATAAGCCTGTTGCTGTTCCAGTTGCTGTTGCACTTGTTGTTGAGGCTTTTGAGGTGGAGCTGTGTATTGATACTCAGCAACATGAGCAGCATTCTGCACAGATCCATCTGGATGATCTACTGCAGTGTTCATTGGTTGACTGACATTCTCAACGGCGCTTCCAAACTGCAAGGAATTACAATCAATTCGATTATCAATCAAAGTGATGATGAATGAAAGTCCTCACTTGATTATATTGCCTCACTGAACGGAGTTGTACAATCCAATCTCGAGAGTAATCATCGACACACGCCGGATGGTACTGTAACCGATCTCCCAGAGAAAGAACAGCATCAGCTAAGGCCTCTGAGAAGCAATGCGGAGCTCGAATGAGATGACCTCCTACAACTGACAAATACTTGTAACTTTCCTCTACGAGGCCTGCGTCCAATAATCTGGTCGCATAGATGAACTTATACAATTGAAATGAAGGGATACAAAAGTCCCGATGAGCCAGGCTCATCGCATATTCATACACTTCTGTTAATTGTATTGCTTCATCTGATATGACACTTTGACTTCGTCGATGATCAACGCTGATCATGCTGATTCTGAAAAGAAAGAAAGAAAATGTCAATGAAAATCTTTTCTACTAGTGCAAATGGCGAAAATCACTCCTGAATGTTGAAAACATATGGTCTTGGGTAACATCAGCGCGAGATTTCAACATTATATTAAAAGAAAACAAAGCGATTCTCCACTCTTCTCCTACTTCAGAAACTCTAACTCTCCTCAAGTGAAAATGAAGTGAAATTCAATAAATGAAAGAAATCATTTAAATCAATAATGAAAGTCCAACCTAGCGGCGCTAAGAAGACTGGCGTTATAGGATGAATGAAAGTGATAATTTATCTGCACATAAATTTGAATGGAATGTTTTGATTTTAGTTCTCTTTTAGTCATCATTTACAGATCATTTTAGTTCTCTTCCTGTCGGCGGATTTCCTTTCATTCCTAACGAATGAAGCTTCAAAATCACAGGTCCTTCCGTCGTTCCTGATCTAAAACCAGAATTGTACATTATTAGGAAGACGAGTCAATTTCTAACTTCATGTAAGACAATTATGTGAACATTTAGTGCAAAATCATGAAGTCAATGTCTGAATGATTCTATGAGATTCTCGGGTCGATTTTTCTCGTGTTTATGACAGCTTAAAGGAAAACTACGTAGAAGTTCTATGAGGCGATATCGTTTTCTCAAGTTAAGCAATTTCTCCAGCCTATTGCACTCGGTGAGGGCATCATGTGCGACTGCGGAATTCTTCAAAGAATATGTGCGTTATGACCGGAATTCATTGACACACGGAGGATTGTTTCTGATTTGTCAAAGCGGGTTCATTAATGTAAGAGGACAAATCCTTGTCAGTGACTTGGACATGCAATGAGCATGGAGGGTTCCTAAAATAGATAATGTTGAATCGGTGTTCATTCAATTTCTTGTACTTCATATTCGTGTGGTAAATGTGTTAAGTAAATTTCAATCATTTATATCATGGTAACATCCTGTGGAGTCATAGTTAGATTATGTACACTGCCAGTGCGCCTTCGTGAAGAAGAAGTTTGCAGTTTTCAATTGAAACAAAACTACAAGTAGTTGCACGTTAGTCTCCTATTTCATCTGAGCAATCTAAGCGTTAATGAAGTCTCACAACTGAGTTTCACATTTGATTTCAGTGCTGAGTCGGTTTTAATGTTAAAAGTATGAAACGGATAACGATGGAATAATGACCACAGAGGCACTTTAAGGTCATCGTTGTTTTGCAAAAATGTGACAGGAGAGCATTCCAAGTTTGTGGGACCCAGCGAGCAAAACATCGCCCCGAATTTCAGATGTCAATAGGACGTGTTGTAAATCATGTGACAACTCACTTGGCACTTTTATCATCCAGTTTTCCGAACTCACAACCAGCAAGTAAATAACACAATTGAGCAGCAAATAGCAATTGCTGTGCACTGAGAGAATCACCAAGATGAATAATAGATCGAGCTGCCAACTCAGGATTTTCGTCTTGATTTGCAACAAGCATCGCCAAATGAGGTCTCCAATCGCCCCAGTTACTGTTTAACGCAGTTGTATAATTCGTTGCGACTTCAGGGATAAGTCTGCTGCTAAATTGATAGAACGTCCGGATTGGATCATGAGGATTAACAGATTCTTTATTGAAGCGTAATCGTGTACTTTCCAGGACGTCCGGCCCCATTTCTTGTGCAAGATACAAAGCCTGAAAAAAGGCAGATGACGAAATTAATTCATGGAAGCCAAAGTATTCTTTCAAATTCAAAGTGTGTGAATAGCGTTGTTGCAAACTACGATCATGATTGTCATTGTCTGAAATTATCACTATGTAGTTGATTTCGGGTGAGCTGTTTTCATAACTACAAAGAAGAGAATTATCAAATTGACTTACTGCTTCCTGAATGCAATGTGACGAACAACAGGAACGATAACTAAGTAATGCGATTATAGGCCTATTGTTGAGGAATACCGAAAAAGGACTTTACTAACAGAAATAGAAGATCGGAATCATTCAATTGCCTACTTAGCGACGATTACAGATTGAAATATCTCGGGAAGAGTCTTCTTTGAAATGAGTTTTGAAAATAGATTTTCATTCAAGATTGCAAGCCAAAAGTGAACACAGATACACTGCATCTAATTCTCTCAAGTTGTTTTTATTATTGATATCCATGTACTTATCGATTTGAAACTTATCTGAGTGATATGATTGACTAACTAAATCGCTCTCTTGTATATAATCTGTGCTTGTATCGTGCATTTTGAATTTACCATGATTATGTCTGCATAAAGACGAAACATGTGTCGGTAGAATAATTGGTTTTTTTCTTAATATTCGTCATCAAACAATTAAAGATTCTTGATGAATGCAGTCTCCCTCGTTGCTTCAGAAAGGTTTCCCTATGTGAAGAGGCAAAAGTTTGATTGATCAAGCGAGTGGCTCAGAAATTGATATTCAAGTAGAAAGCGTTTTTCTTCTAAAAAACCAACAAGTAAAATTACTAAATTTCAAGATTTTTAATTCTTACATTGCTAACTTTATTTTATACATTAGCGACCATGGAAAGAGACATTGACACATGATCGAATTTGCAGTAATGAGAACAGAAGGAGAACATCCTGACTAAATAAAGGTTAAATTGTAGAACATCAAACAATACTCACATGACCCCACAATGAATTTTTGCATGCGTAATGCAGAGCTTGTCTCTTTCGACCACACAGGAGAAGTTTTCGGAAATCATCAAGAGATTTATCTTGTGGATTAACGACATTGATGGTATCAGCGAGCTGTGGACCATTGGGAAGAATTCCCGACAAAGGAGTTGATCTCCCAGACGGAGGTAAGGAAGCCAGGGACTCGAATGACGCTGTTCGCATTAATGACCCCGAGGATGGCAGATCTCTGGTTCGAGGGATATGACCCTCAAGGAGCAAATCAACCACGTCAATTCCCAATACGGTCTGCAAAGTTCAAGGAAATGACAAACTATACGGGATTGGAATTTTCTCAAGTTTACTCACTCCTCTGTTCTTTATCAACAGTTCCAGATATGCAATGAGTAGATAAGCGGACTCCACATCGGAAGGCAGGCGTCTCTGAATGTCTTCACATTTCGTACGAAGGAAGGCTCTCACGTCAGATGGAATGGTTTCACTGCGGTGCAGAGGTCCAGGAAACACGACATAATTTGACTCCTCTCGATCAATTATTGGCATCTGTAACAGCTGCACACGCGCAGGTTCTCCTTCATCGGGACGATTGGGACACACCTGAATAACAATGCCAGCGAGATTCAGAGACACAGCACAATGAGCGGTGAGGTATCTTCTTGGAGTCCGACGTCCAGGCGCCTCCCATTGATCAACGGAGCCCCGCATCCCATATCCACTGCCTTGAGTCCCACCAGAATAGTACTGTTCCCACCATTGATAATATGCTTGATTTTGCTGCATGTACATCGCGTGATACCATTGCTCTGAAATGATATCAGTTGAAAAATGAGGACTACGCATGAACTAATACGGTGGTTGAAATTTAGAGGAAATTACCAATCCACGCAATATCCCTCACTTCACTGAGTATCCGGCATTCCAACCGGCTGACGCAACATGTGAAGTCTACGAGGAAAACGACGTCTGAATTACAACATTCTTTGAGTTCGCCTACGGCTATAAAATGAGCATCTTCGAGTTTGCAATATTATGCAACAAAATTGCAATGAATAAATATATCAATGCTGCAATGAAGAATTTCTACATTTTGCGATGAAGGAAGTATGTCAGCGAAAATCAAATGCGTACATTGAAATGAGATGTATTCTTGAAGTTGAAGGTCTATTGAATAGAGAAGCGCCACTTCCATGCATTTTCAACAAAGAAATGAACATTTCTAGCCCTGTAATTATCAGAAAACCGACTTTAATTTCGATCCCACTTCTTCAATGGGGTGTTACCCTATGGAGAGGGGTAATAGAGAACGACAGTCAGTGATTGCGTAGGCAAAGGGGCTTGATTTCGTGATCGCTTCCTTTTAACGAAACATCAAACGTCATCAATTCTACATCATGCCAGCTTTTACTTGAGATGGGCAAAGTTACGAAGTTCCTAGACAAATTAAGAAATATATGAAATAATTTCATTGCAAATCATTTGCAATCGCACAAGCACATTGACAATCTTCGATGGTGAATGCAACATGAGTGAAAGTTTGAGCAATTCACCGTCGATTTTATTCATTTTTAAAAATTAATCAGTTTGATTTCTCAATCATCGCTACCTATAACCATTCAGTCTTCAATTCAAAACCAGTTGTTGTTATAAGGGCTTGTAAATTGACAGACTCTTAACTTCTAGCTTCAATGATTATTCCTCTATCCTGAATATGACAAAATGTCTTCACGAAACTAACTGCCACATGTGCATATTGTTTGCCAGTCTGTAAGCTACAATGTCACACCGTCGTGCTTTTTATACCGCTTCTGCCAACGTGAGCCGATTCGTAAGATCCATTTCGCCGACATATCAAGCATTATGAGTAGACTCAAAATTGATATCTAAACGACACATTTTCGAGGAAATACAAATTCATACATTCTGCATTAGATTTGCGAACGTGAACAATGTGTGATGTAATCAGGTTCTTAGAAGTGCAAGTTTCATTCGACGAGAATAGTTCGTTGATGAATAATTGAAGTGTTGCTAGGGACTGTCTATTTTAGAGCAATTTCCGATGAGTTTTGGTGGACCAACGGTCTGGAAAATAGGTAATCTGAGAAGATCACTGAGTTCAGTATGATATGGTGGTAAAATGCTTTGTCTTGTTAATTTTCGCTCAGTATATCCGAATCTACAGAAAATATTCTCTAAGTATCAAAATCTATAAGTTGTGGTTGCCGCATGATTGTGGGAATAGCGGATCAGATATTTCACTGTAATCATTTATCAAGATGTCAAAACAATTATAAACTAATCGACTGTTGTCACGCACTGAGCAATACAAACGAGCATTTTTGAGGTTGCAAAATAGACACCACCACCATCTCCGTGAAATTTTCTTTTAAATGAAGTGTGTTTCAACTAAATTGGTCAAGAATTCTACGATCTGCATCATGTAAACGATATGAAGCGTTTTGATGACTTCATCACGCAATGCTTAACTTAAGTTATTTTTTCCAATTGCAAATGAAGTAGGGCATACTTTTGAGTGATTGACATGGGATATGGGGATTGCTATAAACTACATAATTTTGAGAAAACTTATCTTTTGATATTTCACATTTGTAAAGAATGGAGTTTTTAAGGACACACAAATCATTTACACATTTTCATTCATAGGGTGACAACAAGGCACAGGTGACAGATCATGAAATAGAGTTGACGCACGGATTGACTTTGCAATAACTTAGCTCCCAAAATGACCTTTATTAACTTACATAATCTATTCTATAGTAATTGGGATATCACTCTATTTAAGATTATCAGATAAGTTGAGAACAACAACAACTTTCTCATCTTCGTTTCCGGCACTCGTTTTGCAGTAAATAAAACACCATTCATCTCCAAATGCATTCATGAATTCGATTTTCATGGTTGACAAAGTATGAAAGTGCACTGACAAGGGATTTTATGTTCATTTGGTCAAATTGTCCTCACAGAAGGTCAAAATTGTCGGATAAAAATGTTGAAAGTCAGTCATTTCCCTGCACGAGCATCTGGCAACCTGTGATGTCAGGTTGTATTTTCCTATCTCGTAAGCAAACCGCGCGCCATTTCAGAACTTTTCTCTGAAATAACTTGGACGCGTGGTACCGCGCGTCTGTGGGAACAGCCCATATGTTTGTTAAGGTTCTGAACGAAAATTTTAGACGCGTGAGACGCGCCGCGTCCGTTGTGAATGGACCTTAAGTGTTCATCTGCGGTCGCCCCTGATTGGCAGTTTCATCTAAACAGCTTGGCGTTGGGATAAAATAAAAAGCTGACATGTCTTCTGTCCGGCAATCAGCTGTCGAATGTCGACTCGATTTAGAGGTATGGTGGGAGGCCGTGGATGTACTGTTTCCAACCGGACAGCATTTCTAAACACGGTATTACTGATCTATCTGTGGCTTTGATAACCTCTTGCTTTTGAGCTTCCCTTGAAAATGTCAATGAATGTTCACAGTCGAAATATACCGAATTGTTTTTAAACAATATAGCAACTTTACCTTGCTTTCCCTCAACTCTTAATCAATCAATGCCTCTTGGTATACCAAGCATTTTGTGCACATCATCGCAAGTAATGTTGATCTAAAGAGTTTTTGCTTCACACTTGATATAACTGTGGAAATCTATCGGTAAAATGTGTTAAATCATCTCATCTGCATCCTTACCGAAGGAAGGAAATCCAGTGGCGAAAGGCCAGCCATTGTATCCTGTGTCTCCACGTTTGTTGTTGTGGTAATGATGATACCAAGCTTGTTGCTGTTGCATGTACATCTGCTGCCATGGCTCTGTAAGAGAAAGTAACATTAGAATTATCTGAAAATGAAAGGAAAATAAACAACTAGAGCCGTTATTGTATATGAAATTATATGACACATTTAGCCGTAAAATAATAGTGTCTATTGATTGATAAGTACGCCTGCTTGGCGTCTGCTTGAATAACATTCAAGCAGGTGACACGAATTGTGTACTGCAAAGCATTCATGTTGAATCAGAATATATATTGAAAGCCTTCATATACTGTAATGTATCCAATAAGAGCATTTTACAGCTTCTGCTTCTCCCCACAAGACTTCCCTGATGCGGGTGTTACTTCTTCGACTGTCTCTTCGAAACATGTACCAATCTACGTGGCGTGTCATCATTAGCTGCTAGTTCCATCCCAAATCTTCTGCTCTTCGATACAAACTGCAGCCACTTTCCAATGTTTCTCATCATCTGTGCAAACACTACACACCCCGTTGCTCACGCATATCTTGTCCTATTTAATGCGTTCTAAATAGGTCATCACAATGATCCTTTATCTTTGAATCGACTGATCCACGTTCGTCCCACTCTGACATGGGGTCTCTTCTAGAGTCCGCTGCAAGCAGCAGAAACACAGTTCCGTCGACGGACAGACATCCGCTTTCTTCATTTGTTTGGAGGACTCATACACCTCTCCACCTCTTGTGGCCTCGGATGCCCCCCGCAGTGTTGAAGCAGGCTCATTCCGTCTATCACCTAAAAGTGATTCTGCAGCCTTTGTCATTCTGACAACTTCACGTCCCGCTGTCTTGTCCTTTCGTGACATCTTTGCTTCCACTGAAGCAGGGACCGACTCAATCCCGTTTATCTGAGATGAAACTATCAGCTCTGCTATGTCACGTGTCTCCTGTGGTGTTGGTGTCGACCCATCCCCTCCCTGCTATTGGGAGGGGGTCCAGGGTCTGTCAGGTAGTGAGCGGGCCGATCGCCCACTACCAGCGGCGGGTGAGCTTCACTCCTGACGAGGGCAACCTAGAGACAGATGAGAAAATTTTGTATAATACGGATGAATTTTACAGAATGGGTAAAGAGGAAAAGAACGGACAGAGGGATGTATATTGCTCAAATATTTTTCAATGAAAGGTTTATAAATTTAAATAGAAAATTTATTAATGCGGAGTTTTGCCAATGCTCTGCGTGTGCGTCTGTCGACTACTTGTTCTGACTTTGCTGCTGTGTCTTGTGTGTCTCCTCATCATGGAGAACGTCAATTCGTCCTCTCGCATTCCTTTATGAATGCCGAAAATGCCATATAAGTCCCTCCTTCGAGCTACCGACTGGGAAACAGTTAAGATGTAATGGTCACGGCCTTCCATTCTTCCCATCTTCACGCGCCACCATCTCTTGCTGTCTCGTACTCTTCTCTCTGAGAGGCTGTCTTCCTTGGTTTTTCATTTCCACACCAAATCACTTTACAGCGCTCCATGCAGAATAGAACAAAGCAAACTAAGAAAGACACGCGTTCAGATCGAGAGCGACTGTTATTCACAGGACAGACACACTGCTCCATCAAATGCTTTAATAATCGCTTATGAAATAGATAAGCGAGAAGGATTATCGACTTAACATGATTGAGTGTTAGCAACAAGGATACTCGCAAATGTCTCGAGACTATTACGGGAATAGTTAAAAATTCGGATTGGTCTTGTATGATTGTGTATTCATATAAAAAGATTTCCTTTCACACTGTGTAACAAATATAATGTGTCTTGTCATCAATGCAAGCAATAGTATCGATGCAATGACAAATATTTCAAAATAAAAGCGCTAAGAAAGCAAGCCATAAAACTTCAATAATGAGAATATATTCAAGGTGCTGCAGAATTATATTACCAAGTTCTCCATCACTAGAACTGCCACCTGTCAAATAATCCAAAGCTTATCAATATATGACCGCACCTCACCTTAATCACATACAAAGAATGCAGTGAGAGATGAACAATATTCCGATCATTTCCATGATTAATCAGTTAGCATTGGACGGTCTGAGCCTCTGCTGGTTGAGTTCTGATTATGTATTGCTGGCAATTATAAGCTGAACAAGAGATAAGTCCTCTATCGATGAAATGCCACTGGTCCAAAAACAGAGGCTTTATAGCTTAAAAGGGCCAGGGCCAGGGATTGCAAGTCACCCAAGAAAAAAACCGGAAAATCGGGAAAAACCAGGGGTTGAATGCATAAATTTGAAATATTTACATTAGATTAATTTCGCAAAAAAACCGGAAAATTGCGATCCCTGGCCAGGGCCTTTCTTGTCCAGCGCTTTCGAACAGTCGGTAGATAACTATCTTTGTTCTGCTTGTAAGCACGCGTGGGAAAATGGCCAACCGTCTCGACGTTTAGTTAATTACGTACATTTGGCATTATAGTGAATGTCTACATAAAATTCATCATATTGCACTCAATTTGCACTTTCCTTATCGCTGCCATGATGTTCATGCGGTTTGGTCTATGATAAATTATTGCTGCTTCTATCGGCAGTAAGGAGTTGATTTGATTTTTAGATTTACTACACTTCGATAGTCATCAAAACTATGAATTTAAGAAAACGTATGCAAAGGAAAGGTGCAACGGAACGCCATAACACTATCTTCTCTGCTTGATCTTCCGAAGATTGAAAGATCAGGCCACAGAATTCGACTGCTCGTTCCTCAGTCGACGTTCCCTAGAAGAGCACAGTCATATCTCGTATGCGATAATGAAATGGCACACACCATACACCATCTGCTTTCTTAAGTCGTCACTGAATAAGCAGTGAGCCTCAGACATCAGCCAATAGCGTGCGTGTCATTCACGTAGAGTTCTCCATTCGGTCATACTTCGCTGTCACAGTGCCATTCATCGATAAATCCTATGAAGGAATGGAATGAACTAAATTTTTCACGCCTGCCAAATTCTAGACAAATGATTTGACGGACCAACTTTAACGAGAAAACTTGTGCGCAATGATCTGAATTCCTTAAATCTGAAGGAATTGTATCAATCGAAGCATTCCAGAGGAATTCACACGCAAGCGACGCACGACTGTATTTCTTATCCCCGTAAGGTATTATGAATTCCTTTTTCCCCACTTAAGTTCCAGCATGAGCCATCGTTTTGAATTAGTCTTCACTTCTAGTAAACTGAAAGAGCTAAACAATATAATTCTGTGGATCAGACAATTAATTTGCAATTGATCTTACTTAACTGTGTTCTGGCACAATTCATTTTCAAGTCGAACGATCAGCAATCAAATTCGCAAGAAACATGTACATTTTCGATGAATTAAGAGTAATATGTGATCATTGTAAGATGCAGCGAGAATGCGAACCCTCCACATCATATTTGATGATGTTCAATATATCATAGGAAAATAGAAACTGTCCGTGAGGTAGATCTGAGTGAAATTTTCAATGTCCTCAATCGATCCCACACGGTGCACGCACATGGAGAATTCAATGCTACAGAGTTATTGAAAGTGATTTGAAATAAAATAAAGCATTTGATCGAAACTATCTGAAACCCAAGACACAACTGCAGCAATGATTAGCACACATTGGCTGTAATGTAGAACCCTTCGTCATTCTGCATAGATGACGGGATATGAGACTTGACATTGCGTAAATATTCGCTCAATAATCGACAATAATATCAGCACCGAAACAGAGTTTCTTCTCGTCCTGTTCTCTCTTAAATGACGTTGCAGCTGTCTCCCCTGCTTCTACTTAGAACATAGCCTTCTGTTTTTACATTACTCTGCTGTCTACAGGGTGTACATTCGCATTTTGCCAAATTCAATTCTACCTAATTCGTAGTTAAGTTAGAATCTTGAATGAGAGCTCACCATATGACGTGTTGCTTCCACGACTGGGTGATCGTTCTATCGGAGCTCCGTATTCCGATCCCGCGCGAGAGCTGTTGTCATTATATTGAGCTCCATAGTACGCATCCGGCATTCCATACGGTCGAAACATCTGATATTGAGACAATGATAAATCGCCGGTACGACTAAAAATAAAACACTAAAGTTACAACGTGTAATAATATCTTGGCGTAATTTGACACAGCTCATGAGAATGGAACATCTATGAAGAATGGTGAGAGTTGCCGTTGTTGTGTCCTCTATTGCATGCAGTTCTAATCAATTGCGGTAATCACACACATTGTCAACTAAATAGACACGTGGTGAACGTACAGTATCTAATCATTGTTTGAATTCCATTCACTAATCTGTCATAATAAGTATATTCAGCACAAGACGTTTGATTTCCACTCGTCTTCGACACACATAAATACGACGGTGGTTCCTGTAACACTATTGATGAAATGAGAGTTCAACTAATCAAAGTTTAGGGGAGGAGCGCTAGGATGTACGGACATCACGAATACGTGGATATCTTGAACTCGTGCACATAATACAGTAATAAAAATACGAAGTAAACACGGTAAGTGTATGTGATAAACTGGTTGAAAAATCATTTAGAATTTGTTATATAATTTTGGTAATTATCGAATCAGTAATGTAAGACGTAACAGAATGAGTTCAACACGTGTCTGCCGTCTGCAATCGAACCAAGTCAGACTGAAGTAGTCACACAATCATCCTAGCGGCTGCAAGATTAAAGTTCATTCAGTCTCCTGTCAAAGCACTGCCGATCAATGCAATTTATTCACCACGATGATTTATGCCACTTCAGTCAATCCATACTTCAATACAAGGGAGTGAAGGCAAACTGAAAATACATGCATTATGATTTAGTGGAGAGGAGGATAACCTTTGATGGTAGGAAAAACCAAATCCTGTGGTCAAAGGCGATTCATTTCGGCCATGATCACGCAGAATAAATACACAGATACTGGTGAACAGGATTGACACAAATTACGAAATGTAGCGACTATTCGCTCTCTGTAAATTTGTGCACCGCCTATAATTTTGACTGAATTAAAATTCATGTTATTGCTGACACTCGAAACGTGGTTCGCTATTTCAGACGACCCATCAAGATTCATCAAGGACCTTTGATACTCCTTCAGTTTCTCGTCCACGGTCCTTCCAGTCTCACCTACGTATCTCCATATGTAGTAAAGGAAGCATTATGGTCGTGTGGAAGGAGACAATAAAATGGAGTTCTCGATTGGACAGTTATGGGTTCAGTTCTTCCCGACATGTGTGAATTTTTTTCTTATTTTCTGTGAAGTATTTTGCTTTTCATGCTTTATAATTGTTATTAACTCTTTGCAGACATTGAATTGTCTCTGTTGCTTTTCGATTGATGGAGTAACTGAATTTGATACTTCGCTATATTTCGTGATTTGTGTTGATCTTGTCCACCAGCATCTGTGCATTCAATCTGCGTAATCACGGCCTAGTGCATGGCCGAAATGCATCACTTTTGACCACAAGATTCGGTTTTCCTATCATCAAAGGTTATCATCCTCTCCACGACATCATAATGCCTGACAATTGAGGATTTTCTGTCGAAAATACATGCGAATGATAACACTTAAAAATGTGTTCCGAAGATTGAGGCCATTCTTAGGACTTGTTTATATAACAAGTAACTCATTAACAAAATAACTCATTAGAATAAAATCAACAATACAACCAGAAAACGCTCAACAAGGATTGGTGTGTGCCAATCATCGAAACCATAAATTTGTAAAGTCATCACCAAGAATCAAAGACTCATTATATCATCTCGTGGGAAGTGAATGCAACTATTCCATTAGAATTAAGGAAATCAGTCAATGATTTAGATTTGACTAAACTCAATACGTACATTTTGGCCTTCTCCGAGTTTGTTTTCCTGCAGAATTATTGAGAAATGTTTTTCACATGCAATCACCAAAAATGATTATCAAATCCAGACTTTTGATCCATCTATGAAGCAAAAAAAAATCAATTCATTACAGTAAATTAAATCATTAAAAATTGCTCCAGCTTGACCCGTTTTACGCAGATAATTACAGGGTGTGGCACAAAAATGTGACTAAATTTTAAAATGGCGTAACTATCTAATAATCTTTGTTTTACTTAAACAATTGTGTCACAACTAAGCAGAGAAAAAGGTCATTTGATTAAACGATGCGTGGAATGCCTACATCAGTGGACATCTCATAAAATTGCCAAAGAGATCAAGAGCTCCCCCGATAAAGAGTTCCATCATCGATCATTACACACAATAATGTAATGGTCAAGCGTTCACAGCAAACTGTAAATGAAAATGGGGTCACCATGCGCCGCTAAGGTTCGGGACGACCTTCAACGGTTTCTACAGAAGAAAAAAAGCTTCTGTAATTTATTTCTGTAGAAATAGTCGTCCTCATAGTGGTCGCTCTGCATCGAAACGGTTGGGGATATCAGATAGAACTGTTCGTAGGATTTTCCATGAATCGAGACTTAAGCCTTATCACCGGACGAAGACCTCGAAAGTTAAGGAAGAGAAGAAGGGTGACATTTGCAAAATGGATTCTGAATCACATTGGACATAATCCAGCCAGTGAGAGAGGCCACAAACTGACGAACGTAATTAATGCTGATTTCAGCAAGAAATACAGACTCGCAAACTTCCTACACATCAAAAATGATGTCATTTGGGCCAGAAACGAAGGTTTTTCCCAGAAGCCAGACGTCTTTACCGACCTTACGAAGGCATCTGGCAGGACGACGGAGCTTCAATACATCGGAAGCAGTGCGCACTTGATGAGGTGTCGAAGCGCTGGGAATTATATATTCCAATCGACATTCAAGTAGCAAAGTGTGACGATATTTTTTCCGACTGAAAATGTTTGGGGTATGTTGCATACATGCTAGGTTTCACTTGGAAGAAACCTGCATACTCTGGAAGAATTAAAGCAAGAAACACGGAATTTCTGGAGCTCTCTGACAAGACGCGATTGCACAAGATTGATCCAGTCATTGCCTTAAAGATCCTGTGTGGTCATTCGCAACGATGGTGAAAGACTTCGCCATGAAGACTCTGATTAACGTGAAGAATTGGAAGTCACCTTTCTATTCAGTCGCCATCTAGTTTTTCAGCTTTCGAGTTATCGTGCTTTGTATGCATATTCTGCCCTCATCATCAAATTCAATCATTGCAATGTCAATTATGGTAATAGATGTGTATTGGCTTCAAAACAAGACATTATTTGTTAATTTTTGTTGGATAGTTAGATAGTCTTGCTACTTTATAATTTAGTTACATTTTTTGTGCCGCACCCTGTACAAGATTAAAATTGATTAACTAGGAAAATTTGCCATGGTGATCAGACTAATAGACAACTTTTGAAAATAAGACTTACACAGCTAAGGTTATTCGATTAAATTGCTTAATGTTAAATATTAAAATATGCCATTATCTACATGCAGACTTCTTGGCTAGAATTGATTTGACAATATTAAATATAGTTGTCTTTTCTTGAACATGAATGATTTTGGTATGTAGCCGCCCAAAAAGTCAGAACCTTAAGTATTTGGGATGCTTACCCCGGGTCTACGGCTACGAAACTTTCTAATTCTGAATTCTATTGGAAATGGTTGGGAAATATCGAATAGAAAAGCTATTGAGACAGAAGTCTCCGACATCAGTTGAAGTATTGAAGATGTAATTAGGAAAGCAACTATGAAAGAAGCCTTGCTGCTGGAATTTATTTTGTCTAAATTTCGCCGACTTGACAGCCTGTTCAGAGAAAAAAGATCATGCAAGAATATCAAAAGTTGGGGATAGTATCAAAATATCAATATTGTGCGTAATTTAGCTATAGTATGATATGGGAAAAAGGAGGCAACAATGCATCTCGTAATGATCAATATCTGCATCGATGCATGTGGAGGACATTTTTGGAATCTTAATCAGCCTGCACCTGCATGTGTATTCATAGCATTGTTGCCCAGTCCATTTCAATTACGGACAATAGTACTAACAAAGATTTTTTCGGGCAACAATGTAGGACATTTTCAGGCGCTTTCGCGCCCTCAAATGTCCTACATTGTTGCCCACAAAAATCCATGTTAATGTTATATTTATAGCTCATAACTTTCATCTCTATTATTCAGAGTAGATCTCAAATGATTCTAATCAGAGCCTCTCTGAGTTCGAGCTATGATACTGCAGACATCTAGCGCTGTGAACGTGGAGGTTAAGTACAAGTGGGTTTCGCTGTGTCCGCTTTGCTTCATCGGATTTCTGTATTTTCTTGTACTTCTGGGTTCATAGAATACATAATGCATTCAGATGGTGAACTGCAATTTTCAATGCAAAACTTGACAATTCCCAAACATTTAAAACTATTCTAAGTTCCACAATTCCAGCATAAACCTGACTGATTTTGTATAATTTCAATCCAATTCATTCTGTTGAAAATCATTGCACTCCGGCAGAGGAGGATTGCAACCTGGCATTAAGATTTCTATTCCTAGCACAGAGACAATTCTATGAAATCTAAAAGTATCTAGGAATTGAATTCACTTCCCTCAACCGCAAAGAGAATGCTACCACACGAACTTATGCCACAGATAAATATCACGCTTGTGCACGGGAAATGTTAGTTAAAGCGATCAAATCATAGAATGCCCTTAGTGAAAAAGAAAATCATAGAAAAATAATTTATTTACATCAAAGAATACACAAAAGATGTCACAAATAAAGCAAAGCAGGACCACAATGGTCTAAACTTCAGGATGCTGATAAAGAAATGCGTTTCAACCGATAGAATTGGCGATTAAAGAGAGCACATTCTCTGTTGGTGTTGATACTTATGATAACAGCAAGCCAAATAGGGGCTTAGATGAGTCAAAATGTCGTTCGACATAATGAGACGTAACTCCGTTGTTTAGTACAGTTATCCAATGGAAGAGAACTAACGACATGTGCTACCAAGTACTAACATACAGCCGAAAATACTTCAATGATGTAAGATTTGGGATAATGAAAGTAGCCGCAGCAACCAGGCCATTGCCATTACGTGCAAATTATGCAATGCAATATATATAGGCGAGTCTTCCCGCTGTGTCCGTTCGAGAGTGAAAGAACATTTGACTCAAGATAGCAGTGCGGTCTTCCAGTACATTAAGACCAATCACGCACGTTGCCCCTCACCCTGCATATCATGGTCCGTTCTACATCAGAATTTGAACAACACTCAGAAAAGGCGCTCGCTGGAGGCTATGTACATTCGTCGTCACAGCGGGGCATTAATGAATGGATGTCAAGGCTTGCACATTGACTTCGAGGTTTGAGAACACTTCTCTCCTACTTGCCGTAAACTCATATCTTGCTCTGTATATGAATGCTTCATCTCTGCTTTTATTTTGTAACCTTGAGAAAGTCGTAAGGCGAAATATTGGTTAATTTATTCATTAATACAATTTGTATCCGCTGAAATCAATTACTTTTGATTTATACCTTATTTCCGGATACGTGGATCTTATCGGTTTTTTTGAAAGGCCATTGCCATTTCTTGGTATTACTTTAATCTGGTTTCAAGCCAACTGGTCGTCTGAAGTGAAATGCTTTGCACACCAGACTTCAAACAACCGGCAGAAATATAATAATTGAATATTGAGCTGCATCCTCAGTTGAAAAATGGGAACATACCTGAATAGCAGCCATTTCATCCAATATCAGGAATCATCAGCAGGCCAAGTTCATATTTCTCAACATCGACAAAACTCCCTATTTACAGTTGCAGTCATACGCGGGTAAATTTGAGATAGATTAGAAAACATTTTCTAGATTGTTTGGTTTCTTATGGATTTGTTTCGCCTTGCCAACGCAGGCCTTCTACTGACTCTAAGCCTAAAATGTACAGGAAACATAAAATAATAATTTGTGGCAACAGAAATGTTGAGCAATTATAGCACCTACAAAATTGAGATAAGAGATGAACAATATGGATAGACAATATCTCTAGAATAATTATTGCAAAAACAGGTGTTCATCCATACAAGCTTCTCTCTTTTATGTATCACTTCTGTGCAACTAATATCTGAATGAAAGACCATAAAAATGAAAACCGGCTATTGTTATAACTGTAAATGATCTGTACAGAAATTCCGTGTGATCACCCTTAATGCTAAAGGTGAGGACGAAAATCACATGTTGCCTTGGCTTACCTTATATTAATGTGAATATCGTTTCCTCAATGGACAGTGTTTATTTAAACTAACAGATGATAGTTTAAATGGGCTTCCGACAAGTTATTTTTAATAGCCTGACAAATAAGATAAAATCAGAGGTGATGATAAATCAAAACTTTTCTGGCTCTCCTGTAGAAGTACCTTTCAGGATGGAAGGCAGCTTTCATTATGAGTGATTGCTGTACATGTATACGTGCTTTATCTGTTAGATTATTAATGTGTATATATTCACACGCAACAGAAATTAGCTTTTCGTTTTTATCTAATTATCTTTCAGTCTTCGCGAGGTGAGATATTTAAATTCTCCACATAAGATTACAGTTGCAAAATGATAAATTTTCAGTAAATTGAACGTCCAGAATTGAGCAAAGCATGAGTAAAAGACAATCATCGGAAATGCGATCGGTGACGGTGGGACCTAGCGAATTACTTGTGGAAATTGAATGTGTCTGATGGATGACGCTAAGCGAATACTATCGCGTGGAAGAACAGAGTAGAAAATCAGGCCTCAGCCACACTGAAAGCAAAGCAAACACGAGCGTCCCAAGCACACGTATGTCCGCAAGCTATTAATCGCTCTGCTTTGTTTTGCTCACTGTGTGGTAGTCTACAACTGCTGCAATGATGACCTGATATTTGCTGCAGATCGTTTTGCTTGGAAAAGCTCGCAGTGTGGCTGAGGCCCTAGAATTCAGTGTTTCGAAAGCAACTGTCTATTTACATCAAGGTAATGGCTTCAGTGCCGCAGATTTCGTTCGAAACTTTTGACGTTTCAAAGTAAGGATGTGGACTTTAGCAATTAAGCTCTTCCACATAGTATTTTCATTAAATAAAACATGTTTATTCCAATTCTTAAAAATAGGAAGCATAGCATTGTTCGCGGACATATAGGACTTTTGCAGGATTCCTAAAATTTTGGAAAAACAGGATCAGTAGAAAGTCTGTCAACGGTTCAAGAAGGCGAAGAAAAGAATATTTCTATCTTAAGATAAACCTCATGGATAAAGGGGATTTACTATTTCATCAATTAAATACAGTGAAGTGATTGAATTTATCAAAAATTTTGATGAGAATATGTCTCACTATCTCCACACACTTGAAAATCTAAAAAGAACAACAGGATTGATGTTCATCTTTGACTTCAAACTTTCTGAATATCAATTGAGTTTTTCATATTACATCACAGAATTCTTGTTTTTAACATACTTGATGAATGTCAGTCATTATCAAGGGATGCTTTATTATTAATGATACATAACCAGCAACGCAACTAATAGGATATATCTATTGAGTCTATAAATGTGGTGGACTTTACTTCACAGCTTGCATCAAGACTGTCACCTGCAAACCGATGGCTATAGAGGAAAGAGCACAGATTTCTGAAAGGGTGACGGAATTGTGCTAAATTAAATATTTTGCTAGCAATCATAACATTTTTGATCGTTATACAATCACATCGATTTATTTCTCATCGAACCTCAGAGGATTAAGATATTTTACAATTCCTCTTTCAAGTGAGAGAGGTAATGCATGTACTCCACGACGACCAGTCACGAAACCATGACTATCTACACAAGCTTATCACTTATTCAATTACTTATTGAACCTCGACGACCTAATGATTAACTGGATAAAGAAGCAGATAATTTGTGCTCGATATTATCATGAGTGCTCTGGTTCAAGCACCAAAACATCAATAATTGCGGAACGTGTATATGCAATACTTCATTTTCGAAATTTATAGAAATTTCTTATCTGATGCAGCTGAAAGGATACAAAATGCTCTGAAGAAAGGATATGATGCACCGCTTGGATATAAAAATTAACGAATATTTTATAAAATACTGCAACCCTCACATTCTGAAGCAATCAATTCTATCAGTCATGCAAGCAGAGCTCCACATCAAACATATCCGCTTACTCAAGCTCGGAAAGCAACGTGCTAAAAACAAAAAGTGAATGTACAAGTGAAATAGCTCGTTTGGTTTATAAGAAGTATACATAAGAGATGGCTGAAGGCGGAAGGAGCATAATGAATCAATAATGCGAAAAATATCAGTTCTCTCTCCCGAGTAATTTTATTTAGTGGCATTAAAATTACTCTGGAGAGAAAACTGATATTTTTCGCATTATTGATTCAAGAAGTATACAACATAATCCTCCCTAACCTAAGAATAATTATTGTCGATATGATCTGATTTGTATGTTTGCTAAGTTTCTTCCATCAAACAAAATATGACATCGACTTCATTAGTAGAAAATGTTTACTGACCTGGCAGACATGATTTCCGAATTGTCGGCGGAGTTCCGATCGGAGAGCACACTCGACTGTCTGGAAGGACCGCGCGATATTGATGGCGGCTTCTTTGGTGATGGTCGCATGTTGCTCATGATTTGTCTGAGTTCTTCACTTGGCTTCACATTACCGACCGGTTGAGCACGAGCCGCCTTCCGCTGTTGTGTGGGCTGTGTGTTGTCAAACCTCGAGGTATCGGCCTGCTTCTTTGGTTGACTGACAATGGGTGACGGTTGAGATACAATAACGTTAATTCCATCAGATAGCGATGGTTCTTTACTTATGGACGATACAGAACCGGATCCCAACTTTCTTTGCAAAAGCTCTCTTTTCCGAGCTTTCAATTCCTGTTCTTCTAACTGTAGGCTCAATAATTTCTTCCTGCGCTCAATTTCTAGTTCTTCTAGTTCGAGACGTCGTAGTTCAATTTGAAGCTCATCATCATCGTCTTGGTGGATGACTTGCTGATTTTGTTCTTGAATGTTCGACTGCTGTTGCTCACTTATCTGCGTTGGTTGATGAACATGTCCCTGTAGAGGCTGTTGCACTTGTTGTCGAATGTGTCCCTGCTGTGGAACTTGTGGTTGCTGCACTTGTTGTTGAACAGTTTGTTGTGGTAGCTGCACTTGTTGTTGAATGTGTACCTGTTGAGGAACAGTTTGTTGTGGTTGCTGCACTTGTTGTTGAACGTGACCATGTTGTGGAACAGTTTGCTGTGGCTGCTGCACTTGGTGTTGAATGTGCCCATGTTGAGGTTGCTGTACTTGGTGTTGAATGTGCCCATGTTGAGGAACAGTTTGTTGTGGCTGCTGCACTTGTTGTTGAGCGTGACCATGTTGTGGAGCAGTTTGTTGTGTTTGCTGCACTTGTTGTTGAACGTGACCATGTTGTAGAACAGTTTGTTGTGGCTGCTGCACCTGTTGTTGAATGTGTCCCTGGTGCGCAACCATCGGTTGAGGCTTTTGTGGCTGCGGCTGAGTGTGTCCATGTTGTGGAATAGTTTGATGCAACTGTTGCTGAATATGTTCCTGGTGTGGATACGTTTGCATCTGCTGGGGTTGTGTTTCTATTTGTTGTGGAGCCGCTGGTGGTTCTGCCTGTTGATGAATATGACCTTGATGGGGAGTCATCTGCTGCGATTGTTGTCGCTGATATGTGACTTCTTGTGGCAGCTGTTGCTGGATCTGATGGGGTTGTTGCGAATGTGTTTCTAGTGGTTCTTGAGATATTTTTTGCTGTTGCTGAAGAAACTCCTGATAATTAGAATTATCATGCAGTTCTTTATGTTGCCCCTCCTGCGGAAGCGGTTGATGCGTTTGCTGTTGAAAGAATCCCTGATGCGGAGCCACTTCATCCGGGTCTCGAGATTGCTGTTGAACAGTCTCTTCATGCGGAACAGCATCTCTAGGTTCCTGCGGTTGATGATGCTCCGACTGATGCTCTTGATGTGGAACACTTTCTTGATGCTGAGATTGTATGTATTCATGATTCTCAGGAGGCTGTTGATCATTTGAATTAGTCTCGATAGAGTGTTGCTGATGATAATCTTTTTGATTGTCGTAGAATTGTTGCAAATCCTGACTCTCTGGCTCTTGTTTCTCTTGTGGTGTAGACGTGTCTTGCTCAATATCAGCTGATAACATCGAACTATTCACTTCGCGGTGACTTCCATCTTCTAACATATTGTAAGGTTGAAAGAAGCTATCTGCAGAGGTATTTCCGTAATTATGAAACTGGTGTTGATGCACATCGTGTGGTGATTGATATGGATGAATGTCATGTTGTTTCCCTGATGAAACCGATGCTGATCCCGGTTGTAAAAACATAGATGGTTGGGAGAAGTTTGGTGTAGTTGCCGCTGTTGTGGGATATTGCTGATATGGCTTATCGCTTGAATCCTCTGACATTGAATGCTTCAGCGGCGAAATGTCTTCAGACTCTGTATTGAATAACATCGTGGTTGAGGTCATCGAGCCTTCGAGATTGAAGTTGTGTTCCGATGTATTAGAGTCTCCTTTCACAGCATTTTCCTGTACATAAACTTCGCTTCGAGACTCTTGAAGAGGCGAGTTAGGGAGACTGGAAGCTGGTCCAATTATTTCTTGCTCAGATTGATCGACTGAAATATTCGCTAACTCAGTTGCCACTCCGGAAACCGCATTCGCCCATATATCTGCTTGACTGGACGAAATGCCGGGTTCGTTTTGAGGGTCTGATGGAACATGTGATGGATATGAAGCAGTTAAATCGTTGACAGCACTCGCTATCTCCTTCATTGCAGGAGCTGACTGCGGAGGGGCATGCCAACCACCTTGATCACCAAGAATCAGGGAGTCCGGTAGCGGTTGAGGGGGAGGAACAGCCGAACTCACGGGTATATTTGCATCAACGGAATCCATATAACTAGGGACGTTATGGCTGGTGGGAACGTATACCTGCTGATATGGCTGATTGGTTGAAGATGGTGGAAAAGGAGGCTGTTCGTATCCCTGATGTTCATATCCCGTCAGTGCTTGATCTACCGCATCTCGACCATACTCTGAGCTGCTTGAGGATTCGTATTCCTCCCGATCTAGATCAATATCATTCCAATCTCCTTGAGACTCTATTGGTTCATCCGGTACTTCTGCACCTGGCATCATGCGAGTACCATACTGATATGCTGTTTGATCATAGCCATATGAGTGGCCGGTTGCAGGAACTCCGTAATTCTGAGCAGAAGCTTGGCCTAAATTCCATGCATGGCCTTGAGGTTGATGTGAATTATTCACAGCCTGTTGATAGTGAGCATTGGGTTCAGTTGGGGCAGAATATTGCATAGAATAAGGATAATTCCCATGCTGAAGATTTTGCATCTGCGCAGGATTAGGGGACTGTTGATAGCCGCCATATTGATGCTGCTGCTGCGGCAATGATTCCTGATGGAATTGTTGTGGATTGTAGAAAGTTATTTTCTGCGAATCATTTTCCACTTGCGGTTGCCAAGTGTTGTTCATACGGTCACCTAAGAAAAACGAGGAACCCAGGTCACCGAGATGGCATGCAAATCAATGGAATTCAATAAAGCTTTAAACTAAATCAATTGCATCCATAAAATACAACTTATTATCAATCCACATAAAATCATTATGAAAGTAACAGGTGGTTTTGATCCGTTAACAGATGGTAATAAAATTGATTGATTGAAAATACAAAATGTATTGCCACTCAAAAATTATGACTTAGAACACCGACACTTTCTTTGAATTAGATAAACGAACCGCATTATCACTCAACGAACGAAATCAATAAAAGTCACAATATTTATTCTTCACAATTCTTTTAAGACTCGCTCGCTAATCCTACTTCACTTTTCTTATTCCCCATACATTTTCTCGTCAACATGATGAAACGACTGAAAACAAACGTACGCATGCTACTGTTCACATCAATATCAAATGCAGACAAAAAGTGAAATATAAAAGTGTAGACTACATATGAAAGCGTGAAAAAACACACTTAACGTTTGAAATACATGTAGCCGGTCTTAAATTGAAACATTCATGACAATAAATAAGGCGATGCATACTTCACGCAAGTAGGAAATTCATTGCGCTGCAATATCTCAAATTTGAAATTTTTGCGGCGAATGTTAAATATGTTTCCTCATTTGAAATTTAGAATACTGCATTCTTGGACAATGTTTACCTTACAAGAATGATCTCAGAGTTGAAAAATTTAAGAACAAAATATTTCTTGGTAACCAATGAATTTGGTGATTCATTTCTTCAAGTCTGAGAATATCTTTCTATCTTATGCCCAGATATATTGGCACTCTACAATCTTTATGATGTTTTGTTTGTACCAGCATAATTAAGGAGCAGTCAGTCACCGAAAAATTCCGTATTGACAGTTCATGAATTTACTTGTAAGCTGCCGTGCCGACTGCACTTCTTCGGAATCATCGGAGAGGCCTCTACTTCCCTTATAAAATCTCGCATTTAGCAATGAATTATAGTAAAACCTGGTATTCTGATGCAACAATTTCAATGTATGGCCTAATTGAATAAAAGATGTCTGTAAATTCCATGCTTCCAAGTTAAGTATACAGTTTAAACAATCGTCAAATATTTTGTGTACTACTGTACGACTAAAAATCGTGATATCCTGGTTTTCAAAATGTATTTATCAAGTTGCACTTTGATGCACTTTAAGAGTCAGGTGCAAGATAAATATTAATGAATTGAAGAACAACTTTTTGAAGCATTTATCGCCAAGAAACTTAGTTTTCGAATGAATTAGCTAAAACCAAATCAACAAAAATAGTTTTAGTAAACGATTAAATTTGAATTCGATCAACAATGCGATTTAGTTGAATTATTGAAACACAAGCACTCACGTGATCCACCAAAAGATCCGTGGATCCATCGTTTAAATTTATCCATTATTTCAAATAAGTTAATCAATAGCATCTTCAGTCCAAGATCGCATGTTGATTGGTGAGAGCTGTATAAAAATCACATTATAAAACAATTAATGAATTAATTAAGTCTATTATCGAAAAATGTGTGTTCAGCTTTCGAAGATGACATACAAGATGAGAAGTGCGGTGATGAAAGCTATGCACGTACCAGTGTGATCAGCAGTACAACATTGCACGTAGGGAAGAAACTACCTGTAGACTTTTATCATACTGCTATTGGTTATTACATTTTGGGTAGAAAAAACATCGATGGTATTTAACATCATTAAGAGATGTCGAATAACATTTTGTCAAATAGGATATGATAAAATGCGAGAACTAGACTTACTTGTTCTTATTTATCACCAGTGTGAAGACATACGTGTATTCATTCACTCAATATGCAATACTGATAAGTATTTCTAATCATTTTTCGAAAATTGCATCACAAAAAGCGTTGAAATAGTGCCACATAAAATAAGGAAAAGGCATTCTACATTATCAACGGGTGAAATTTACATATGCTTCAGTGACCTCTATTCAAACATTCATTTTGGACCCATCTAATGGAAAATATTTGTCCAAGATTAGCATTTCCGAGAATACGTTTGCGTTCATTACATAAGATCAAAATTCATGCAAATCGTGTACAAAATGAAAGAAAATAATTTACAAATACTTCAAATAAGAGCACCTGTAGAACACGCAAATTTCTTTCATTAACCGGTATTAGACGACACTAAAGGTGCTCATTTGACAGGTGAAACATTCCAGTCTATTAGGTGAATAGGGAAATAGAAGTTTGGAAGCATATAGCTGCTGGCAGTCCCAAATAAGTAGAATGTCATCATCATGGCTTTCGATTTAGATATGTTACCTGTTAGGAATTAGGTCTACAAGCTAATGCGTTTATAATTAAATGCTATCCATTCATGATGTAAATATCCAAAAATAATTATTGCGAAACAATGAAGGTTGATGACATCTCTGAATATACAATTACAGATCTAATAAGAAACGCCAAATTATGTGCAACGAAGATGTACTTTTTGCTTTCCTTACACCGAATAGTCACCGAACAACATCGATCAGGCTTGGCATAATTCAAATTGTTTATTCACCAAAACCAATCTATCAGGGTTGTGAATCCTCAAATAAAAATGAGATGAATTATCTTTCATAAATTGACAATTCTGTCAAATAGTATTACTTTAAACCTAGTGTGGTCTTAGCAAATAATTGAGTTAACACGTACCGGCCATCATTACGTGATGAGGATTAAAAGCCGTTGTGAAACCAAAGATAACAACCACAATGATCACAGATCACCGATAACAATATACAAGTTCAAATAATCCAAATGCACTTCTTGATCAATGAAGTGCACGGGGAATCGATTGAAACGATTAACAATTTGGAGAAATCATTTTGAATTTCGATGCGTTGAGTGATCTGAATTAAAGCGCTACATCTGAATTCACACATCGCTTTTGATTTGTAAAACTAGTAGGGTGGTTTGAGGGGGGAAATGCGACAAGATTCGATACATTTATTCGTATGCAAAATGATCATTACAAAGAGGGCATGATGTTGAAGCCAGCGAACGGCATTGTCTGAAACAGATGATAGGTCTTCAATACCACCAGGCAATGAGTATAGCGGACACTTCAATTATATGAAGCATTGCTTGTAGAAGATCACGGTCGCAATTAAGGGAGTCACGTCCGCCCCACTCGTGTAGCATGCTAGCGCAAAGGCCAGCGTCGGTTCGACACCTGTTGAGGGCGCACCACAAGCCCGGAGGGAGTTGGAAGCCTGGAAGGGGACGCGTTGGATCACTTATCAGTTCTCTGTTACGGACTGGGCATTTCCCATCATTCCCACCATGATCTATTGAGATCGAAGTTCTTCTCAGGTGGGTCTCGCCAGATAGGGTGACGAGAATGGCGTCGCAGATAGACATGATCCAAAAGGTCATTGTTGATTGGCAGTTCTGGTATGGCCATTAAGGAATCGAGCAGTCTTTTTGCATTCAACTATCGTCGGATGTGAGGAGGGGCGATTTTACATACAGTTGGGAGCCATTCAACTTCAGTTGGTCTAATTGATTCGGTCATTATTCTCATGGTAGAGTTTAGTTGTGCGTCGATGACTTTGCAATGAGCAGATCTTGGCCACTCGGTACTCAGCTGCTGAATAACAGAGGGACAAACCTGCAGTTCGCAAGGTTGTAGTTCCACCACCCCATCGTGATCCGACAAGCATTTGAAGCAGATTATTTCTAGTCCTGAATTTTATTGCGAGCTTCTGAAGATGGCTCTTGTAAGTCAAACTTCTGTCTAGTGTCACACCGAGGTAAGTAGGAGAATGATAGTGTTTGACAGGAGTGCCGTTCACATAGATGTCCAGCGTCGTTTCACATTGGCTGTTATTAAAGTGGAAGGTCGATGCACCAGTTTTCATCACATTAGGCCGAAGACTGCAGTCTTTGCAATAAGCTGTCATCTGTTCCATGTCGCCATTCAAAATTTCTAATTTGGTGAACTCCTTTTCTTGGTGAGCGCAACAGATAACGTCAGCATAAATAAATTTTCTGCTCTAGGAATCTAGTAGGTCACTTATGTACAAACTGAATAAGATAGGGGAAGGATAGATCCTTGTGGCAACCCGTCTTTCTGGCTTTCCATTTTCTCGTTTTGCAGTCAATGTGCACGCGGAATCGTCGATTTTCCTAGAACTTTGCCATAATGAGCACCACCCAGCGTGGTAGGACTTTAGAGATCTTTACTAACAGTCCTCTCTGCCAGGCGGTGTCGTAGGCCACTGCTGAATCAAGGAAGACGGCCAATGTTTTCCATTGCTTCTGAAATCAATTGTCAATATATGTTGTCAGAGCTAGTAGTTGCTCTAGCGTGCTACGACCTTTACGAAATCCCGCTTGAGCAAGAGTCAATGAACTGTCCACAGTGATCGATATTCGACGTAGGGTTGCTGTCTCTAGAACCTTGAATGTCACGGATAGTAGTGAAATAGGTCGGTAGCTAGTGGTAGCCATGCCCTTTCCTGGTTTTTTGTTAATGCCATGATTTTTGTATGTCGCCACTGTTTAGGGATAGCTTGTTGTGTTATGCAACGCGTAAAGAAGTGCGCTAGCCATTTTAACGCTTTAGGGCCGATGTTTTTTAGAAACTAAGGGAAGGCATTTTCGTATCCAGCCATTTTACCGTTCATCGTCTTCTATGGCATAAAGAGCTTCCTCCTCAATCAATGGGTCGGGTTTGGCGGTGTCATTCGATTCAGCGTGATGTACAAAGTCGCACCAAGATTTGTTTACTTCTTTCACTTTAGGTTTATCACGAGCAGACTTTCCTTGTTTCACCAGATGACCAGCGAAGGTGTTCGGATTCAGGCTTGACCTTCCCACAGAGTTATTTGTTTGGCACGAGCTCAATTTTCTGAGGAGGTTCCAACTTTTCCTGCTTGAGTGTGTAAAATGCAGGGCGCTGGTGTCTTTTTCCCACCTTTTATGCCGAGCGTCATTGAGAGCCGAAATCAGCTGGTCAGCAATTTCTTCATCTTCTGCATGGTTGAATTCTTGAAGTAGTTCTTGACATTCACTGTTCAGGCATGGAATATATTGCTTCCTGAACCCATGTGGGATGCTCTTGCTAGCAGCTTTGAATATAGCCCGCGTGAATGTCGTAGGCTTGTCAGTCCGATGGAATGTGGAATGCAGACAACGCATTTTTTTCATGTAGGACGAAAACTCATTCCAATTTGCTTTGCGGAAATTCCAACGTGGTTTTGAGAGCGATTTAATCAGGGGAATGCGAAGTCCAATGTGTAATACAATAGGGCGATGTTGGATCCTCGGAAAAGAGGGCAGAACGGTTGTTGTTGCGTCACGCGTGGAGTAGTTGTCCATCAGTAGAAGAAACCCAGCACAGATCTGTGTTGTGGGTTCTGTTACATGGAGCTGAACGGAAAGATTTTGGCTGCTTGAGGTCGATGATGAGATGAGCGTGTGATTGAGATGCACAATCAGGCAACTATTCTCCATTTAGGTCCACATTTTCGTATCTCCACATGGTGTGATGACTGTTAAAGTTTCCAACAGAGATTGCTGGGTGGCCATGGGCTTTGAGGGGAAAGGATGACCAGGAGGCGGTGGGGGTTGTAAACATTTGTCACTGTGTGATAGCCAATTCGGAAAGTGTCACTGAATGCATCTTGTTCGACAAGTTCAGCATGTAAATATATTGATCTGACATAGGTAGCTTGTCCACATTTCTCGTGACCACAGAAAGTGATCATTTCAAAGATAGAGACCATTGATCGACTTTTAGGGGCCTCATAATCTTGGAAGGTTTCTTGCAGACAGAGAACGCCACCATGTACTCTTCGCAAATGCTAGAAATCGACTCCGGTTTAGCTGGAGTAAGAACCTCGACGTTCAATGCTAGTACTCTTAAGAGTTGAACAAGGGGTTAGGAAATCTTGGTCTTGCGCGACACGCTATGTTGTTGTTTTTGTTGCACTGACCGGTGATTGGTGGGATCTGGTAGATTCGGCATGCTGGTAGGATCATTAGTTTCCTCAGAGTACTCACTAGAGCGTGATGGGACGCTGATCAAATGCTCCTATCATGCATTTGATGTTATTTTAGAATTCGCTCAGCGCTTTTCATTTTTCTCCCGCAATATTCTTCCCTCTAAATGAATCAAGAGGAAAGAATATCAGCGAACAAGATTCGATAACATATAGACAAAAAACGCTGACCTTTCATTTTGTACTATCTACAACACATTTTGTTTCGCACACAACGCGTATTTAGTCGCAATTGCCCCCATTGCGGGGCAAATGTGACATTGAAAGTCACTCACTTTGAAGGCCAATATTACAGAAACCAGTTACTGTATAATCGAAACATAATCACTCTTGAAATCCTTAAGCCTTGAAAACATAATCATGAAATTATGGTTTAACTTGAATTAATAATGATAACATAGTAGTTCGACATAAACAAATTAACCTTTTTCAAGTCGCATTCCCCCCCCCCACCAAACCTTAACTACAATGATATATGAATCATCAATATATATAGTTTGTTGCTCCGTCGACTACTATTCTATTGAAAATCTTGTCTGAGACATAGATAGTAGCATGATCAAATTTATCCAAACGTGAAATCAAATTTCGAAACTAAGTGCATGGATTAATATAATTTTTGCACTCAATCGGCTGATATCACAAATTGTGCCTGTCTTTCCATTATGCTTGCGAAATAGGTTTTTTGGGAGGATGATACCTTCTATACGAGCAGTTCAGTAACTGACAATTGAATGATGTCCTCAGTAATACAGCAAAGCTTCAACCCTCGTTGACTTTGCTAACCTGAAGAATATACTTCAATCAAAATATCCATAACTAGATCATCGAATCGCTAAAGCGGATTTTCCTCCAAAATTAAATCGATGCATGTAATACTTTCTTACGGCAAGCGATATTATACTGATGAACAACCGTCGATGGCATACCTAACACTCTCATGACTTGAATTATACTGAGTGAGAATACAAAGTTCTGAATGTGTTCCATCAGAACATAACACTTAATCAGTGCTTAGCGATAAAGATTCTGTAGAGGAACTCAGCTATGGCTTAATTTGAACATCAAAACATGCTGCCATCTAGGATCAGACTTTTCGATCTATTTTCTGGCTGTTGCCACGTGAAGTAGTTGAATAAAAACACGAAAATATCCTAACTTATGTGAAATACAAAATGCTCGCAGCACTGGGATGACAAAAAAACAACCTCAACATACTTATCACAAGTTTTAGTGAACGATATGCTATATTTCTTGAGATGGATCAAACGAATTGTGAAGTTACATTTCACTGAATCAAAACACGTGGAAAGTTCAATGTGCTAAAAAAAGTGACACCAGTTCCAGTCACAAAACGCAATAGGAACCAAGCCGACACAATAAAGCATCTATTAAAATTGAATGAACTATCATTTGACTATGTATGAATATTTCTGACTCTTCATAACAGATGTAGGTTGACCTCATTTCTAAAACGACCGTTTGAGATGCTTAACTTTGCGATAAACTTAAGAACTCCAGATGCAGCGTTTTTCTTTGAGTCACTCTAAGCATCAATCAACAACATGCGATTTTCTTCTTATTTGTTTAGATTACAAAATTATTCCATGAGTGCAAATGAGTCATATTTAGGCTGGTATACATGATTTTCTACTGAGACTTACGGGTGCGTAACATTTGTAGAAGAAAAGTCACACAATCCGACTATAAAAGACAAAAGAAAATTCATTGTTAAGATACAAGGATTGAATATACATAGCAGATACTGTGTGCTACTATCAATGATCAACAACATTTAGATAGAACTGTTAAACTTAAACAGAAATTCATGAAATTTTGATAGTATAATAAAATCCTACTGTAGTTGATTGTAGCAAATGCAGGATTATATTTTTATTCCCGTCTCCCAGCTTGTCAGTTTTTAGCCCTCGCACACCCAGTCCAGCAGTCAAAACGAGCTTCTAACGGGAACGAGATCGAAAACAGGATGCTCACAGAAATGCATGTGTTTTCTGATTGTTTGACAAGAAAAGTAACCAGCTTGAGCTCGACAGATGCGCAGATTTTTAATGACCACAAGGTGTAGGCCTACATCCTTCCAAGAAAAACTCATTTTCGACCTCGATCCATTAAGCATCTCTCTCAGGCATACAGACTATCACAATTCTCACCAGATTATGGCTAGTCAGCTTTAGTGATAGCGCTGGTGCCTCTAAGGTGGAAAGGCTCGAGCCCTGGACCTATTCACCAAAGCATCTATTACAATGCAAAGGAATTTTTTTATCCTGCTTTCCATTAAAAGATGTAAATATAGAACATGAATGTACATTGAATTTAAACACTATGCATTGATTTGTAAACCTATTTACTAACAGGTGCATCACTCATTTCTCTTCTCTTCATTTTCAGCAATCCTCTTCGTCCGTTGGCACAAGCACTCCAACAACATTTCATTTTTTGGTTGCCATGAAGCTTGGTATTAAAATGGCTATGTGAACATTTTCTGATCTACGCATGCAGTCTGGCGAACCCACACTCTGTAACCTCGCTTCATGAGAAGCGGCCACACTAGGAAAAAATAGCAGCCTTCTGCTCAGTACAATTCACAGAGTTCGTTCATCCACTTTAGATAATGAAGCTCCTCGATCTGGCCGTAATTTCGGCAATTCTTGTTATTTTCCGAGAGATTAGCGAAGTCTTCGCTACTGAATCTTTGCAGCGTTCTCCGCTTTCAGTGATGAGTAATTGATGGCCATAAAATTTCAACACCGGAAAGACTTCGTGATAGGAGACTCGAAAGCGGCGTTCTCTGCGAACTTAATAGATCCTCACTTCATGAATAGATGACCGAACACGGTTGAAACAACAGAATCGTGCTAACATTTGCTATCTTTAGCAACATCAAAAGAAATGCAATCGACTCTTATTGCAGAATTAGCTGCCTTACGTACGAAAACGGGAAACTTTGAACCAATTTTTTGTGGATCGGCGTTCGAAAGGAAGAACAAGTAATTAAGCCGGTCTTGGAGTTGCAAGAAAATAGCTCCCCCTTCAACGATGGTGGCAGACTTTCCACGCCAAATCTCTGATGTATTTCAATTGCTACACGTCTCCTCTTAATCTCACCAACATCGACCTCTGTCGTGAGGTCATTCAGCCTCTAAGAATTTTTTCACAATAAAAGAAGGAACAGAATGGGTCAGTTCGAAAGGTTAATGAACAGTGCTATGAATGAAGGGGAAGAGATGACATAGGAGGACATATGTCAGTGATGAGTACGGTTGTCATATGGATGACTGCTGGAATTATGCTTAAATAAATTTACATTTCCTCAAATTTTTCATGAAAAATGCCAACATATATGGGCAAATCCATTTTAAATGACTTTTCAGGATGAGAAATATTTCTCACTAAAACCGTTCCTGTCGCCGCTGTAATTATCCAAATCATTAGCGATTTTTTTTCAGCGAGAGCCTGACCATCCACCATCACAAGAAAACTTTCAGAATCATCCTATGATTTATTGTTTTTATATAATTGCGATTTGAATTTCTCATAGCTCAAAAATGCGGTTGTTTTTTTGTATCGATGTTCTTCTTGTTCATTATCCATACACCAGGAAAATCGTATTCATAAACTGAAATTTGCACTGGAGGATGTAGAATTAAATCAGCTATCCATACATGTATAACTTGATGATATATAAATCATTTGCTGACCTCAGGCGCGCATTTTGTCAATTTTCCCTATGTTCACAAGTACATTTTTTCAAGGGTCCAGTACACATTATCAAATCTCAAGACAATAAGGACAAGTTTGAACTTTACCCTACACCACCTATAGATGCAGAATTTTTCACTGATTAAGAATATCCTATTTGTTAAGGCATCCTGAAATTGTTTAAGCCCAATAAATCAACTTTAACATTCGAAAAAACTATTGTCCAACCACAAATTTCGTTATGATCTACGGCCTTATATTTCAAATTGACAAAAAAGTACTTCAAATGCATAAAGTTTGATAGCTCTATCGAAAAATATGAAAAAATCCAATACTTTTTCAACAGTTGCCTAAATCACAGCAATTTCTTAAGTATTATCTTTTCTAAGATACGACCACAATTTCGTTATGATCTACTTCGTTATGATCTACGTAGATCATAAGCAAAATTGTGTAGATCATAACGAAGAAAATGTAGATCATAACGAAATATTAGCTGAAAGTTTAATATCCCTTTACTCCACGCGGAGAGAATAAGCGACGCAACTTCAGCACATCATGCAATGAGCGAACAATGAACACGTTATCTCTACTATCACATTGATTTCTTCATCTCGAGTCTAAAGAATGTATGAGAGGTGTGAACAGACTCCAAATCCAATTAGTCAATCACTTGGGCCCTGGTGGCAGCACAATAGAATATTCTCTGCTAGTTACACACGAGTTGTAGGTTCCCCAAGTTTCATTATGCAATATCTTTTAGAGGAGGATGGTTCCTCAATAATCTTAGCCACGCGAACCACGACATGGCCTCCCGCCTCGGTTCACTGTCACTTTGTAAGATTGTATGAACACACGTGCGTCTGTCACAAGGGGTCCACGTGGGTCCGCATGGTTGGAAAGGCGAGCGCGATTCCCGCTGTCTCAGCCCCTTCTAGTGTCCATGGTCGCACGCGCATCTCAGCAATAATGCCAGCCAGCCTCGGACAACCTATGTACACGTAAAATTACATAACCTATTCATCCTCCCAAGAGCCTTTCTCACCATTCGCAGAAAAGCTAGCTGCCATTGCGTTCGCGCGCGTGACATCCCATTCCATATAGAAGCCACTCACGCTGGGACCAAGGTATTGCGACGTCTCAACATTCCATCACCTGTGTGTTCATTGTCTTGTCTCGTATCGTCGAAATTGCGTACGAATCGATACTACATTGCGCTGCTGCCTTCGCTTTCATCATATGAGGTAAGTGGAAGCTACATGTACGCAGCTTTTGGTTTTCATACACAAAAACTAGTAACAATAAGAATAATCTTTAGTACGTACATGTAAATGTCACGAAATATAGATGAATATCACGTACTGAAATGTGTAGATATATAAGTATATCATATGCAGTATGCAGCAAAAGTTTAAATAAGTAAACGATAATGAAAATACAAAATTTATCTGGCTCTTGTGCAGTTCCCCCCCCCACATTTTCATTGATGCCATAGGGCTTTAACTTTACCCTAGCCCTAACCTTTTTGATTTTTGAATTATTTTTAATAATTGATACTCGCTACAACTCATGCAATTACCCGTTAAAAGTTCATTATCCTTTATCGCCAAACAGATAAGATAACCTACATATAGGCTTACCTTCAGTTCAATAACAATTTTGATCTTTTCATGAAAATTGCAAATCGCATCAAATATTAACATCATCCTGAGGTGCAGTGCCAATATCTTTTCTAACAAAAATGATGATAATGGCATCATGCACCAGTAAATTGCTGTATCCAAAAGTATCCAAAAAATCATACGTACTTGTTTTACAATCGCAAGCACTATTGTGCGCATATCTGCCTTAATTATACCATCATCACTTTTCTATTCTGCGATATATAACTTCCCACCGAAGCCCTGAATCATTTTGATTTCAGGTGACAAACATGCCCAAGAAAACTCAGAAAGAACGCTCCGATAAGTATATTTCAAAAATGAAAAATCTGCACAGTGAAACATATGCCGAACGACGAAAGACTGCAGCAAAAAGATATTATGAAAAAAAGAAGCAGAATATGTCAGCAAGAGAAAAGCGTGCTATGAACAGAAACAGAAGAAATGCATATCGCTTAAAGAAGAGTGACCCTAGTCCATCGGGACATGAATGTCCAGAAGACATCGTTCACCACACGACAGATGGAGATAGGAGAATGGTTGATGCTGAGCAACAATCGGAAAACGCGCATATTGAGGAGAGAGTTAATCCAAATCATGAGATTGGCGTACTTGAAATTTCCACAGCCAGCTCCATGAGTACAGCAGCAGCGGCAAGAGAACAGAAAAAAAGAAAATATACCTTAAAAATTTTGCGGAGAAGAAACAAATACCTGGAGGAGCGAGTCCATCTTTTGAAATTTGACAACATCAAATTGAGAAGGAGAGTTACTATACTACAGAGAAAGCTTGAGAAAATCAAAGATTCCACTGCGGTGTCATCTCGGATAGATATGTGAAGAAGATCGTGAAATCTGGCTACCCAACAATGTCAACCGCATTGAAATTGCAGTATGGCATGATGAAAGCTTTGAAAACTTCAAAAGATAAGAATGTCCTCAAGAAGGTTTGCGAAGAAGTAAGAGGAGGAAAGACACTCTTGCAACAAGCAGTTCATATGTCTGATCGCACGGTCAGAATGGCCGATGACAAAACACCGCGCTCAACAAAGTTGGATCCACAGAAAATTGAAGAGTTCTTATGTAGAGATGACAAGTCCAGAATGACATCCGGCAAAAAGGAAATTGCGAAGGGGACCGCACCGAACAGAAAAGGCATTTGAACTTCTCTCTGGACATTTTGTATTCGAAGTTTTGCAGCGAACATGGCAACATTATCGGAAGATCAACATTCTACACCTACACCTATATACGTGTATATGCAAGTGTTATTATGTAAAATATAGCAATTGATCTAATCAACTTTTCGTAGGTTGCTAAAAACGCAAAATACATTTCGATAACCCTTTTTATAATAAAACCGGTACTTCGGACTGTGACGTCGTCAATAATCAAAAATATATAAGTTGGAAAAAATATGTTTACTGAAGCCACATGTATGTACATAATACAGCTTAAGCTCTGTCTGGTTCACTGAACTGTCAAGTGATAATCTGATACTGTAAAGTATTAGGCTTCATTATAAATGATGAGACACGCACGAGCGGAAACCCGGAGACAATAATTTGTGCGATCAATAATATGATGCAGTTACAACTAATTAGACTGTCTATCAACAGATGTACTAGACTTATCTATATCGGATCATCATATTCAAAACACTATTATAAATCGTTTGGACACCGTGGATGAAAAATGCGCCACTTTTTTTCACGACAGTCTCATGCATGATATACAAAATATTTACGTAGCATATGTGAAAATATTGGAGCAGGCCCCAAGAAGGTGACCTTCATTAGCATCTAGAAAGGATGAAGTGTTGCCTTAAGCCATATCGGTACATTGATGGACGATAGATGAAATCCTTGAATTTGCGAAGTATGGGCTTTAGCAACCTATAATTAGTTAACCACATATCTTCAAACTAATATTTAACTGTACAACTTCAAAAATCAAAGCATTCGCCTCACTTCAAACTTCATCCAGAAGGACAAAATAATGCTGATAATAAGAAAAATACGTTCTTGCTGCTGAAATATAGATTTATCCAAATTTTTTAAAATTTTGCCGGAATGACAGCCTGTTCACAGAAAAAGGATCGCACAAATTTTTTTGAAGTAAAAGATAGATCAAAATATCAGTGTTTGGAGCTCAGTTTTCATCTCTATTATTCAGAGGTATTAATGATTTTATGTAGATAGCTTCTCCTAAACGCAAATTGATGGTACTGGAGTCAGAAGCTATGATGGATATCTCCAGGGTGACATGTTATAAGATGAGCAAGTTTGAAGATGTATGTGGATGTTTAATTCGTTGCGTGTAAGATGTTCTTCTATTCACACATGCAAATGGTGCACAGTTCCCGACATAAAATTTAGAACATGTTGTACATTTTACTTTATAAATGACCATCTTACGTTGGTAAATTTCTTTTTACATATTTTACAACCTAAAAGCCTGCAATCCCCCCATGCCCGAATGTGACTTTCGTACACCATTTCATGAAGTGCAAGAATGGTGGGATATAAAATGCTTCTTTTAAAACATGTGTTGTTTCAATCATGTGTTGTAATATCATAATCATGTGGTAAATACTGGTAAAGAAGACTGTAGGTGTACGTCTAAAGCAGGATCCACCTAATTTGTTATGAGCCTACATCCACTCACCATCCATCAACTCCATATAACTACCTTATCACTTTCATGATTGGAAGCAAAATAGCCTCTCCCTGCTTTTTTTAGACAATTTATTGAAATTAAAATATGAGCGTTAAAACCCAACGTTTCGTCCACCACGGACTTAATCATGGGCAACAAAGTCCAGCCATTAATACAATGGGTTTATATACCTCTAGTGACAGCTCGTCAGTTCATGCTTCCGATTGAGTATCGGACCATACGATTTAATATAGTTCGCTTCAGCGATCCTAGTAAGAACAGGGTCGCTGAAGCGATCAATAAACTCAATAATAGAATCTTCTAAACTAAGGATCAAATTGCGATGAAATTGGACAATATGATCTGAGATGGCACTCTTATTATCTCCATTTGAAACGCTTCTACGATGTTCAGCATAACGGTCAGCAAACGGGCGATTTGTGGAACCTATGTAATACTCGTCACATGCAGGGCACGTGACTTTGTAGACCACATAGCGCATAGAACAATGATATTTATTCGACAGTTGGAGACAAATACTGCAATGACGCCGTTAACTACATTATAGTGTCTAATTTTTATGAGAATTCTTTAACGTTTCTCACATTTATGAAGTGAATGTATGCACGTACATGGACGCAAGCAAAGAGGACATAGAATACCACTTAATTTTGTTGAGACACGAAAGCGTAGTACCTCATGGAGGATCACACAATGTTGGTAGGCCTATTGGCTTGAATATCATTGGAAATATATGACTAAACCGGTGCAACATTATATTCGTTGTTGCTGAACTGATTGACCATGTATTACTGATTGCCACATAAGCAAGTGGAAATTGAATTCATCCAAAGAGACAAAGCAATGAGCTTTTGTTACAGCACCTGAGCGTTATGGAAGAAAGTTACGTTGGAAGTGAACTATTTCTGAAAAATATCAGACGAAGCAAGAGCAAGTAAGGCGATGCAACACAAAAAAAGTCAATTCAAATTTTGACACATTTTTTGGTATGCTGAGCGGTTTATGTTCTCTGGGAAACGAGGCGTGGTAACACACGTGGCAGAATATCGCAGCAAATCATACGGAAATTTGTCTGTGTATGATGCACAGGTATTCCATCACGTAAAGCAATTGAAAAATTCTTTCACATGCACAAAAAAATTTTTCATGTATCGGCTTTCTACTTGACTTGTTAGAACTACGAGGACCAAGACAAGGAGTTGATTTCTAGGATCTTCACACATTGAAAGCACTACATCATCAAATAGCCTCTAATGCGAAAAATATTCTATGTTTAATGAACTACATACGAATTTCATTGTTTTGGATAAATTTTGACCAACATCTGCATATATCTATGTATTCACGAGGTAGTTTATAGGTAACTTAGTAACCGAAACCTGACAGCACACGAAATCAACGCGCAACATTGTGTAAATTTTGTTATGGCTAAACAAATGAATATCAGCTGATATCAAAACCACAAAAGTTCAGTAGATTGAATTTCTCATCGCATTTCTGAGAAAGAACATGCAAAGGCAGCGATTGAAAAGCGCGGCTTTCAGATTTTTTATTTCCCCACTTCTGCATCAAGCAGCCAACTAATCTTTCTATAAGTGCAAACGCACAAAATTTAAAAATGACTGTGTCTTTGGTTAGCTGTGTTAATCGCTTCTTCACAATCAAGCAAGTCCTCTTTCTTGCAATCCGTGCTGGCGAAAATGTCACCTGAATTTTCACTTGTACTAACCTACTAACCACAGTCGTCGCAAGTCGCAAATAAAACTGCAAGTCGCAAATAGGACTGAGCAAAGATGTTTGACATTAATTGTTGAGTATCTTATCCTGATCTTATCTATATTAAACCTCCTTTGGATTGAGCATTATTCTTTTGACCCAAATGAAGATCATCAAAGGGAAAATCTCCTTCAAACACGTCGAAGCACATGGCCTTGTCATGACAAATCGACTCCAAGGATGCATGCATGGCACGGCAAGACATTGCTACTATCGCTAAGTTCATTCTTCACTTCGACTGAATCGCCTCTTTGAATTGTATAAGCAAACTCTTCTATTTTGACTCAATGATTTTGAAGCTCTTTGCTTGACACGCTCATAAACAAAGATAACAGATATGATGATGTCCGATGTCTATGCTCGCAAATTTTGAAAACTGAGCCATTACTTTTTTGTTGATCAGCTACAATTTGTTTAAGATTATAATCGTTTATCGACGTCTCTAGGATATTTAAGTCACAAAATATCCCCATTTGCATGATAACAATGCGACTGATCCTCAATTTACATGATACGTCACTCTTTTTGTAGCTGGAGAGATAGAACAGCGGATTTAAGATTTATCGAGGGCTTCATGCCGTGCCTTTATGTATGGCGGAGATGTTTCAGACATTAACACAATATATTGCAACAAGCAATCTGTAAATTATTCTCATTTAATTGTTTAAATGTCTATAGACTTTGTAATATTTGAATCCTCGACGTTTTTCACAGCTGATTTTCGTCAGTATTTTTTGATAACAAGAATATTTGAGAATCAGGCTCATGTCATTGCTATACTGATGTCTGATCGTGACCAGATATTAGCCACATTTCAGGTATGTCGTCATTGAATGTAATTTTGTATTATGAATTTTGATGGTGTAATGTTAACGCTGGTAAAACTTCTCAATTTCTTTATCTTGTGTTATATCACTAGATAATTTTGCGTCAGTTTCCCATTGTCGATGGATGTGCTTTCATTGCTAAAGCTTCGTTCGTTATCTTGAGCAAATTATTAACTTTCGATTGGATGGTTTGCTGCACCTCATGAATAGGTAGAGTAAAATGTCATCTCATTTGTCTAATAGGCTAGATTATGAATAAAAACTCCTGAGCCCGATCCTGTACAAGCTCAATTGAGGCTTTAAGGGATAATTTTCCACCACGTTGTATGTGATTTTTTGTTGTTTTTCGTTGTGAAATCAGCAGTGAGGGTTACGGAATTTAAACCGCGACGTGAGCCTACTAGGCTTTGTAATAGACGGGCAAAAATTGAGAATTATTTTATGAGATAAGTTGGCAGAACACGTGTGACTTTCGAAACTGAAAGATGTCTATTAGGATTTCCACGTGCAACAACAAACGATTTGAAGAACCTGAGAATCGTTCAGAACACAGGGTTCTTACGCGTCGGGAAATGTCAAGGAAATCAGGGCTGCACTCTTCCGGTTTTAACTGGAATTCCGGATTTTTTTGGACTTAACTGAGTAATGGGAAAATGTTCCATTAAGGAACAAACAATTTGTATTTTGAATCATTTTAATGGCGCTTTTGAGATTTTGAGTGGGCCCTTTTAAGATCGTGAAAGGGCGCTTAGAGATTTTGAGGTGGCCCTTTGAGATTGTGAGGGGGCCCTTTGAGATTGTGAGGGTTCCTTTAGAGATCGTGAGAAATCCCTTTTGACAACGAGAGGATCCGTTTTGGGGATGTGAGGGGGCCTTTTAGAATATGAAGGGTCCCCTTTAAGACTGAAGGGCCCTGTTGATATCGTGAGGGGCCCTCTTGATATCACGAGGGGTGCTCTTTAGATTGTGAGGAGCTATTTGACATCGTGAGATGGCCCTTATATGATTTTACGTTATGATAGGTCCATGATGCAATATCAAATATCTCTGATCTCACGACTTCTTTCCTTTCGTGGTCTGGACATCATTTTAGATTTAAAATCATATTAACTAGCATGTCGTCTGTAATGTGTAATGTTTGAGAACAATATAGTACAGTGCGATAGTTTTCGGTCGTCAATTTATGCTGTGTGACATGGATTAAAATTCTTTTGTGGATGATGCTTTACTTCGAATTTTGTCTATAAAATAATTTTCCTTCCTGTTGATATAGAGGATTGAACCCACATTGAACCCCCAACGTCACTTTGTCATAAGTTCCCTATTTTCTCACAGATCATTTCAAAGCTTATGATGAAATGGCAGTTATCGACTCAATGATGACTCAATAATGGTCATTTATGATTCAGAAGAAAACAGTTGTTAACAGGTTAAGTCTAACACTAGCAGCAATATAACAGCTTATTTTCTACTTGCTCACCATTTGCCCGAACTCAATCTAGCTCTTCGGTCTGTAGCGCAAGAGCATGTCTCTACGCAATCGCTCGTCAATCCGGTGAAAAATGGTGCAAATTTTGTTTTCCAGTTCATTCAAAGGAATGACTCCAATGCATAATTTCCTTAACGTGTCTAAGCGAAAAAATCACAAGGCATGAAATGTGGTAATATCGGAAGCCATTCCATAGGCTGTCATGACGGTCAATCCATGATTTTGTGTCATGCATTTTAGTGCACCTGGTTAAAACTGATGATTGAAAAAGTATCAGTAACAATATTATGACATTTATTTGCTTGCTGACTGCGGATTTACTAGCATCTTTATTGCAACAGACCCAACTTCTGCCTGAACGCTTTCAAAACTTATCGGATTGTGCATTTGTGCGATATCGAATTATCTTAATTTTTTGCTTCAAGGTGGCTCACGGCTACGCATTTTAGGGGCCCATTCTGATTTGCCTTTCCGGTTTTTATGATAAGAGTGGCAGCCCTGGGAAATGGATTTTTTTCCCGACACCTGGATAAGTCAAGGAAGTTTTAAATCAGGGTAAAATTTAGCTAAAATGTCAGGGAATTATTTTTATCCGATTAACTGTCAGGGAGAAATTATAGGCCTCCGTACAACTGCAGTTTTCTTCACTGAAAAATTGACTATCGATACTTTTCATGAGATGTTGGTTAGCTTTTTAGGAAATTCTTCTGTACCCGATTCAATAGAATGTGCATGCTTCTAACCTTCACTTTTCTCGCATATTGATTAAGATCTCTATTTCCAGTGCATCATATGTGCATTGAAATGACATGTATTCAGAGGTATTTATTAAGATATAAAATTACGCGAGCAAAGCATGTTTGTTGTAAATCGTGATTAACAAGACAAATTTCACCAGTTTTCATTTCATTTTGAATTTTGTGTTCTTTAGAAGGACCCTTGTTGTTTTCCACCTAAAGTCCAACGTTCGACTTCATGACGGCGCAAAGTTAAACGGAGGCGTAACGAGACAATATCGTTCCACCTTGGCGAACAGACATCGATAATGATTCTTATTAGTGAGTGGGCAACATTGTGGGCTCTGTATCTTAAACTTGTACTCTTCTTTTCTCTTTGCACATGTACTATATAGGCTTATACTTATTCCGTTATATAAATCCGTTTAGCAACCGTTTAATTCCGTTTACGCAGTAATATTTTTATATAGCGAAATAAAAGCCGAAAGCTGCTATGATCTCATTTCATTTCTTATTTCTTTCCTCTCACCCGATAAGATCACAGCAGCTTTCGGCTTTTACTTCGCTATATTAATATATTTCGCATTATTGAATAAAATATATTAAATACTTATAATTAAACCAGTCTTTCGACGATCTAGATTAATATACTAATATCGATTTCGCCGGTCCAGCTTGGTCACTTTGTGTTTCAAAATATACTTCGTGTATTTTTAATAATGCTTTCGAAGTCTTTCTTTGAAAACTGTGTGATGATAACAAAAAATATGCTTAGCATTATCTTATTACATATTATTTTCAGAAGAATGCAATAATTTGACATTCAAACGAACTACAAAAAAATCATGCTTTAATATACTATCCTAAAATTTTTGTCAGTGAACTGTCAAAAAAAATTGTCAGGGAAATGTCAGGGAACTTTTCTGTTCAGATTGCGTAGGAACCGTGAGAACAGATAAACGACTGATTGTTAGGTGACCTTTGACTCGCACATTCATATTTTACTGACTGTGGTGCATTCAATAGACATTGAATAATTCATGGCTTGAATTTTTCCGTTAATTAACTGATTTCCGTTAATTTCAGAAAAAATGGTTGGGTCCTGAGATTCGAAAAAATATGCAATAAAATTTGAAGGGTATAGGGGGAGGTGGATTATCTAAAGATTGCATTTTTGATTCACAAAATTATATTCCTTGGGATAGATTATTCGAAGGCTTGTCAGCCAGAAACTCCTTCAGTATCAATAAGTTAAAGTCTTTGGCAAAAACTGTTTTACCTGGATTAGTCAATGTTGTCTTACACTTGTTTGATAAATTGCCTTTCGCAAATAAACTGCTAGTCTGTGGTTGGTCTAAATCCAGCATTGCGTTGGAAAGAAAGTACTGTTACTAAATTGAATGATTTGGTCGATTTAGTTGCGGATGCATCTGTAAACAAAAATGCTGTACAGAATGAGATACGTGAATACTGTTCAGTTGTTAAAACTTCAGAATTTCCAGACCATAGTACCCTTCCGATAGATGAATATTGGCAAGCAGTTGGTGAAAAATTGATTTGCCAAATCTTGTATTTCTTGCAAAAAATACTCTGACCTGCTTCAATGGCCCAAAAATTGAATCATCCTTTACGTTAATGAATATGACAACAACGGAATATAGGCCCTCCTTGTCTGTGGAGTCCCTTAGCGCATCTCTATCTGCTCAGTATCGTGCCAAAGTTTATGGCCAATCAGTTGTAAACTTTCCAAAAGTGCCACAAACGCAATCAGTGAATCCAAAACTTTTGTCATCAATGCGGAATTCATGGAACAAAAGACTCCAGCGTAGAAAAGCGGCTATACTCGTTTCATCTGCATCAAATATGTTAACAGAAAAAGGTGAAGATTTGATTCAGAAAAAGAAAATTCGGGCATTGGCAATCAAAAAAAAGACGTGAGAGACTAGAGGCATTAATTCCCGGATTGGAGAAGCGTCGGCGAAGCCTTCTAAATCTTCCCCTATTCCCAAAAAACGTATTGATGTTCCCACTGATTCGACAGAGGAGTCAGATGTCGCTGAAGAACCTAAACCTGCTAAAAATCGCAGGACAGTTCAAACTGATATTTTTATCTTTTTCTCGAAAAAAGGTTCAGCCAACATTTATTTCTAGAAATGTACCTTATACTTAACATTTTGAATATACATTGTGTTTATTTTACTCAAGTATTTTGCCATGTAGTTTTGCTATATAATATACGAATTCATTAACCTGAATAATTGTCTTTTGCTTTTTCATCATAATTTTAAACAGAGTAACTTTGATATTTACTTAACTAGGGTAGAATGAATTTTCAATGTTTAATTTACCTCTTTATGTACAATAAAATCCGGTTATCACTCCCTTTAGTTTTTGCCGATAAGTAAAATTGAATAAAAACAACGTGTGTTAATTTACCTCGACCAAAACTTGTTTTTATTCTATTCTACAAAGCATTGACAATTGGTGGTTCGTCCAATGCAAATTACTGTCGTTTTTAATCCTCATGGTGTGATCTCACGAGGCTTTACTCAGCTTGATGATAAAGTTAAAATTTCGCCATTTGTTCAGATGTCACTGAAAAATTTGTTTATTCATTCTGATAATTTCTATTGGCATGGGTATTAAATAAGGAAGTCTAATTATAGAGATCCAGATCTCCTTGGAACTAAATAATTATCACTAAAAGTGTTCTGTAAAAACACATTGTCAATATTAAGCATATATTAAAATCCATGAGCTACACGTATGTCTGAGATGCCAGGAAATGCATTCTAAGGTCTAAATTATCAAAAAATTTCCTCGCGAGCTCGTATTTATAGGCTCGCTCCTCATGCAGCTCGCCATGAAAGCCTTGTATTAAAATCCGTCTGAGATGCCAGGAAATGCATTGTGAGGTCTAAAATATCAAAAAATTTCCTCACAGGTTCGGATTTATAGGCTGGCTTCGCAGGCCGCTCGCCATGTAAACTTTTCCGTTAATTTTTGGCGACCCAATTTCGAGCCCTGATAATTTACCTGGTAATTGATTAATTCGTCAAAATCTCAGATGTAACCAGCATGAGACATGTATCAGCTTTTTGTGCTTCATCCGTCTCGGTTAAGTTCAAACCAGAGACGGTGTTTCCCTGGCTTATTCATGCTCTCAATACGTGGTTCAGTGGCCTTGCGGTTGAAAGGCGTACATGCATGTCCTCTAGCTCCAACGTCGCTGGTTTTAGGCTCCTCACGACTGATGATACAGAAAGGGCCAAAACTTCTGTGCTTATTTCTTTGATTGGAATTGTAACCTGACATTGACATATTGCATCAATGTTCTTGTTGAAAGTATTCTACTGAAAAGATAGAGGTTAAAAGATATATTGTTCTATTAGGATGTGAATGCTTTCCTTTCTTGAAAATTATTGTATGGGCCTATCATCTACCGAAGTCAATTACAGTAATTCTTATAATAACCGAAAGTTCCATGGTGATCGTTTAATTCGGTTCTGATTAAGGACTGCGGAGCCCTAGCCGAAGCCGGAGCCTTTCGAAAATAGTGAGGCTCCAATAGAAATTTGAAAATATTTCAATAAGCTATTCCATTCAGATGGCGTGTCTTCATACAAGCGTTCTATCAATTAAGATGACTCAATGCAATCCAAATAATGAAAGAAAGTGTCACCTCTTGGAATTGAGCAATCAGACTTACGAGGGCCATCTTTTAAAGTTCTCCAGATTGCCACAGAATGTGGTCTAAGTTGTACACTTATCCTGAATAGATTTTGTCAAGATATATTGCTTTTGAGTCATAAATCATCGCCTAGCAAAGAGATTTCTCTGCTTCAACAATTTCATCAGTTACCATCAAAATCTACCAAAGCAAAGATAACTGCACATTTTGGTGCCCTATGTCAACGTTATCTGTAATTAAAAATGTGGACGGCGTAATTTGCAATTAATGGGCTTGAAATAGTGTATGATATGCAAGTATTACAATAAGTAATTATATATATGCACCGTGTTCTCTATAACAGAGGCTTTCAATAGTTTTTTTTAATTTTGGATTATTTTGGTGAACATGGAGAGTGTGCTTCTATAAATAGAGAGACTTATATTGTTTTGACGTTTTCCGGGTGGACCTTTATTATAGTGGCTTTCAAGTAGAGCGAAAATTGTATATTGTACAAGCATCATGTGATACTGAACCAGAGCAAAATAGTGACACCGTCTGACTGCCACGAATGTGATGCAACTGATGCGGAAATGGCCATCTGGGAGTGCCATCATACGTGAAAATAAAATGTTTATATTAAGAACTCGTGGGAGGGAGATGTCGGAATTCAATTTTAAAAACGGATCGAATCACGTACCCTGTACTGCTATTGGAAAATTGTGATTTCTCGAAAAATCGGTTTCAAATTTTCATGTGTAGCGTCAATCGTTCTCTCGAATATTTCCAGCAGAATTGTTTTTAAAACATAATTTTATTAATCTGAAATGCACTTGCATTTACATAGGTGAACGCAACGCAATTGAAGCAATATCTCATCCCAACTTTTGAAATGAGTCACTTTTCCCAACTCCTTGGGTTATTTAGTCATCAGTGTAGGTTAACGAAACTGGTCACTCCGCAGCTGTCAGCATTTAGGATTACATGCGCCTCGCTGGCAGTCTGTTCAACACAGATATACATAAATTTGCCCTTCTCCCGATGATTTTTACATGAATTCTGCATGAGTCACTTCATATACACAAACACAATAATTAGAATGTTAGCTCAACGATATTGTCGTAATAGAAATGTGCGTAGGTATGGAACTCAGTAATGGACCCCATCATTAAGTTTTGAGTAATGCAAGTACAGAGTGCAAGATCGAGTCAATGCTGAATCTCGTGTGAATCCGGTAGGCTATTTAAACAATCTCTAAGATCTCAAATTATACAACATCTCTAAGATCTCAATAGACTCAATGTCATTAAAGTGTCAAATATACAAATGAAATGACAAGTCAATGGATAGCATGCATGTATAGCATTGCGATTAAAAGCGGTGAAGTGCCGGAGAAATCTCACGTGGTCAAGTAATGATTATAGGAGTAGCCATGAATCTCTGATCAGCTGTCCACGTGAGATACTTATAGAATAGTTATAGAGATACTTATTGTGTCCATTGCGTGAAAGCGGAAATGTGAAAGGAAGCAGTTATTCTAGCTAAATTTATTTGTTTTTGTGCTTGTCAAAAAGCCATTTTGTCAAGGAAAATTGTTATTTTAGCTAAATTCATTGATTTTTGTATGTTTTAGAGATATTACAAATGAATAGCCACCAATTAATGAAATACGAACGACTATTGAAATATATCAATAATTCGAACAGCTAAGTATTTGCAGTTTCAGCTAGAAAAAAGCATTCAATTTCACTTGCAATTTCGTGTGTATTGATATTGTCACTGTTTATATTTTCAAAAAAGTGAAATGAGTTGCCCTATTGGCTTTTAATTTTCACTATGCTCTCAACTGGAGACAATCGGTTTCATTAATTGTCTGATTTCCTTTTTTAGGCTGTCAGTGGCGAAAACGACGTAGGAAAATGTCTCGCCGTTTTGGAGAGCATGGATTGGAAGTTGATGGAGGCCCTCGAGATCTTCATGACGGATCAGGAAGTGGAAAATGCAATACCAGAGATGGAAGAATCTGACAGAAATAAATCCCCAGATAATGAAGTTGCTCAGGATTCATTCAATAATTCCCCAACCGAAAAATCTCCTTCCCCTGAAGATTCCATAGATACCAATGAGGCACTTGGTGCTACCAGTAGTTCCTTTCCCTTGGACTCTCCAGAATTTGGCAACAGCAAAATACGTTTAATTAACTTTGATATTCATTACAATAACCAGAAATACCCCTTATCAATGATGGATGAACACACAGTCGGTAAGTTGATCTATCAGCTACTAGCTTATTTAGGAGCGCAAAACCCTCTCGCGATGAGACTTACTTAAGAAAAAAGCATTTTTTATTAAACAGAAGTTATAAGACAGAATTTGTGAAATTGAAGACAACACATGATTGGAGAACTTGTCAGAGAAGTTATTGAAACAATTAAGAAACTTATCATCCGCACATGATTACTGACATCGCAAGAGGTTCTCTTGCCACTCAGCCTATCCGTCCACAGGATGGATTCGCAGAACACTCGCAACATCGATAGGATACAGCGAGCCTCATAGACACTCTGCTTGGACTATTCTGCAAACTTCTAATCTATTTGGAAACCATAATTCGTAAACTTAGTTTGATTAATCTTGCACTTCCATTTAGCGCTCTTCATAGAGTCGAATCCTGAAATGAACATGTCTTCGTGGCACAGTGGTTAAGTGCTTGCCATAGCGATCTTTCGGTCCAGAGGTCGAGCCCCGAAAGTGTCATTGGAAGTCGTCAGGAAGGGCATGCGGAATAAAAGATCATAACGCTCCAGATTAAAGTCTGACTGTGTCAGCACCGTCCAGGCCCCCAGTATGGGGTAGTAGAGACGCTAAGCCATCATTTCATTTCGTCATTCATAGAGCCGAATCATGAACCTTCTGCAGCTCAGTATGAAAGTTTGGCCGTAAGCCAGCTGAGCTACTGTAACACTGTTTTGGTACCGGCATGAAGCTTAAGCTTATGTACATGTAGTTGTATCTTGTTGCATGTTATGGTTTCTAAAGGCTTCCACCAGCAATTTCATGGCACATTTGGAGGTCCTCTGAATAATTCAGAGGTCTTAAAACTCTTATATAAAAGGTCTTAAACTTAAATATAGTACTGCGCTCGTACATTGCATCCCTCGAAGACAGTTGGAAATGATAACTTACTGGTCGTCAACCTACAGGAAGGGCGTGATTTTGCACTTAAGTTGACACTTACTCTTGTGTCATTTATGTGCTTCTTTGAAGGCTTAACTAGTGTTGCACTTAAAGCAGTATCCTGTAGCACTATTATTTTGAATTGTATGAATTTTTCTGAAAGTTTCTAGATATTTTGCTCTTATGGAGCAATCCGGACATTTTCGTCCGCTCAAGTTGAGTTCCACAGCCCGTGACCGATCGTTTCTGAAGTCTATGTCAAAGCTACAAAACACTGGTTTCTCTTAAATTATTATTGATTATTCTAATTATTATTTATTGTCTTTACTGTCATTTTTTTATAATTTCATTTTGTGCTACATTCTTTCATCTAGATTGGGGTCCTGCGATTATCATTACTAGTTTTGTTTTACTGATAAACATATTTATTATTATCACCATCACTCCCAATCCAACTTTACACTTTTTTTATAGGTCATATGAAAGAATGTCTGAAAAATTCACTTGACGTGTCCGTCGATCGGATGAAACTCCACTTTGCAAAGCGTGCTCGTGTTCCTGATTCGACGTGCATCCGCGATTTGCATTTGCCAAAAGATAATGCTATAACCCTCAGTATTTGTCCACTTGACGGTGATAATGACGATAAAACAGACGACGGAAGATCCTCACCCATTTCCCACAGTACAGCGAAACATCAGTAAGTAGAGTGTGTTGATGAAATTTTGAAACCTATTTGTGGAACACGTACGCCGTCCGACAGTGCAACCCGTTAAAATACGTTCTTATCGCAAAGTTATTATTTGTCCACTTTCCACCCTGACAGCAAATTGATTGATGCCAAGTGTTGCCAACAGCTGCGTAAAATACGCACTGCGTATTTTTCTTGTGATTTGCGTAAAAATTGTGCGTATTTTTCCTTCTGCGTATTTTTCTGACGAAACACATTTTTGAAAATACAATAATGAGCTTAATATCATTACAAATTGATTGCATTTTAATCTGGAAATTGGGACCGTGGCAAATGTGTTTTTGTCATAATGCCAATTATGTCGCTCTCATAATCAGGGTTTTATGAACCATGAGTAACTGAAATTTTTAGTTTTGTTTTATAGTCACATATACATTTTTTGTTGTGTTGCTACACATATTATAGTTTGTTCAGCAAAAAGTACTGTGTATCTTGTATAATATGTGTTCGCAAAAGAGATTGAAGAATTTAAAACAACTCTGGCATTGTTACATTTTTCGATTTATGCATGTGATGTAGCCTATCAATAGGAACAGCTCTAAATTCCACAGTGATTACAGAATACCTGTAATGTGAATACATGTAACGAATTAACGCCTGCAACTCAGATCAATTTGCTCTCAGTTTTCATTGAATGAATTTTTATGTTCATAATTGGATTCAAGTTATGTTTAGGAACGGTCGATCTTTTTTGGTGTTACTGTAAAATCATAAAAGCCCGACTTATATCAGCCAAGCTTTAATGAAATGCATAAATTAGCTCCATATGGTATATTTACCGTCATGATTTGTTTGAATATCGATTGATTCCGGATGTCAAGTAAATTGCGTAAAAATTATTAGCCTGCGTATTTATTTTGCATTTGAGCCGTTGGCAACACTGCTGGTGCCTGTTCGCATTGAAGTGAAATTTTGATGGTTGCAAAGCCTGCATAAATACACAGTTAATTTTTTTCGTGAATAGTCCATACAAATGATGGCATACCGCGCACGCCCAGCAATAGACTTCCTTAAAATGCGTAGGGCATAACCTATTTGCTATTCCATACATTGTCCCTATTTTCGACTAGGCATACCGTGTATGAAATAAATATATGAACCGTGTTCATGCTCAGAATCATATTAGGCGACACACTTCTCTTCCATGTGGCACAGTTCCATTCATCCCACTCATTCTTTCGCGCTGAGTGTTCTGTTAGAATGGAGTGCACCTATTTTAAGTCTTTGGTTTGATCCGACGAAGACTTGAATCTAGATCTCCCGAACACGGAGCGAGTAGTCACAAGGCCATTGCGCGGGTGAATAGAACACTCGTCAAATTTTGGGCATACCTGGCCATGCTATTCTTCTGTCATAAATACAGGAAAAAAGTGAACTCAGGCGCTTGGTACTCAACGAGGGTGAAATTTTACTCCAATCACATCATAACATAATGAATTCCAGGGCAAACCTGGCATGCCTTTCGTAGTGAGAAGGTTGATTTAAAAACTTGTGCAAACGCCATCTTAGTATGGAAAACTGATTGAATTCTCCACATTCAATTTCCAGTTTCACAGCCATGTATGTCATTCGAATGTTGATTGAAAGATATGGTGTTATGTTTATTACAGCATCAATTGTGGCTTGCACCTAAGTCACGAGAATATACAAAACAACATTTTTGGTTTTTATTCACTCGCTCAGTGGGCATAGACACTAATAATGCACCTAACAAATTTAAGAACACAAGTTCTCGAGTGATGTGCTGAAAGTTTATGTCCGACAGTATTGGAAGGCACGAGAGGCAATCGATCTTTGACATAACTTAGTCGGTCTGTTGTGATCAATTCTGTATGTCATATCCTGACACCATGCTGATGACAAGATGATTTCCCTAAATGGTACTAATCGGCTGATTTTGTATCAATTTTGTTGCTCTCATTTCGTTTTAGCACTATGCCCAATGCCAAAGTTTCAGCACTCACGTAGACTTCTACAATATTTGATGGCATAAAACAATAACAAGAACAATTCTGTCATTGTATTCCTTGCACAGGACGATTATAGGAAGTTGATTAACACCTGGTAATATAATTGTTTCATTACTTTCTAATAGAACTCTGAACTTTGCTTCCACATTCTTTAATGAACAATAATGAAATATGTTATCACATTATAAGTGCAGCAGTCCTGCGAAATGCTGTGACGTTTTAGAAAGAACGTATTTAACACGTATTCATCGAAATTATTGTGACTCGGATTTGTTCTCATCGCACACTATTGCGTCATTCTATTTATAGTCTGACATATAAAAGTAGCAAATGATTCAGTCATACAAGTTTAATTTTAGCTTAAAAGATTTCGCAATTGTACGAGATTAAAATTTTTTTAATTTTAAATTCAAATTCAAGTCACAAGCAGTAGATCTCAATTGCTTTAGCGTACTCCTATTCTTCCCCCACATTCTCAAACTTAGGTCTCGCTCCTAAGTGTAGTCTCCATAGAATTAAATATTTTATCTGCTTCGGTTTGCTAGAAGTGTGATTAATACGAAATCGCCGGCACATAGAGGAACCTATTAAGTGGGCAAAAAGGAATTCCTGATACCTTACAGAGATAGGAAAAAAAGGCGTGCGTCGCTTGCGGATTAATGTGAGTTCCAGCAAAGTGCTTCGATTGCCAAAATTCCTTCAGATTCGAAGAATTCAGATCATTGTGCACTAGTTTTCTCCATAATGTTGGCCCTTCCGATCACTATTAAAAAGGTAGCAGGCGTACGAAAATTAGTTCACTTGATGATTTCACATCCTCGCCTTGGCATTTCTCACTGTATAGTGCATAGACTGAATCGAATGTTAGCTAGACGATGAGTGTTTTCTTGTGTGCGAAGTGATATCACAGCACGCACGCATCTCTCACTGGTTCTGGTGTCCTCTGCTAACAGCTTATTGTTTGCCATTTCCAATAGGAAGCGATGCACGAATTATCCATTCGAGAAGGAGCAAGTTGTCTAATTCGGTGATGTGCCATTTCAATATTAAGGTTACATATAAGTCTTCCTTTCTAGGAAACCGAAGCGCGCGCAGATGAATCTGATTCTGTGGTAGTCTCATTCCATGACCAACGTCGCAAAAGCGTTGAGCGTGTGAAATTCCTCTGGTTTGAAGAAAATTCACAGCACTTGCTTTGTCGCTCAATGTAGACAAAAGTGCCACGAAGTTCATGATCACAACTGTGTCTGAAATTTACCCTCGAATCTTATAATCTAACTAGTATCCGTGTGGACCAATCCTTCTATGATAGTACAAGTCTATCATTAACCCAATGTGACCATGTCTGACGAAATTGGTTGAAATCGGAAAAATTGGATTATGTGGGGGGGGGGGAATAGAAGTACAATTTTAGATAAACATTGATTCGATCAGTTTGATGTCAGAAAAGGTGATCGTATTGTGAGCATCAGCAACAGGGTTTTCAATCCCGGGATTATCGCATTTTATCGGAATTCTGAATCCCGGGATTTGCTGACTATTGTTTTTAGGTGGTTAGGCTGTATGAAGATGGAGTAACAAGGCTCATCAATCCATGTAAGGATGAATATGAGCGCCTATGAGTCATCTGTGGACTTCCCATAGATAGACTTCAAATATAGACCTCCCATGTGTAGACTTGGAGTGTGTATTACTTATTCATGCATTTTTATACTAGAATTAATGTTAGTGTATATTTGTGCATTATGCCAAAAAGCATTTTCTTTCATTGATATCTAAAAATAAAACTATGCTCAAGCAGTCGAGAGAAAGAGAGAGGCATGCATACAAGCGAGCTACAATTTAATGAATTTTTGAAGCGATTATTATACAATATCGGGCTTTTACCTGACGACACAACAGTCGCGGGATTTGCATTTCGATTTGAAAATCGCATACCAGGTTTTAATGCGACAACGCTTATAATGTGCGATAACCAGATCTGCATATTGTTATAACTTATGTCCGCATGTGAGAAGAAAACTTATTATCAAGTCATAGACATTTAGGCATATATGTCTGATATCAGAGACAGGTGTATTGTATAGTGCATCGTTAGAAATACTCGTATAAGCATTTAAAACAACAACAGTGACTAGTATTGTTCAGCCTACGCATACCATCAGTAAATGCATCAAGCTTGATAATCCCGGGATCTCAAAAAATCACGCGATCTATTCCGAGATCAGAAAAAATCGGGATTTTGAAAACCCTGATCATCAAGTACCAGACTTCAGCACTTCAGCGTGGCTATATTCTATCTATTGTTCAGCGTTGCAGTCATGTTTGAGTGAAATCAATTGCGAATGCGGTTAAAAACCATCGATAAAGAAGCACTCGACAAGATTAGTGCAGATCGGAGGTCATTTGTCACTCAGTTAAATTGTTACTATGTACTATCATTAACGGCCAACGGGTTTAAATTTCAACACTTTCACTGAAGAAATGGCTGTGTGATTATAAACTTAGTCAACTTGTTCAATTGAAAAATCATAAATAGATCACTTAAGTGTTTATTAGGCATCAATTTATATATTTGATATTACTCTACAAGGTGATGGCACAAAAATTGGAAGTTACACAAGTTATGGTAAGAAATCATGCAAGATAAATGAGACATGTACATTAATCCTAAAGAAACTAAAGGACATTAAATCAGTTTACAGCTAAAAAATGCACCATCATGATTCAGTTGGCTGCTAGGATTAGGGTTAAATTTTATTAAGTACAAAGCCTCCATAATATTTAAATCAAAGCTACGAGAGGCTTGACCTAGGATTGAAATTTTCAGAATTACAGCTACACTGGCAATTTAACCTAGTATGGTCTGAGATAGCCAACATTTGTAGACTGTGCTCCTTAATTTTAGCATTCATGTGTCGTAAGGTTCTACCAATGTAGGTAGTGCGAGGATCAGCCTTACGTATGACTATTGGAGTACGATCTTTGTTCGAAAAGTTTTTTTATTTTTAACCCACCTAAATTGAAGGTCTTTGTCAATTTTACGAATGCTTACTTGTAATCGTTTCTTAAAGATCGATTGCATGCCAAAGAACGGTATCTTCATAGTATGAGAGTAATTAGTATTTTCAGTCTGCACTGGAGTTACAACTTTTTTATCTAAATATTTCTTAATGGTATTCTGAGTAAATTGCAACAGATAGTCGCTGCTCCTAAAAATGTTGGAGAGTCCCTCCATTTCTTTGTGGAATTTCTCCCAGAACGAGCAAACAATATATGCTCTATTTATCAGTGCTCAGTAAGCCTATTTTTCACTGTAAGAGGCACTCGGCATTGAAATTCAAAATTCAATCCGTATACGTGGACTTCCTATTAACCATGGTACCCAAGTTACAGTCAGTGACATCTAAATTGATGTCCAGAAAGATAGGATTTGCCACCGATTCCCGTGTTGTCATGCCATGAGTTCAAATACCTTAAAGAAAGGTTTATGATCATCATATTCAAAAATAGCAAGAATGTCATCAACATCCCTCACTGGATTCATACGATTGATGCACAGAATTTTAGAGGAATCCTATAGAATTCCGTGATTGATGTTGAGAAATTTAGTTTCTAATTCACCCATGAACAGATTACTAAGTGTGGGGGCCAAGGCATTGGCGATAGAGAGTGCCATGGAAAGAGAATATATGCCTCCTGTCGCAAACTGTAGTAACCTCCTGAAAATTTCTTTACTAAAGGGAGGTTTTAGAACAGTTGAGCCATAAACTTTATCACAAGCTAAATCGATCATCTCATCCAAATGTGCATTAGTGAAAATACTAACCGCATCGAAGCTAACAAATTTTGAATTTTCAGAGAACTTATACTTGATTAACCTATTACCTATCATCTATCAGGTCCGTATAGTTTTGGACCGAAAAGTCACTAGGAATTGCTTTGAAAATAAATTTATTCAAATTCACATTACACATACATTCATATACATTTTAGATATAATTCACCCTACTGTGTAATATGCAAATATCTCAACGACTATGAAATAAGCTTGCCACCTAAGATTTTCAATTATCCCATGTGCTTTCTTCCAAAAAGCAACTCCATCGTTTAAACAGGCTAACATCTTTCATCACATTTGCACCATGCAGACATTAAAGTTCAAGTATTTGTGACATCCTTACAAAAAGAGGATGTAACCTTCGTGATCTAAGAGTCCACATGGAAAAACTTCTTCATAAGCATTTCAGTCTTCTAAGTTCAGACTATTCCCCAGTAGACAACACGATGTAATTTGATGAGTTTTATGCAAAAGCCTCTTCAAAGTGCAAAGTTGTTTTGAATCAGTATTACTTTTTCACGCATTTTAGTTTTGTGGGTCTGCCGGTTGCGTAACGAGGCGTAGGCAGTCGGTCATCATGCTGATGAGTTCGTGTCTTTTTGTACAGTACATTTATTATATGAAGCACAAGCATAATACTATCGTTTATTGCCCGAGGGAACTCAACAATGACTCCTCTTCATGACTACTGGAAGTTATTTTCTATGTGTAAATAATTGCATGCATGTTTTCATCAAGTTGTATTTTCCTTCGAACGAGTGGTGATAATTAACCTACAATTTCCACGCATTCTGTTAGTGCCAAGGTCATCTGCGATTGACGTTTCATAAACGGTAAATATACTAAATGGGAATATCGTGGCAACTGGAATTTATCATCGATAACACGAGACGATGTACTTATTCACCCTATGGACTTTGGAAGACCCTATCCATGGAATGATTTAATTTTCAGGTCGCTAACACATGAACGAATAAAGAAATTACTCTCGATATTTAAGTTAAACATGGGAAAGCTCTTCTCAGAGGCAACTTCTTTTCCATTGGCATGAATAATGATCGTGAGACAGAGTCACTATTCCTAAGAAAACCGGTTGGCGAATTGTGGAGTTTCAATGATAGGTTTTTTTCAGCAGCCGGGTTTTTTAACGCAGAGCACCTGTTGTGCAGTCCTTCAGCTTGTTTAGTCATTAAGTCATATTGACCAGCCCTAGAATGCGAAACATAGCATCTACGAATGTCAAAGAATTTCGTGCATATATTTTCCAAGTCTGAGGACACTTATATTCTATGCCGAGACGATCTGGCACTTTGCAATCTTTAAATTCAATAAGAAGCAAAATTCACGTTTCCATTTTATTAAGGAGGGATTTAAAGCTGTTTCACAGATTACATTTTGAATCGTGGGATTTTTGGTCTGTGTCTTGGAATTTGTTCAATCTTTAAATCACGTTCAATCTGAGGATAAATTCCGGAATCTCATGTGCCAATGTTTTTGGGTCTTCCGAGTGCCTTCCTGTATTACGTAATCCAACTTGCTAGAAGTCTACTCCACATGACCACTATAAGCAGGTAGCTTGATGCAGAATTTTGCATATACACTGTACATGCATATTTTTAAATGATAACCCTTACGCATGTGACCTCAAAATCTTTCCATGTAGACGGATCTCATTGATATATTGTTTCTAATAGCATGCTGATAATATCGTCAGTCTTTCACAATATTATTTCAGATCTTGATTTTGCATTTTCAGATCAATTAGGAGGACGTCATTTGCGGTTATGCTCTTTGATAGATGACTTGTATTACGCATCATTCAGAGAAATTACTAATAATGTAACATAACATGGATTTTGGAGGGCAATCATGTAAATCAGTTCCCTGAAAGTGTCTGACTTAGTAGATCGAAAGATCTGTGTTAATAATAACTGTTAAATTGTTTATCGAAATCAATAAAATGTTATTATCCGAAACTGCGAATCAGAATGAAATGAAAAAATGTTTGCATCAGTGTAGACAATGCTTTGAATACACATGATGGAATTACGCTGTAAGATTATTGATTCTCATCTGAATCAGCGTATCTCTAAATGATGATATATGCACTCATGCAGCTTAAAGCATAGCAACACAGCGAGCTGTGTCGCAGTTCTTCATTACTGCCCTATTTTCCACAATATAGCACAGCTAGATTACGTTAGATTACACAGTCTGAACATGTTTACGCCTTTGGACGGGAGATTATTCATTGTGGCTGGAAAAATAATTTATTCAGTTCCCTGGATTTTATTTGAAGGATGAAAAAATAAAATAAAAACAAGCAAGTAAAACCCGACGTTTCGTCTCACAGAGACATAATCATGGTTCACCAGCTACCCATGATCATGTATCTGTGAGACGAAACGTCGTGTTTTTACTTAATTTTTTAAATAAAGTCCAATGAGTTGAATAACTTGTTTCTTCATTCACGATTGTATGAGCATCGAAGGGCAAGAGAATGTAGGCTAGAAATCGGAGGATTTTAAGTGGATGAGTATTTGTGCGATGATCTTGCCCGCCTGGGATAATAATATCCATGGAGCGTTATATGACTTTATAGGATATTGCAAGCTGCCGGCTTCTACAGCATGTTGCAGACTTGGTGTGCGTTTGATGGTTTTTGATGGCCAGGTGCCCACTTTATGATATTCTATGACACTTATCAACGTCAAAAAATGCTGACTAAGTTTATCCGGAAATTTTGATTTTTCTTATGAATTTCGCTTATCATGCATGTATATGACCTCTATGCGTTCATAATTTTTCACTAGCTTTTGTACGCGGACATGTTTGCCTTTGATTACATGTATGCTTTCAACTGACGTATCTATTCCGCATACTTTCCATAATCAATATCAGAAGACGTAAGAAAACATGGTTTATCATCGTATTTTGAAGCAGCAGTTTTCGAGTCACCAAAGATAAACATGCCACTAAGACGTTCTATTCGACAATAAATTGAAATAAGCACTAGGTTGATTTACTCATATGCTATTCTAACTGTTTGAGATGATTCTTTGAGACAAATTGAAATGGATTGAGCATGTTTTACCTCAGTGTTTCTTGAGGATTTAGGTACACGCGCGACGAAAAATTAAAACCGAATCCCCCCCCCAAATATTCCAGTTCTCTGAATTAAATTCGACGCGCACGGTGGATGATTCGGTGGGTGTGGAACACTGTTTTAGCCATAACGCGAGTATCATTCTGAACCGATTTAACTTGACGACTTTTATGATGTCACATAATAATTGCAGAGGAGGATAATTTTGACAAATTTACTCATGTTGTAAAGGTAGATCATAGAACGCTTCTGCATATCAGTTCCTTGTCATAGCGCAGCTTTGCCTTCGGTGGCTCTCTGCAATAACCATATGGGATTAAATGTGCCTGCTTCTATGAAAATATATCTTGCCCTCCAACATGGTCAATGTAGAAAATAAATAGCATTTTTCTAATGAACAGCATATCATGGCATTTTGCTTTCACAGATTAACAGATAATCATTGAGAGCAGTTATGTATTCCTATAAATTTTTACAAGCTATTATTATACAAAAAAACAAAAAGTCGTGAAGTCACTAAGTCAAGCGGGTTATATAATTCCCTGGGCATTACAGCTCATCAGACTGATGCTCAGACGCCTGTAGAGCTCCCTTGTTGTATCATCTGTATGTGATGAACCATTATCTCATCTCTCCATAGGCGCAGGGAGAACAAATTCAAACTTCACGTGAAAGAGACATTTGGTCGTGGTCGAACGCATGTGATAACTGAAAACGGAAATACGACAGTGCGACAGTTCCGCATTGATGTTGGAAATTTGACCGGTGTACCGCCATCTCAACAAATTTGGGTTGGATGGCCCCCATATCCCAAAACCAACTACGACATGACTCTGGAAGAATCTGGTGTCGATTTTGTACATTATTTCGAATTGGATCGTGATGCGACTACTTCCACGGTAAGACAATTTTCACCTTTTAAGACCAATTTTTCTATATTTAAACAGTTGTAGGTATGCTGTTAAAAGAAATGAATATTATAGGAATGTTTAGGTCAGAAATCCAATCGATCGTATATTGGGTGAAGTGAGAAGCAGCAATGTTTTATGCTACTTTCATAAGATTGAGAAATTCGTGATTTTAGATTATTTTCCTGCAGCGATGGTAATTCCAGCAAAATCTAAATCTGATGTGCCAACAATCTACAGTCAATTTCGGAGTGTGATGTAGCTAGCTAATTAACTGTTCATTTTCATATATTCTATTGTATTTGGTGACTTTCAGAAAGCAACAAAAATATTTGTGTTGTCCTATCAGCTCGAAGAGACTCATTGGTTCCGGAAATTTTAGTTTTGTATGACACATGAATATTCAAACTTCACCAAGTACACAGTTTGGTTTCATAGAAGCAATTTGCAATTTACAGAAAGTAAATTTTATTTAAACTTTATCTTTTCAATTTAATGTGATTGTGTGATTAAATGATGCTATAAACAGTATTTTAAGTTGGTCTGCTGAAATAATCGGTCTAGAAGCCAGCCGCGCTCCTTATCAATAAATCGATGGAATCAATTCGACCTTTCCTTGATTACGTTATCAAGCAAATGGTCGCCTATCCGTCCTCGTGTCAATCAATAACTACTCGATCCTTCTGTCGGACAGAGCGCTAAGATTTGACGCCATGCCAGCCATTTGGCATCTGTGTGTGTGAGAGGTAGAAAGTGTGTGTATTCTGCACATTCTCACGTTGTGTGTATCAGTAAATTTGAAGTTTGACAGAACGGATAAGGCTATTTTGACAAAACTTGATTTTCTGAACGCTGATAGCACCATTCTTTTAAGTAACTTTCTTTTACCAACTTTCACGAAAATTCCACTTCCTGTAGAGAAAATTCACAATGTGACCATGACCTGCGCTTGCGGAGACGAAAGGTCCGTAAGAGACGTTTTCAAGAAGCACATCGTTTTGACTGGTTTTTCATTTTACTTAAAAATATCACATGCCCAAAGCTTATTCTCTTTCTCACGATTTATAATTAAACGAAATGTTTCTTCTAGTAGCAGTATGTTGTTTTAAGCCTCCCCTCTCCACTCAACTTGTGCAGACAATTCTTGGTACTTATGGGTTATCTCCCCCCACGTTTTCAAATTTGCCTGCAATCCGCAGAAATGAATCAATCATCACAAAACTTCAGAGACACGCATTTGAGTATATTTTTTATCCACATACAGAAGTTTGTGTAAATCGTACAAGTACTTTTTGAATAAGAGACGATGACGTGAAGTGTGGCGATGTCAGCAGCTTGATCTGACTTCGCCTCACCTCATCGTCTGAGCAGATAGCACTAGGTCAACAAAGTCTTGTCGCGACAACTCTAGAAGTGTTAATGATCCAGACCACATCCTTTCCATTAATGTGCTAAACTTAAGTCAGGTGTAGTGGCGTAACAATAATGCGTCAAACAGACAGGTCAAGCTGCTGACATCGCTACACTTTACGTTATCGCCTCTAATTCAAAAGGTACTCGTCGGATTTGCATAAAATGCTGCATGTGGGTAGAAAATATACTCAAATACGTGTCTCTGAAGTTTTGCGACGGTTGATTCAATTTTACGGATTTTAGACATTTGAAAACGTGGGGGGAGATAACCCATAAGTATCCAATTCTTTGTTGGTATTTGATATGCTGTAGTAAATTAAACCTGGATTTTCCAAAAATCTTATGTTATTCACAATCCACACATTCACGACATGTTCTCAGTGCTGATGTTTGAGAAAAATAAGTGACTTCGTTCCATCGTTGCAGGGGAAAGTTTCTGGATCATCGACCGACAAAGTTGGTACCCAATCAAACAACAAACAACATACCAGTGACAAGGAAAGTGATGATGACGATGATGAGGACGAGGATGAAGACAATTTTGATATGTATTCTGACGACGATACATTAGAGCTTGTCTCTGCAGACAAGAACAATTCACAAATGCGTCCCTTAAGTAAGTTGGTGAAATCATCATACTCCTATTTCGTCAATGTGAGTGATCCAGTACCAGTGTTGCCACTCGTGGCAATAATTATTGCCTGGCAATATATTCACAATTTGTGGCAATATGCAATAATAATCAGATAGTTCATTATAGTTGGCAATATTTTTCAGATTTACAACGATGATGTTGTGAAAAGAAATTTTTGATTTCATGGGCAGGTTTTTGAGACAATTAAATAGGTCTTTTGAAAAGAATTGCGCGAGTCACTCTAATAGCGAATATAAAACCTATTATTCACAATACTTGATCGGTGGTCTGTGAATCTGTACCACATCACTACGAGACATCATTATGCTCGAGTCCAACATTTTCACATTCTGACTGTTGGAACTGCTAGATATGAGAGGAAGGAAGTCGGTATATTTCACAAACTTTTTCACTACGGTTACAATGAAATTATGAGCTAAGTTCTACCAAATAGAATATGCTTATAAACGCCACGGTTTATTTTTTGTACTCGTACATAGTTCATACCACCGACTTTTTCAAGGACATCCTCTTAACGAAATTATTCCTTAACGATTAACGATCGCTCAGAGCGATGGCTCACGTCGTTCAAAGAGATTGTATCTCTCTTTGAAAGATCTGGAAACTATGAATAAAATCCGATTCTTCATCTATGCTACGCAGATGGCGAAACCGCTTGAAAAGTTGTTTCAACAGTGTTCGGTCATCTCAATTAATCGTTTGAGACCTCAACTCATGAGCATGGTGAAGAATGTCGCAGTACAATTCTTGAAACTAGAACATTGCGACAGTAAAACTGTTAAGTAAGTAAATATCAGTGACTTCGATAATCAAATTTCCTGTTGGCGAGATCCTCATCAGTCCCACGAACAAAGAAGTTTCCGATGTACTTCGGTACAGATGCAAGAGTAGCTATGAAAATTTTGACCTATCCGCCAGATAATCTCCCTCTGAAAAAGAAGGTTGCCTGAGTTTTCTTGATACAGCCTCTAAGTTGAGGATTCCGTCATTTATTTTGCAAATAAACTTCCTAATGTTGTCTCTCATGATGATATCGGCCATTTTCGGACAGAAATACAACTTTTAAACCTATGGGAGGATAAGCCCAAATCCGAGGCATGTCCGAAGCATCCGACGTCATGTTCCACCCTTTTCCATGGAAATGCCGATTGTGAAAGAGACATTAGGAAGTCGCACGACATCAATGACAATGAGAAGCGTAATCGGTTGTAATGTCGTTCCTTAGAAAGGAAACCAGCGCGTCATTCAAATTGGATAATGATATGATTAATCAAGAATTTAAAGCTCATGCGGAATATACGCTTTTTTGGGGGCAAAACAGAAAAGAGCATCAGAGAGTGAGAAAATTGCGAAACTGACTACTTTAGAAGCTGATGAATTAAAGAAAGCGGTACAAAATGATCCACAGCGTATGGACAGTTGTCTGAAAAGAAGGAAAAGGAAGAAGTTGATGCTAGACAAACAGCAGCTGAATTGAAATTACAGGAGGCTTTTTGCGGAACTGAAGCAAGTTACTCTCTTGAAGGAACAATTAGCGGAGGATGCCAAGAATCAATTTCTTTCCATTGCCCAAATTTTCCAAGAAGTGTGTAGCGAAGCGTATGCTTACAGTAAGTTTAATTGATGTATTTATCAATTAATAGTCAATCGTTATGAAGATGCGCTATTCTTTCGTATAGTTATGCCACCTTAGAACTCGAACGAGAAGGAATATCCCAAGTGTGATTGTGTAGGTTAAAACATCACTAGTCGTTCACGTTACTCTTTGACGTATCTCCAAGTTCTCTTTCTCTCGTACATTCACTTGGCCTTCTATATAATAAACAGCTTTATCGAAACATAAGACATAGAGAAGGCCATAAATCACACAGAATACTTTCCTAACACGACAGCTTTGATAGAATTCTACATGTACATTTCAAGTAGCATTTAACACGTGTGATCAAATTACAAGCAATCATCGCACCGACAAACACATGTTTCCGCATTCATGCCGAAATCTTTTGGGATGTCAAATCTCAAGTGAGAAATTGTTTGCTCTACGCCACAACATGTGGCCACTCATAGTTAATCATTTAACTGTCTCGCGTTTCTCCTTGATTCTCCTCGCCCCGCGACAAAGTGACTGTTTGAAGCTTTTGTTACGAAGTGATAAATGTATGCATTATTTTAGAAGTCTAAGTCCCAAGTTCTTATTGAAATTATCAAATTTCAAATTTGAAGCACAGTGGTATATGTACATGTTCAAATGTTTTTGTAATTCAGTCCACACAAGTTCTTTTGCTGAAATTAACAACACAGTAGGCCTATTGACTTTTACGATGCAAATGTTTTCATAGCTCGATCGACAAATCTTTTTGCTGAAATCAGCAGTGCTGACCTTTGTGATGCACGCATTTTGTAATTCAGTCCACCCGATTTCTTTTACTGAAGTTAACAGTACTGATTTTTGTGACATAAATATTTTTGTAATTCATTCCAAAAGTCTTCTTTTTTGCGGAAAACTCAGTTTATTTCATGAAAACAGTATTTTTGTAATTCAATTCAGAATCAGTCTACACCAGAAGCCTGTAGCATCTGGCGATAGCATACTATAGCTTTTAGGGTTCTCACGTTCATGGTCAGGTTTTTGGAAGCGTTCGTGCTTCCCTGCGTTTTTGTTGTTCGCACGTTCACCTGTTAATGTATCCGGTAGTTAGCATATCTAATATACAATTATATTCCTATAACTCATCACTTTTTTCTGACTGCTCATGTGCTTGTAGACGCTTTCCCTAAGAACAGTTTTGGCAATATTTTTATCAACTGGCAATAATAATCTTATTAGGTGGAGTGGCAACACTGTCCAGTACTACCTTTCAATGCCATCACCACTCACCATGAAAGACATTGTAGTTTCAGTGATTTATATAGATACTAAGCTTACTAAGTAATATCTTAATCACAAACTTGTAGTTTTCAGGATCTATTTGGCGCATGACCTATTTAGTAGTTGTTTATTACAATACTTTCATCATAACTTTTAAAATTACTCTGTTATCCTGCCATGTGTGATTATTCATTAATTTGTTTTGTACTTTGATTATTATCTGTGATATAAATAATCAATGTGTACGAGTACATCTACATATTTCAATTTTACAATTATATGTATTTCATGTAATGATTCTACTTAAGCAATTATCCAAGTTGATAATGTACTATTATGTGACTTTAAAATAGGTAGGTAGTCCTATACAACCTAATTCGTTAAAGTGAAGTATCAAGTGATGTTTTTTTATGCAAATTAAACGTCTGATAGAGAAGAGCGGTTCGCCGAAGTATATTTCGAAAAAGCAAAAACAAATTATCTGTGCATCGGAAGATAAACTAAGTTTATTTCCTTTAACTAAGATGTTATCTAAATAGTAATGGGCAAAAGACCGTTCCAGGACACCTAAAATTCAAAAAAATAGTATCTTTAAAAACGACATAAATTCATGAATTTGAACCCTTTTTCAGGTTTTTAAGACCTAAATACATGAATTTAGTCCATTCAAAAAGTACCATTTTTGAAAAAATGGTACTTTTTAAAAACGACATAAATTCATGAATTTGAACCCTTTTTCAGGTTATGAAGACCTAAATTCACAAATTTGGGCGTTTTTAAAAATACCCAATTTTCAAATTTTTCAAAATCTCAAATTTGAGAATTACAATTTTCACCGCTTAAATCATGACCGTTCCAGGACACCGAAAAAATCATAAAAGTTAAGAATCTCAAAATTTGAGAATTACAATTTTCACCCCCACTTAAATCATGACCGTTCTAGGACACTGAAAAAAATTATAAAAGTTGAGAATCTCAAATTTGAGAATTACAATTTTCACCACTTAAATCATGACCGTTCCAGGACACTGAAAATTAGTATTTTTAAAAACGTCTTTTAAATCCATTTTTCAGGTTTTTAAAATATATCATGTGACTAGAAATATTTCTTTAAAAATGGAAGAAACAAAAGTGGAAGGAACTTCAGAAATGGAAGGAACCTCAAGAATATATCCTTCGTTATCATATGAACGTAGTTCTACTTTAATGGACATTGAAAAGATTAACATTGAAAAAATGAATAAAGAAAAACACAAAGATAGAGTTAGGTATATGAAAGATAAGGAATCTCAATTATTATTAAGATTAGAGCATTATAAAAAATTAAGAAAGAGATGGACTAAAGTTAAGAATGTAACACAAGGAATTGGCATATTCTTAACAATAAGTTTAGGTGCTTTAACAATTGTTATATCTTCAGGTGTTTTAGTAATTCAGTAGTTGCTACAGCTTTAACAGGTACGGGTGTTTTTGCAACTTCACTTGTTACAATGTTAGATAAATCTTTAATAACTAAGAAACGAAAATCATTAAAAACTAAGCATTTACATATTAAAGAAGTCTATGATAAACTGCATTACTACTTTCAGAGAGTATGTGATGATAATGTTATTACGTTAGATGAGATTGAAAAATTTGATCAAATAGCTAATGAAGTAAATCAAATATCATTTCAATCGCAGACAGAAAAAGTTGATGATAAAAATAAAAAGGATGGCAAAATTTCTAGTGATGCTAAAATTTCTAATGAAGAAAATGACAAATTTTTTTTAGAAGAGCTAAAAACTTTAAGCGAAAATTTAAGCAAAACTTTATTGAACAAAACTTTATTAAACAAAACTTAAAACGAGAAAACTTTAAACGAAAAGATGTCAAACAACAAAGCAATAAAAAAATAATTTGTTCAATAAAATGTTTTTGTTGTATTCCAATGTTACCACAAAATTCAAATATTATATTTTAAAAATGGATAAAATTAGAGCTGATAATTTTAAAAGAATAAAACAATTAGAAGAGTTAATAAAACAAAGAAATATTATGAAAGAAAATCATCTTCAACATAGAATGATAAAAGCTGGTATTCAATCTGATATGTTTGAAAAAATGCAGCAAACCGAGCTGTTAAAAACTGATTTTGAAAAAATATGAAACCATTTAAAACTCTTGAAAAAGAAAGTACAAATAATGATAAACAAATTGATATAACAGATCCAGAGCACAAAACTATATTAGATGACTATGGATTACTAGAATCAAACATTAATAAGAAATTACCAAAATCTATGCAATTTGAACATTCTATTTCATTTATAGATGGAAAAACAATACCTAGATTTTATCTCGGACAAAAAGAAATATTTCCACAACCTTTTCGAGGTATAATTTTTTCACCAGATAAATCTCCTTTTAATTTAGATAGAAATTTTGTTAATCTTTTAAGAGGAGCAGATTTAAATAATTAATTAATAATAATTAATTTAAATAATAGACAGAGTTGGTGCAGTAAAATCTCTTAGACGTTATAAACAATTAGAAAATTTATTATCAACGGGAGTTAAAGTAGGAAAAGGTTTATCTGAAAAACAGAAAACAGAAACAACTGTATTTTTACCAGATGATCCACAAGAATTACTAAATAGATTAAATATTTTAATATCTGCAATAAAAGAAGGACATAATTCTAGTTTCAATGAAATTCATGCTATATTGAAAAGACTGTTAGAAAAGAAGATTCTAAATGAAGAGGATTATAAAAGTATAACCGGACATCTCTGATGTCTTTAAGGGCTTCGCCCGTAGCTGAAATATGTTGTTTCTAATTTTTTATAAAAAAAATATTTCATAAAAAAATATTTATTTAAAATTTTAACTAAAAAATGTGTTCAGCAGATTTAGACAAAATTAATAATCATTTAGAAAACTTGATAGAGATTTTGGGTTCATCAAAATTTAGTACGACGTTAAAAATTATAACAACTACTTCATCACACACTTGTAATTTAGAACCCATTCTACATTTGGAACAAAATAAAAATTATCAAATTGCATTGACTAGTTTCTCTACATTTAACACCATTCAAAACGTTATCAAAGATGTGAATGATCAATTTAGATATTCTACTGATAAAGGCAAAACATGGAAAATACTAACTTTTCTTCCTGGTTCTTACGAAGTTGAAACAATATCAAATGAAATTAAGAGACATTTAGGTATACCATTTAAAGATAAGAAACAATTACATTTTGCAGTTGAACCGGCAGTTAATAAATTTTCTCTTACTTTAGACGAAAATCATCAAGTTGATTTTAATCATGATAGATCATTGTCAAAGCTATTAGGATTTAATAAACAAACCTATAGTCAAGGTTATCATTTAGGTGAGAAGATTCCAAAAATAACTGAAATAAATTCAATTGTTGTACATTGTGACATTATTGAAGGAGGATATATAAATGGTAAATTATCAAATTTAATATTCAGTTTTCCAGCTTTTACTGTACCCATTGGTTATAGATTAAATGTAATTCCACAAACATTAATATATTTTCCTATTACAAGAAAAACTATTAACAACATTGGCATTAGAATCACTGATGAAAAAGGACAAGAAATAAATTTTGGAGGTGAAGAGATTATGATAGATCTTTTGGTTCGAGAGGTATAAACTCCCACGCGAAGCTAGAGAAGTTTAATTTTCTTCTTCTTTAGAAACAAAAAATAAAAATAAATAAAAATAAATTTTTTTATTAAAAAATGAGTGAACTACCTCCATTAAATAAAAAAAAACTTAAATTTAATCATCATCCAAATTTATCTAATAAAGTTTTGTCAGTTATTTGTGGAAGATCAGGATGTGGAAAAACATATCTATTATTTAAATTTTTAACGACTCCAAATTTTTTGGATTATAACAATCTTATAATTTATACAACAACGGCAGAACAACCCGTCTATCAATTTTTAAAATATGGATTTGAAAATAATCTTAAAAAAACAGCAATTGCTTCATTATTCAAAGAATATGAAAAATCTGAAGATGAAGAAGAAATAAGTTCGTGGTGTGAAGAAGCAGCAAAAAATAATCAGTTAGTAGAATCTAATAAAAATAACCATATAAAGATAGAATTAATAGATGATAGTGGTAATATGCAAGATCCTAGTAAACTAGATAAAACAATGAAACATTGTGTAATTTTTGATGATTGTGTTAATGATAGAAATCAGTCAGTTCAGAGAAATTATTTCACAAGAGGTAGACATAATAACTGTAGTGTATTTTATTTAACACAGTATGTATTCATTAGATGGAAGTGTTATTAGAAAGAATGCAAATATATTTATACTATTTGAAATAAATGCAAGAAACTTAAGTGATTTGTTAAGAGATTTATGCGTAAGAAATAAAGATGAATTTAAACAATCGTGTAATAATGCTTGGTCAAAAGATTATGGCTTCATTACAATTAATATTGATAAAAAAATTCATGAAAGAGTTATCGAACAATTGTTCTCTGACTAGGCTTCGCCTCGAGGGGCTTCGCCCCGACTGAAAGTCGATAGAAAATATTTTCGCGGAGTGATAAAAATATACAAATATAGTGTTATAATATTTTTTTATTTTATGTATATATGAAATTTGTCTATCTTAGAAATTAGAAAATTAAAAAGGTTCAGTAGTTATTCCATCAGGTAAAATTTTTCTTTTATCATCAAATGGATCTAATGCTAATTTATGTTCTTCTTTTAAATACATGTTATGTTTTTTTGAATTAAGTCTATAATTACATGCTGTTTTTATTTCATTATTAAATAATGCATTTTTATAATCTTGAAATGTTATTTGATTAGCCACTGATGCCTTTGAAATTCCTTTTAATGTTTTATGTGTTTTAATATTATTAGTTGTATCATAACAGTAACATTTAGATTTTAAAAATATAGCTTCTGTTATGAAATCTTCATTTCCTTCTAATTCATCTTTTACTTTACATAAATCAGAAGGATGAATGATATCTTTTATTTTATCTATTTCTTCATCAAGTGTAGAATTATACGGTATTGTTAATTCTAAGAAAACAGAATCGGTATCTGTAAAGTGTAATTTATAGTTTTTGCCATAAGCAGGTGCTAAATAATCATATATAAATCTATACATAAATAGTTTAGCTAATTCTAATATAGTGAAACCAATGAAATTAAACTTATCATGTTTTACGCTGATTCGACGTAAATGTACAGCACATAGTTCATCACTAAATCTAGTAGTTCTTTTATATGTAGGTTTCCTTGTTAAATTTTGAAACCTATCTTTATCATAAACTATTTCAATATTTTGTCTATTACGCACATTTTCTAAAGTCTTACCATAAAATGCATTATTCATTAATTTGAAGAACACGTTTCCAAAATCATCTTTATTTCTTTTAGCTATTTTGCGTTTTTCAATATTGAACTCTATATAATTTTTTAACCACCTAGATTTTTGATAAAATAGTTTTCTATGTATTTTGGTGAGAATCATTCCATGATCTAAATACCAATCTAGCATTCTTCCTTCAACAACATACTTTCCTTTATTGCTTTGTGTTAACATAAGTTTTTTTGTTGGTCTGCATTTTTTAGGAATTAAAGATTTTTGATAATCTGAAAAATCTTCTATATTAGGAATTTTGTTTTCGGGACAGAAAGGAAAATATTTTGTTTTATCTTTTATTTCATCAGGGTATACTAAATCAACTTCATATATATAACCATGATTATAATTTCCATCATATGTTTTTTGATAATCTAGAACGGGCGAAGCCCTAGTAGACATCTCTGATGTCGTACGAATATTACACCATGACATTTCACCTGTTGGTAATTCTTGTATCATGCAAGAAGAATATAAGCTATTAAAATCATAATATAACAAATAGTTTTCTCTCATGAATTCATCAATTGCTTTTTCACGTTCTACTCCTTCTCGTTTCGTTCGAAAAATTTCTAATATTTTTTCTTTTTCTTCTGGAGATGAAGGTTTCATTATTCCATATTCTTGTGGATTTACTTTCTTATTATAACATTTAACATATCTATTACCTAAAACTGATGAAACTCCACCTCTAATCCCAGATTCAAAAAATAATAATTTATCATATGTATTTTCTTTATAATGTTTAAGTTTAACACCAGTATGTTTTAATCCTGCTAACCATGTTAAACCTGGTGTAGAATAACAATAACATGGATCTATTCCGTAATATTCTAAACACATATCACGAAAGTTTTCAAAAAGATCAGCTAGTATTAATACATCTATCTGTAGATATTTCATTGTATAATCATACATTGTTTTACAATTTAACTCTCTCCAATTTTTTTCAGCTTCTGCATAGTCTTCGTCAGATAATTTTGATTGTTTTAATGTTGATTTAAATTTATTTATTGGAGGAAGTTGTTTTTCTTCCATAATTTTATTCACAGAATTAAAATCAGTCTTCGACTGTGAACCACAGGTTTTATCTCCAGTTATATCAGTCTTCGACTGTGAGCCACAGGTTAAATATTCATACGGAAATATTCCTTTTAAAGGTTTTAAATTATATTTATTTAATATTTTACATTGTTCAGATTTCAAAGTTTTTCCCATAACATCTAATGAATAAGGAGTAAAAAATCTAAATGCATCTAAAATTCTAATGCAACCTAATTGCATTGAAAAATATTCTTCTTCTGTTTTACATAGTACATTTATTTGTTGTTGTTGTAATTTTTCAGATGAAAATAAATCTTTCATTACTAGATGGAAATCATATTTAGAACCATTATAGAAATATAAAGGAACAAAGTTATATTTAAATTTATTAGCATTAAGATTACAAGAATTATGTGCTGCACCTCTATATAATCCATTTAGATGATCATGATCTTTTACCTTGACGGCAGAGCCGTCGCTTCGCCTATCAAGATATCTACCTTTGCCATTTTTATAATTTTTTGTAAATTCTCTTCCACAGTAATAACATTTTGTTTCATTAATAAAATTTAATTTTTCTTTTTCTGTTAATGGCATCATCGGTATATTTGTTTCAAGCAATTGTGAAAAATAATTTTGTAATTCTTCTACTTTCTTTGTAAACATTTCTGAACTATCTTCACCATAGTATTGAAAATATTCTGATTTAAATAATTCAGGATAATTTGAATGAATGTACATTCCCCAACATAATGGTTTTTGTTCAAATAGATATTTTTCTTTACTTTGTTCAGATGCACTTTTTTCATAATTACAAACCGAAGGTTCTAGGGCTTGGCCCGTACCATTTTCAGAATTATAATTTTCAGAATCGGGTGAAGCCCTGGAACTTTCCGTTCGATTTTGTGTCATATTAACATTATAAGCTTCAAAATCACAATAAATAGTAAAGGGTACTTTATTTTTAAAATACCATTTATTATATTCTAAATAATCATCTTTTGGAAATGTGTTTCTGACTGCTTCATTTTGTTGACAATTCTCCAAATGTCTATTCATTTCTTCTTTAGTTCTAAAACTTGTCATACATTGAAGACAAGGAAAATTTGTATTATCTGAAGTTTTTGTGAATATAGAAACATCTTTACACAATATAAAATAATAATAATAATAATAATATGCGCTTTATTTTTTCAGAATGAAAATCGTTCATTACAGAGAAATGCATAATCATCGTTGGTGTAACGAATTGTAGAAAGAACACATGTATAAAATAAAGCAACGGCTTCGTCTGTCTGTTCGTCTGGATGGCAAAATGTATCTTCCAGATTCAGACATTGGCGGGAGTAAGTAGCTTAGTATGTGATCTTCATTTGCGATGCAGTTGAATAGCTTTAATGCCTGGTCATGCCTTCGAAGATCAAAAGCTGGCAAAGTCTCGCAATCGCATTGGGCACAACATAAAAGCTTGTGGAATCTCCTCTGTATGCGTTCTAGACGGTTCACATCTGTCATATGCAATCCTACGAAGAGTGGACCGCAGTACTCAACCAGAGATCTTAGAAGACCAAAGTAGACAGTTTTCAAATTTCTGTCGGACAATAAAGGTCGCAATATTCTAAGGACATAAAACTTGCGGGAAGCACTTCTAATGGTGTTATCTACATGCGTTGACCAAGTTCCTTTAGAATTGAAATGAACTCCAAGAATACACAGAGAATCAACCACTGACCCTGATAATATAATATATTCGCTTGTGCTGGTTGTTTTGACTGTTCTAGTTTTTCAAATTTATCTTGATGTATTTCATGTGTTTCATTAATTTCTTTTGCAAGATTAAATGTATTTCGATGAAAATTTTGATTTAATATTTGTAGCTGATAACTATATTCTTTATCATATTGTTCTTTATATTGTTGTAGACATTTTTTAAAGATTCATTTATTTTTTGATTGGTTTCATTTTCTTCATTATTTAATTCTTTATTGTCTTCATTTAATTTTTGAATCGTTTCTATCTTATTTTCATATTTATGGTCATATTCTTGTACTAATATTTTTGTTTGTTGTTGATAATCTGTTTTACATTTTTGTAAACTTTCATTTAAATTTTGTAATTTTTGTTGATATTCTAAAGATAAAGATGAATAATCGGAATCATAATCATAATTATAATTACGTCCTTTATAATTATTATGACTAATCATTATTGGTGATAGTGTTTTAACAAGTTCAAATTTTTCAGTACATATTATATTTCCTTGGTAAAAAATATTATGATGCATGTAATTTCCTCTATCATTATATACTATTTCTGATTGACATAAATTTTTATTATTCAAATAAAATTTTTTTGAATCTGAGTAAAGTGGAGTAATTTTACCAATAGAAACATAATTCACACTTAATTCAAAAACATTTACTTCTATTAAATTTTTATTCTTTTTATGAAACTTTTTTAACCTATTATAATCATATGGAAATTCATCTAAGCCATCAGAAAGATCAAATTCATTTATGTATTCTTCTTTATTATAATGACTTAGTCTTTCTTTATGATATTCTGCAGGATGTAAATGTGCTATAATACTCCACAGAAAACAATAATCATCTTCATTTTTTATGTTGATTATTTGTGGTGAACTGAAAGGTAAAGGAACATAAAAGGTAAAGGTAAGGATCACGTAACTGGGCTTCAATTATACAATTTTCTAATTTAAGTATCATCGATTCAAATATGGGTTGTATATCATTTACATTATGAATTTCTTGTGAATTTGTAAAATGTCCTTGTATTATTTCTTCAGGAATTCCATCAGGTCCATTTTTTGTATAAAGTACTTCTACATTCATATAACATTTGAAAGATTTCTTAAATATATTATAAAAGTTGGTTAGAATATCAGAAAAAGTTTTATCGGTTTCATTATATTCAAAAGACTGATTAAATAAATATTTTATATTTGCTAAGGCTTCATCGGTTCGTTCAGCTTCATCAAATTCATCAGTATCGCTAAATAAATATCTTCCATCTGGTACGGGCGAAGCCCTAGAACCTTCGGTTTGTATGGTCTCATCTTCACTATTAAAAACTTTTTTATATTCCGAATGTGAATAATCATTAAACATTTTTTTAACTTTTATATCAGTAGGCAATGTTTCTAGATAGTTTTTATAACTATTTAATTTTAATATATTTCCTTCATCAACTCGTTCTACATTTTGTAAATGCAATTTACTATTTAAATGAGATTGATAACTTCTTTTTGTTTGCAACTTTTTTTTACATAAGACACAATAAAACTTGGTATTTTCCATTTTTTTTTATTTTTTAAGGAAAAATTTGTGTTTTAATTTTAGATATAAACATTCTAATATCTAGGACTTGAGTGTTATTTTATATTATTATATATTTCACGTTCTTTAGTTATTTTTTTCTTTATCACATTAAGTTTTATCATATTAAGTTTTATCATATTAAGTTTCATCATATAATGTTTTATCAAAAGATAATTTAAATTTTTTTTCACTAACTATTGATTCTTCATCATCATCATCAATTGATTCTTCATCATCATCATAAATTGTTTCTTCATCATCATAAATTACACTTTTTGGTATAGGATACCCTTCCATGATAGGATACCATTCTCTTATTGGAATATCTAATTCTAAATTACATCTTTTATCTGATAATAATATAATAGAGAAAAATATTGGTCTTTGATCTCTTTTGGAAAATTTAATAACACCACCATAATCTGAATCAGTTTTAGTTTTTATTAAAGATGATAAAATTTTAAATTGATTAGATGTAAATCCTAATTTAAATTTTGTAGACCCGACACATAGTTGTCTAACAGTATCTTCAACTATACCATCATTATTATTTTCAATTGTAAGAAAATGAAATTTAGATAAATTTTTATAATTACTAATATTTTTATAATCTTTTTTACCATTTACACCTTTTTCAGATGTTACAGAATCATCATTATTATCATAAGATTCTTTAAGATCGGGCAAAGCCCTAGAACCTTCGGTTCGTTTATTATGATTATGGTCATTGTTAATAGTATAAGGTGTTGTCCACATATAAATTTTTTCTTGTTGAGCTAAGCCATTTATGTAAGATTTTAACAAATTAATATTTAAATTTGAATATAATCCTATATACGTATCATCATCATATCTTTGCGGCATTTCTAATGTTTCTTGTTTATAAATTGTGTCTCTATAATAAACTTGACATAATAATTCTTCATTATGTTTTTTACTCTCTATGTGAATGTTATATTGATTTTGATCGTCAACAAATAATCTAATTTTTTCTTTCGAAAAAGATTTTAATTTTTTAACTAATTCTTTAATATTGATATAATTAATAATTTTAGTTTCTATCCAATCAGTATTACTAATTGGTAACACTGCTCTAATAAATCCATAAACATTATTATGACCTATTATAACCATATTTTCTTTATTTAATTCCACATAAGCTACATCATTATATTTACTAACAATCTCCATAAATTTAATATATGGATCACCTGGAAATAAACAATAATTAGTTTCTATAGAAGGTAAACCTTTAGTCTGTTCTCTAAATATTTCGGCTTGTAATTGAAATAAAATATTAACATCTATACATGGATTTGTAATAGTATTATTATTATTATCAAAACATTTATTTTCAAATCCCGTTGATCTCGTCGAATAAGAAGAACAGGATGATGCGGGCGAATATAATTTTTTTAAATTTGGATTTTCCATTTTTTTATTTTTATTAGAAAAAATTTTATTTTTTTATTTTTATTAGAAAAAATTGATTTTTTTATTTTTATTAGAAAAAGTTTTACTTTTTTATTGTTTTAAAAATGATGTTACCAAATGTTGGTGGAGGTGCATATATCCCGAATAATCGTGAATTAGAAATAGAGATAGAAAATTATATCATGAAAACTGGAGACGTTTTATCTGGTCCATTGCATCTTTCTATTCTTCCGCAACAAAATACAGAGTTGACAAATAAACAATATGTTGATACACAAATCAATGACTTAAAAGAAAAATATATAAACGATGTTTTGGTTCCACTGATGAACGAATTAAAGTTGCTTAAACTTAATGACAAATCATTAAACGAAAAATTATTAAAACTTGATAAAAAGGATAGAGAGCTAGAAGCAGATATAGCAAAACTTTTTAAAAAGATTTCTGAACAATCAAAAATTTTAATATTACTTTCTATAAAGTTAAAATCTGCAGTCATTAAAAATAAACATCAGATAAAAATGTTAAAAGAACAATTAGAAGATGAAATAGAAAAACTTCCTGAATGAATTAAAAAAAATTTAAAGCAGTTACAAACTACATTCCAAAAAAGTGTTGATGAATTAAGTTCTAAAATTACTCAACAAATGAAAAAGATGAATAGAATAATAAATGAAGTAAACTCACTTAATGAAAAAGTTGATAAAATGAAAACTCTTAAAATCAATTTAGAAAATGAATTAAAGAAAAATTTACAAGAAAACTCTAAAGAAAATAAAGAACAGTTAGATTCTGTTAAAAGACAATTAGATGTTCTTAAAATTAAGTTAAATGCACTTAAAACGGCGTTGAAGATGAATCAGGAGAAAATGCAAGTTAATAGAAAAGAAATTAAAGTACATCACACGCTGCTTGACGCAATAGATAAAGTGCAACAGTCAATTAATAAAGTTATCTCGAAGTTGTCCATTCACAAACGTAAATCTTAAACGGACCAAAGGTCCTCAGGTTACTAACCAATCGGAGCGAAGCTCCTCGAGGCTTTAGCCGATCGGACCAAAGGTCCTCAGGTTACTAACCAATCGTAAATATTTTTCCCAAAAGTCAAATTTAATCCTAAAAAATGCCTATAATTTATAAACACAATCTTAAACATTTTGCATCAAATAATAAAATTGCTCATGAACCATCTCAGAAACCTGTGTACCATTATGATAGTGTAGAAACTGTCGGAACACAAAAGTTCCTAGGCACCGCAGGTGCCGTCCAAAAAGAAGGGGCTGGCATCTTTTCTGGTATTGGAAGTATCGTTAACTTAATTAAAAATAATAAAGATTTGATTACATCTGCTGCAAAAGGAGCAGCTGCTATAGGTAATACAGCTAGTGCAATATCAAATGCTGTTAAGTCTCAAAACGAATTAAAACAACTAGAAGCTATTCGTAAACTTAGGAATGATTCTGAAGAACTAAAAAATTTAAAAAAACTTTCAGAGGAAACAAAAAACAAAATTGCTAACATAGCTGTTGGGGAAACCTTGAGGAGCGGAGCTCCGTCTAATAGTAAACATAATGAAAATAAAAATAATAAAAAAAACAATTGAAGAAATAAGAGGTAATGGTATTAATAGCAACCTTCGGTCTAACCAGCAAAGCTGTAGCAGAGCTGGTCTAGCAAAATTCTAAAATTATATTTTAGTAAATTTTTTTAGTAATTTTTTTTAGTAAAATTCTAAAATTATATTTTAGCAAAATTTTTTTAGTAAAATTTTTTTTTAGTAAAATTTTTAGGTGAAATGCTAAAATTATATTTTGGTAAAATTTTTTTCTGTCTGTGAGAAAAAACAAAAAGTCAAATTATTTTTTATAAAAATGTCTTCGCTTATCGAAAATAAATTTAGATTAGACGATCCTCCGTTCGTCAGTTATAATCAAAAAAAGAATGACTATATAAGAATTGCTATGAATCCCGGATCTTCCAGTAGAGTAAATACTGGAGGAGATTTAATCTTTGAAGTTGATAATCAGCAGAGTTATTTATATCTACCTGATTCATTTTTACACTGTGAATATTCTTTATATAGTGATGCCAATTTTACAACACCATTACCAGAAACCGATAATATTGCACTAGAGAATAATTTCTTTCCAAGATTATTTACACAAATGCGTTTAGATGTTGCAACTCAAAATATAGAAACAATAAGTGATTCTCCAGGTGTAATTGATACAATGCTTAGATTTGTAACAATTGGTGAAAATAATAAAAAGTATGAAATCGAAGGTTGGTTTCCTGATACTAATGATGGTATAATTGTTGATGATTTAACTCACGCTGGAACAGATGCCGCAGGAATTGCGAAAGATGTAGAAAATATTGCAAAACATTTAAATAAAACAAATAATGATGCATATAAAGAAAGACGTGAATTTAACAAAAAAAGTAAACAGACAGTTAATTGGTCATTGTCTCCATTATTCGGATATTTAGATTATGATAAAATATCATATCAATTAAAATTTAAATTAATAATTCATCGTACAGCAAATAATGAATTAATCTTTTTTGGTAAGACTGGAAAAAAAGCATATTTAAAAATTGATAGACTTGAATGGTGGATTAAGCATATTACTCCTAGTTTAGAGGTTGAAACAGCTATTGCAAAAAGATTAAATACTAACAAACCAATTCCAGTAAATTTTCTAAAGAGAACTGCTAGTTCAGTAACTTTTTCCGAACAAAGATTTAACTGGCATTTTACTAGAACTGCGAATACCCCAAGATATTTATTACTAACATTTCAAAGAAATAATTCTCCAAGTTTTGATAAGAACAACAATCTTTTTCATATTAATACAATTCGAAGTTTACAAGTTTCATTAAATCAAACCCGTTATCCAATTGATCCATTAAGATTTGACGATAGCAATAATCAATTTATGGAAGGATATGATTCTTATCGAAATCTTTGTATAGAATTTGGAGTTGAACCACAATTAACTCCTGGAGATTGGAGACATTTATATCCTGTTTTCTGTTTCGATTTAAGTGCACAATCTGAAGATATTATCAAGACTGGTTGTGATGTAACAATTAATATTGAAAAGAAAGATTCCACAACTTCATTGATGGCTTATGGTTTATTGCTAGAAGATGTAAAATATTCTATTGAAATTCTTAATGGAAAGATGGCAAGGATAAGTTAATTAGAATTTTTGATATCTTAAAATTTTTTCATAACTAGAATAGATTAAAATTTTTGATAACTTAAAATTTTTTTATTAAAAATGTCGCAAGCGAAAAGTAATAATAATAAAACTGTTGAATTAAAATTACGTAATATTGTTGAAAAAAATACCCCTAAAACTATTACGATTAACAAAAAAAAGTATTACATAAGTAAACCAATGATAGAGAATATTCAATTACAAGAAGAAAAGAATGGCGGGATTCTCCCATTAATTCCCCTAATAATAGGTGGCATAGCAGCTGCAGGAAGTGTTGCAGGTGGGACAGCTGGTATTGTCCAAGCAGTAAATAAAAATAAATCAGAGAAGGCAGCATTAGAAGAACAAAAACGTCATAATAGGGAGTTAGAGAAAGTTGCTAGGGGTGACGGAATAGTAGATAATTTTATTAGTAAATTAAAATTAGTTGATGAAGGAAAACGAGTTCTTAAAAATATTCTCCACAATGTTGATGATTTGATTGAAATTAAAGAAACAAAAGATGGTTCTGGAATATATCTAAGTCCTAGTATGATTCGGTAATAACCTCAGAACCTTTGGTTCTAAAGGTTAGTAACCTGAGGACCTTTGGTCCGATCGGCTAAAGCCTCAGGACCTTTGGTCCGATTCGGTAAAACAATTATTTTATTTTATCTTTTAAATTTTTTTTATCTTTTAAAATGAATTCTAAAAATTCCGAAAATTTAATTAAATTAAAAATTTCTAATTTAGATTTATTGAATTATCTATTAAACAAAAATAAAAACTTAAATTGTAAAATTTATGAAGGTAACGACGACAAACAAAGTTTGGCTACTACCTACGGTGGCGACATACAAAAAACATTAGAAAACTTTCCTGGATTTATTTGGAGTAAATATTCGAAAGAAAAACATCTTCCTGGTCATTCATATACCGGTCCAGGAACTCGATTAGATATAAGACTAGATGAGAATAATAATCCGAAACCAGGTGAAGAACCGATAAATAGAGTAGATGCCGCAGCTTACAGGCATGATTTAGCTTATCGAAATCATGATCGAAGTTCTCGACATACAGCTGATAAGAAGATGATTCAAGAATTAGATAGTATTCAAAATCCTACATTTAGAGAAAAAATTGAAAGAATGTTTGTTAAGAAAGCTTTACAAGCTAAAATATTATTCGGTCAGGGTTTAAATGAAACGACAGCTAAGCTGTCTGAGAGCAACGCTCGAACTAATAACTCTGAGAGCAACGCTCGAACCTACGCGTCTGAAATCCACAAGGAATATAGAAGGCCTAAATATTTATTGAAAGTAAAAGTATTTAATAAAGATGATATTTGGAGTGCTGATCTTATTCATATGCCGAATGAAAGGGACTACAAATACGCATTGACCGTTATAGATTTATATACACGATACGCTTGGGTAAAACCTTTAAAAAATAAAAGTGGTCTATCAGTTAAATATGCGTTTGAAGAAATCTTTAAAGAAAGTAAGAGAAAGCCAAGGAAATTGTTTGTTGATAAAGGATCGGAATTTTATAACAGAAACGTTCAGCCACTATTTGAAACAGACGAAAGTCATCGCCAAGGCTCAGTTTATTCAACTGAAAATGCAGGGAAGGCCGTAGTGATAGAAAGATTCAATCGGACGTTAAAAAATAAATTATTCAAGAAATTTACTGAGCAAAGAAATCAGAAATGGTTGAAGATATTACCAGGAATTGTGGAAGAGTACAATAATAAAGTTCATTCTGGTATTGAAGAAACTCCAAAGAATGCTTCTGACGACCCTGATCTAGTACGAAAGAAAATATTCGAGAATAATAATTTGAATGAGAGTAATCCGAATTTGCAGAAACTTAAGCCGAAATTTAAAATTGGAGATAGAGTTAGAATATTTAAATATAAGAATAAATTTGAAAAAGGCTTTGTTGGCTATTGGACTAAGGAAATATTTGAAGTTTCTAAAATAAATCAAAGTTATCCGATTACTTATGAAATTAAAGATTTAGATAATGAGGATATCAGAGGCCGTTTTTATCAAAATGAATTACAGAAAACAGAGCTTTAACCTTTAGGTGGCGCTTTAGCTAGCTTCGCTTGAGTTATAGATTGTTTAACTCTAACATAATATCTAGAAATGGTACTCCTTTTTGTAATTTGTACAAAACGTATAAACATAATTGTCCACAATAGGTAGTGCCTGGTGTTTGAATTTGAAACGTATTGTATGTTCCCGTTCCAAGTAATTCTTTTACTTCATTTGTAGGGGGCAAACCGTATGAGTCGAACCAATAGTTCTCAGCCTCCGGGCGGTCAAAATAATAGTTCTGCTGATGATTTTTAACGCCTGCTGACCAATGTACACCTTTTTCATCTGACGTATGAAGATTTGTTATGAAATTTACAGTTATTGATGGAACTTTGTTCCGGGAACTGAAGGTTCCTGTTGGCCTATTTTTTAGGAATTGTAATTCATCCCTCATCAATATGTGAAAATTCTTTATTCCCAATTGATTAGCAATCTTATTTAAATCGAAATTCGTTGTTGTCTGTGTTCCATATAATTTCAAAACTCATTTATGTTGCTCATTTTATAATAAAAAAATTTCTTAAGGGACCCCTAGAAGTCAGAGGGGGGGGTATTGATTTAAAACTGTTCTCTAATGATGTCTTTCCTTACTACTTAGTCAGAAGGGGGTATTGATTTAAAACATTTTTATAATGATGACTTTCCTTACTACTGGGGGGGGGTATTGATTTAAAACTGGTCTCTAATGATGTCTTTCTTTACTACTTATTCAATTTTATAATAATTTAATTTAATCTAAATTTAAACGTTGCATTGTTGCATTGTATGAGTAGAGTTAGTGTTTCGTACATCTTTTATCAATAGTAATTCATTACACATCAATATGTGAAAATTCTTTATTCCCAATTGCTTAGCAATCTCATTTAAATCGAAATTTAATGTGGTTTTGTTTGCTGTATATTTTTTGGAAGTCCCTGATGTTTCTCATTTTTATAGAAGATACAATGTTTCTATTATATTCCCGTAAATGAGAAATTAAAAACAACACATGGATATTTCAATATGTATATTTACAAAAATGCAGCCACACAAGTCTACAAATATTGATGTCCACACCGTGGACAAGGAATTTTCGTTCTCTAGTAAAAGAAAATAAAATCAGCTACTACTATTCAACTTCCTTAAAACAATCGGTTATTAGCTATAATATTACAAATTGCATTAACAAAATGTCCACACCGTGGACAAGGAATTTTCGTTCTCCAGTAAAAGAAAATAAAATCAGCTACTACGACTTTTAAGCTTCTTTCCAAAAGCTTTCATATTTCCGAAGACAATCTTCTAACAATGATAAATTCGATTTCAAAAAACGTAAGGGTACATTTAGTCTACAAATCTTTGGAAAAATAGATGCCATCTTACCTAATTTAATTGCAAATGCAATTTCAGTCCTTGAATAAGAAATGTTATTAGTTTGCAATAAATGTTGAAAGTATGCCTTATCCTTTTCACACAGTTCCAGTAAATAATTCGCGTGTTTTCCCAGGTAGATTTTCATCATTATGCTAATAACGTTATTTTTCTTCTCCATCACATAAAGAGTATTTAAATTTGCAATGGCTTTATCAGTATCTCCTGAAGGCTCAACAAAGTCTTCTAAGGAATCCACAAATTCATATCGGGTAGATAAAGACGTCGTTAATTGATGATGAAGGTCGTCAATCTTTCCGTCCCTTTCTCTTTCTTTCTTTTCTTTCACGAGTAAGCGTTTTGCTTTTCTTCTCCGTTTTCTTTCCTTATCAAAAAATGTAGGGTCAAAAATAATAGGAAATTTCTCCATTTGTTCAATGATGAAAGTGTTATATTCTTCCTTCTTATCATTGGAAATATATCGTTTTGAAATTTCTGTAAATAACTCCGGAAACGTAGCAATAATGTTTGACTGCTCTTCGATAACTTCTTGTGTTGACATGACTGATCACAGCGCAGCACACGATACAATGACAGACGAGAGAGATAAATGAAAACAGTACAGCTGGCAGATATCTTAACGTCATACGGGTGTGCTGACGCACTAACAAGAAGTAAAACAACTTGCCTAACGTACAATTAAAATCTCATTGTTTCACAGAGTAGTAGCAGCTGTTTGTTCTTTCATACATTGTTTCCTTTCAAATGTTTGAGTTGGAGGTCACAGCTCTTTACACTGAAATGCCTTTTCTTCATAAATGCGAGAAGCAGATGTTCTCTACAATTGAGTGATCATCTGAGTGCAAAGCAGTAGCAACTACTGGAATTACTAAAACACCTGGAACGGTCATGATTTTGGCGGGGGTGAAAATTGTAATTCTCAAATTTGAGATTCTTAACTTTTATGATTTTCGGTGTCCTGGAACGGTCATGATTTAAGCGGTGAAAATTGTAATTCTCAAATTTGAGATTTTGAAAAATTTGAAAATTGGGTATTTTTAAAAACGCCCAAATTTGTGAATTTAGGTCTTCATAACCTGAAAAAGGGTTCAAATTCATGAATTTATGTCGTTTTTAAAAAGTACCATTTTTTCAAAAATGGTACTTTTTGAATGGACTAAATTCATGTATTTAGGTCTTAAAAACCTGAAAAAGGGTTCAAATTCATGAATTTATGTCGTTTTTAAAGATACTATTTTTTTGAATTTTAGGTGTCCTGGAACGGTCTTTTGCCCATTACTCTAAATCTTTCTTTACAAGTTCCGTTAATATTTTTCTAGAAATTCAAATGAAATTCAAAATCAAGAATGTCTATTCAACTGATGACTGCGAATAATTGCAGTCAATTGATTGTTGACACCAATTAACAACAATTCATTGATGGGGATATCAACATGATTATAATTCATTGTTTGATTCATGCTGCAATTAAGATGATCTGATTGCTTGCCAAAATCACTTTGCAATCTCTGATAAGCCCCTGTTTTGGATCATACTTGTAGTTCATCAAATAAAAGGATTGTCAAGTTCGGATGACTTCCTGACTGTCATTTCGGAGCTCACCTGGACTCACTGACGACTAATTGCAGGATGAAGCGCAGCATCTGCGCCTGTCAAGGAGTGGAAGATATAATAGATTATGTATCGTTATATAATAGATTAATAATTATAGATTGACTGTACTAAAATAGGTTGAAAATCATTGCTTGTTGGGAAAATGTTTAATTATCAATTATAAAAATTAGCTATCAATTAATTCCACATTAATGATAAACTTCGGTTTCATTCCTTTTTGTTACCTTTTTTCAACGTCCAACTTTCATAAACGAGCAGTCATTGCGAAAAATTTCAGTTGTCGAGTTACTTTGACGCGTACATTCAATGCAGTCAATTTCATGATCATATCTCAAAGACAAGAGACAAATGGTTGTGGCTGCCCATCTGTGAGCTATTTATTTTGGAGATGATCGGATGACTTCACCACCTATATATTGTGTATTTGCAAAGATCTATCATGCGAGTTGTCTTCCGTGAATGATGTTGTCAACAATTATGTAGGCAGCACTGCTGCATCATTGGTGATGTCTGTACCACTATAAAAATGCCTGTCAAGCATGCGGAGGCTCTGAGCGCCGGTACCGAAATGAGTAAGGACTTACAGTTAACCTTGGCCCAGTTTGTCTGTGCTGCGTTAAATAGCCACGAAACCATTTAGTCAGTGAGATGTTTTCACAAGAGGCAAAATTAGACGGTGACTTCAATCGGATACTTTGGCATTAGATGATGCTGAACGTGATCATTGAATTGTAATGCAATACGGAATGTGTGCAAGTTGATGTTTGAATGTAGTGTGATTGGTCTCATTTTCCTCGCCTCTGAATGGGAAGTGAAAGTATAATCTTAGTGGTATTGGTTGACATCGTCAAAATTATTTATTTCATCCTCAATATTTTCAATTGCAGTTCCTGATTCTATCGATGATGAGAAGGAGGGCGTGGAATCATTTGTCAAGGTCTTCAAGGAAAGATACGCAAGCGAAGCTGAATGCATTCCCAATTTCTTCTTGGATACTCTCGACAATGCGGTGAAAGTAGCGACCAATGGTGACTGCTTTAAGGTAATGTCTCATGTTAGAAGTGTCTGTTTTAACCAAAATTTCTCTTCATGACACTTGATGCGTCTGATCAATGTCTGGTGGTTAATCATCAGTAGTCAGAAAACATCCTGTATCCGCGAAGTAAACATGGTTCAGCAACCACCTTTATTCCACTCGTCACAATCATCTCATTCAGATGTAGCAAGTGGCAAATAAATCTTGAGTTCTTGATCGACTAGTCGGGCTCTAGCTGGTTGCTTATTACAGGTTTCATTGCAGAGAACGAGCTGCCTCCGAAATTTTTGGTCACAAAATCAAATTTAGATGAGAGCTTCGTCTACTTGTATAGGCCAATGTATTAGTTTTCTTCGGTGGTCTTCAAAACCTAGCAAGTCAGTGCTGGAATACCTGGAAATTGAAATCAGCCTTGATTATTATCTAGTAACTTGAGCAAATAATATAAAATATGTTGAAATAAATTCCATAACCAAAATATTTCCGGCTAGTTCACCATTCAAAAATTGATGAATTTCACAAGTATCTTTCTACATTATGATTTTCGTATAGAAGCGAACTTTTTTATTTTAGTTTATATAAGCCTGCCTGAACCGCTATTATTTAAGAAAGAAAGTCATTTTCTTCGTTGAGAACTTCTGACGCCGCCACGGTTTGTTCACGCCTTTGTCTTGTCCAGACAAAATGAAGCAGTAATATTTGTGTGAAAGCCATTGTATTAATATTAATGGTAGCCCTCAACATGTAGCAAAGCTCAAAACTCAGAAAGCCATAGATTCTTTTATATATAACATAGTGTCATTCGTAGGTGTTAAATATGATGATATGAAACTTCGTTATAAAAGATCAATTTCTTGTTATTTCTACTGTACAAGAACGTCGGGTAAGGCAATTGGTAGGCCGGCAGCCAGAACGAGTTTCTGCAGGGAACGAGGCCGAAAGTGAGACTTTCACAGAATGATGCACACCCTATGCCTACTACGAATCGGCACGTCTGCCGAGTTCTAGTGAGTTCCTCTTCTTGTCAGACAAGATCAAAGAAAAAGACATGTAAATCCAATGGGACGCAGATTGCAGTTTTTAGCTAAAATGAAATTTTGTATATTTTCTCTGATTAAACAAAAAGTACTAAGCTTAGAGTCCTGATTTTTGGCATGGAATGTCTTCAGGTCATTTCCTTTCATGTTCATGCAAACATGTTTATAAAGCTAGACACATTTAGATTTGGCGAGCCTCTTAATGTCGGCAAACACAAACATTTTGAGCAACTTTATCCACATTCAACCATATTCTCGCATACATTCCCGATTAGATGCATGATAAAAGTACATGCATATCATAGGAAATGAGCTGAAGACATTACATGTCAAAAATTATGACTCTGGGCTTAATACTTTTCGTTTAATCAGAGAAAACATAGAAAACTTCATTTTAGCCAAAAACTGCAATCTGCGTTCCATTGGATTTGCATGTGTTTTTCTTTGATCTTGTCTGACAAAAAGAGGAACTCACTAGAACTCGGCAGACGTGCCGATTCGAAGTAGGCATAGGGTGTACATCATTCTGTGAAAGTCTCATTTTCGGCCTCGTTCCCTGCAGAAACTCGTTCTGGCTGCCGGACTATGGTTCCTCGTCTGATCAATGTCTTATGGGCACAGACTATTTATCATTGCTTGAGAGAATTGTCAGAAAATTAAACTTTATTATTTGTCAATCACACAACAAGTTGATCCTCAAACTTAAGATGAACTTTTAAACTCCTGTGATGTTCTAGGTGGGCATCAAAGAAGTCGATTCTTCAAAGCCATTCGGTTTAGTCATAGTAAAAATTAATGTGATTAATTGAACGATAGAAGAATATCCCAGTGTGTTTCTACGTTTTTGGAAGAGATCTGTTCGGTGGCATTAATCAAAAGTTAGTACGTAGTTTGACAGTAGTCATATTCTTCCTCTCTGAACTGTTGAATTGCGATCACAATTCCATTCTCTTAAATTCCAATGGTCGATAATAGAGTCGAAGTATTGTTAATAATGTCAGTGACACTACCAGTCGGATTTTTGTGCTACAACCGCATTCTTATGCAACTAAAGGATTGAGATATTCTAATCAGGATAAGATTTGTTCCATAACTGTCCGTAAATTGATCTACGTGACTCATGTCCATTAATTGAGACCAGAAGAACAGAAGCATTCCTATATAGTGAAGTACGTCAACATTGGAATTCGGAAGTCGAAACTTTGTATTACAATCACATTTGTGTCATTTGCGTCTTATAAATATCTGAGATTGGCAACAAATTGCAATTCACTAACAATGTTCAGTATTCAGTGCTCAATTATCATAAGACCTACATCTCTAAATATTTCATTGCCAAATTTGGAAACGTACAAAAAGAAAGCTGATTGAGAATACTATGAGAGTCAAACACAGCATTCATCGGGCAAAGAATATCAACTTTTTTTGAAACTTTGGGAATTTTGGAAACTTCAATTTCGTTCGTATATTTTCTAATCCAAGAGAGGGCTAAGGATTAAGTGAATGATTGACTACATGAAATACATGTACTGCATGAAGCAGAAAGAAAATCTGATGACAAAATTTACCCCAACAGAAACGCCCTGAAAATAGGCCTACGCAGAAAATACATCGCTGCAGGAATAGAATTTGCATCAGTCACTTGTGAACTTAGATATTTTTCATTTCAGAGACGACCATTGGCCCTCTACCTTCACGATGATAAATCGGTTCTTGCGAATATTTTTTGTACTCAGGTGTTGTGCTCAAAGCCCATCGCTGATTATTTCAATGAAAATGACTTCGTGTTATGGCCGTGGGATTTGACGAATTCTCTTAGTTGTGCGCGATTCTTTACCCGATTGACTCGAGAACTTGGATCTATGGCTGTCATGCAGATTCGTTCAACACCTTTTGATCGTCTACCTGCAATAATATTTGTGAATAAATCTCGTGGTGCTTTGGAGGCTACGTCAATAATTCATGGAAACGTCTCCTGCAGCGAAGTTCTGTCAAATCTGCTGTCTGCGTTCGAATTGTACAGTGTTCAATTGGAGGAGGAGAAGAAGGCAGAAAATGAACGACTTTTACGGCGGCAGGTAATTATGTTCCTGAGTATGAACTTAAATTTGATTTAGTGCATGCCTTCTAACTTGTCCGTCCCTACAGACACATGTCCGTCTTTACAGACACTGGGTGGCATGTTATGTAGTATCAAGATCAATTTAATCCCTATCTTGAATTGAATTTAGGTCGTGTGTTCAAGTCTTATCAGTTGCACTTCTTCATGACAGTTTGATCTGACTTTTATTCATTGGAAACGTTTTTCATGTTTGGGTACTTGAAGTAACATTTTCATCAATGATGATCGTTTTTGGGAAACCAAAAGTGCTGATTTTGTATCACCCTGTAGAACACTCGCTTTTTTATAAGGACTACCGGTGACGATCAAAATGACTTCGGACTAGAAAATCTTTTCCTAAATTTATTGCGAGGTCGGCAGGTTGGACTGATGGTTTTTGAAAATAAGAGAACGGATGACTATTTCAATCCGTTGCTCATCAACATGTATTTTTACATAGTACATGTCGACATTGAATAGAAATTAAGCACATAAATATAGCAATTTAGCAGATGTTCATGAGCATTCAAATGTCAATTTAGTAAACATTTATGAGATAAAGGGTTAGGGAAACTCATAGAAAGTAATGAGACAGGTAGTATTAGTTTTCATTGATGGCTGTAGCATAAAGAATAGCTTCACAGAAAGAAAGCCGTGTTTTACAGCAAATGAGGAAAATGCAATGTCTTGGCGAAATAGCTAAGTAGCTTAAATATACATTATATTCCCGCTTACAAGTGTTGACATGCAAAATAGGATTTACTTTAACCAACTGATAAACATCAAAAATTTTGATAGGCCTAACGTTTCCAGTCTGTGTATTTTGCTAGTGTGTGGAAAGCTTTTGATAAACACCAATCACAAGTCCATGCAATTTTTCATTTCACCTGATAGCACGCAATTAGCTGCTCAGTTGTCTCACATTGTTTCTTATGTCAATTACAAAGCTGCATTGTCAAATGGTCAATAAGAACTGCTTTTAGAAAATATTCTAAAGCTGTTTGTAAACATGTTTTTGTCAACATTTTTCTTTATCTCTGTATTCTGCATTTTTAAAATCATGTTTCAAATAAGAACTTTCTATAAACGTGATTGTAAAACGCGTTTTTGAACGTGCTTCTTAAACCGTGGTTTGGAGCGGTGTTGAAAAATTTCTTTTAAAATAGGCCGCGTCATGTTTTTGAACCCTAATTTACATCTCAGTACTCGTTATTTATGATTTTTATAAAAACTTGCTGATAGACGCCTTGATGCTTCATTCGCAGTGTGAGTCAGTTATCCAATTGATTATTCGTGGCAAACCTGCGAATAGCATGTTTTCGACATCACAGGTGGTTGGTCTATCTTACACATCCAAAACAGCCTCTTCATAATTTGACGAATCGTTTATGTGATGTTAATTGATTTGAGACGGCGCCAAATACTGGAAATTAGATGACTAAGCAAAACATAGTATTTTTTGTTTTAATCAATTTCAAAAAATGCATGATTTTTTGTGTCCTTTGTTCACACGCCTCTATAGCGGTATTTCATCTTGATGTACTTTCTACTCTTTATCTCTTCCCTTCACGCTGATTCCTTTAATCCGATAATTGTTGATTAATTGAATATTGAATGCTGTTGTACATTCGTTTCCCACAATTCACCATAAGCCGCTTGTAGATAATAACACAGGAGGTGCTGCTCTCACTTTACTGTTCTCCAAATTTACAAAGAGTCGGATGATATTCTGAAATATTTCCTTCTTTTCGACACCTCTCGATATCATTTCATTAGATAAAGCTCTTCTCTACTTCATTGACAGGTTCGTGAGGAACAAGACGAAGCTTACTTGGATTCTCTTCGTCAAGATGAAGAGAAAGAAAGGAAGCGGGCTGAAGAAGAGAAACGACAAGAAGAGGAGGAAGAGAAGTCGAAAATGGAACAGATGGAGGTCGAAAACGAAGAGATCGCGGAGAAACTGGCCGCTGAGAATCGACTACCTGCTGAGCCAGAAGATGGGGTTAATCCCAGCGAAGTGATCACCATTCGATTGCGTCTTCCATCCAATACCTCGTCCCAGTGTTTGATACCACGGCGGAAATTCTTCGTTCATCACCTTTGTCAGAATATCTTTGATTACACGTGCAGTCTCGGATATTCAATTCAGAAATACAAACTCATCACCACATATCCTCGGATCGATGTAAGTATTTCTCATTCCACATTATAGCAAATTCTCGATAAAAATAGATGTTATGACGGAATTAGATCAATAAATATATTATTGAGATAATACCTTCTAATTTGCGATCTAAATAGTTCCTGTGTTACGCCATGCAATGACTGCAATGTTATTTAAACTAATATTGAGAAGTTTTATAAGACAATGCAAGTACAGCGTGTTTCAAGAATAAAATAAGAACATTAAGACGTCTTTCTTTTTTAGGCCATATTTCTCGCTTTTTGAAGGTTATGACTATTTACAGAAATGATTTTGCAATTTCTGAATTTTTATAAGCAATAATCTAACACAAACTCAATTTTTCATGCACGCATCTGAAACTAAATTCAATGAACCAAAACGAATAAATTCTGGAATATCAGATCTTGCGGATTCATTGACCGGTTATGACCGTGGAATTCACAGTCTACTGCGGGCACTCACTGTTTAACAGCCATTCCAGTTCACACTGAATTGGGAGTTCACCGTCATAACATGTCAGTAAATTCATTACGACCTTGTGAAAAATCAGCAATAAATGCGTTTAACTATTTCACAGAGTAAATTCTACGTTGCAAGTAATATGCAATTACGTGCTGACTATATTTTCATGTGATCGGTCTGCCTCCGTAAACGCTCATTGACTCTAAGCTTGTTCTTATTTCAGATTTCCATATTGGAACCGTCAAAATCGATAAAAGAGCTCGGTTTATCTCAGCAGGAGACACTAACTATTGAGCAGAGATAATTTCTCTTTCAAAATTGTTGCGAACTGTACAAAATTTTAAATCGATATCTTTTCATGCTGTACAGTGTTTTTTTGAATGATGATTTGAGTATCATATGTTGTTGATTGATGCCAGTTTTTCCTGGTATTTTTGTATATGTCTTTGCTTGATGGACTTGTGAACAGTTAACGTTTTGAAAAAATTCTGTGAAAGTTGTTATGTGCATAAAAGTTACGAATTTCTTGTGCATATGCTGATGTGACTGAGCTATTTTATATCAGTCATGTTCTTGAAGAAGTCGAATATGATCATGATATTTGTTTTTGATTCAAGTTTGAAAGACACATCTTTCTTTTGTTGGAAATGCATTTTTAGTATGGAATCAGTTGTTTTGCTATTTCGTCAGAAACAATGAATTTTACATTTTCGTAATGATGCCAAGAGCACATCAGGCTTAATTGTGAAGGGAAGAGATTTGTGAAACAAAGAGATAAAAGATGTGATAAATTACATTATACGAGTAGCTATGCAGACGTTATTCATTTATTGAAGGCTAGAAGTATGAATAAATGCATACAGTGAAATATTTTTCCGATTAGACTTCTTATTGATAACACGTGAGATGTTCATAGTCTGGCATAGATGGTGGCAATATCTGATTATCGTGAATTCTATTTAAATCAGTTGGTTAAAGGTTGTAGTGAGCGCCTTTTACCACGATGGGTTTAAGTTTGAAGAGGTGCCGTCAACACCTAGCAGCAAAATAGCGCGTCTTCATTGGTTAATTCCATCTTTAAATCAAAAGACAATTTAAAAGCATAATTCAATTATTTTTATGTCTACAAATGACCCATGAAAACAAACTTCATCCATTGTCTTTGACGTAGGGGATTGTTGTTTTCGTCATTAAGTTTATTTACCTCGATGCTTGGAAACAGAATCTGAAGATTCTGCTGACGATAATACTGCTAGAAAGAGGTTTATGCTGCTGTATACATGTCATCGCTTGGTGCAGAGCTGATAGGCTATATTTTGGCTCATCACTTTGCTTGGATTGTCAATAATTTCCCGAAGCTTCACATCGTCCAATGCCGTTCATTATCGGACAGCCTTTCGACTTCTAAGTGTCCTGCACGTCGGATTCCAATGGGCATACCGTTAAAAGAATCTGAGCGTACATTGCAAGGCGAACTCTTCATTTTCTGCTCGATCGCTGCTTGTTGCAGAACGAACAATTAAGAGTTCAAGTCCCTTTTTTCGCGTCAAATCGCACTTAGATGGCAAAAAGAAAACGATTTTTGACATTGAAATAATACGACTTTCAATAGCTAGCAAGACAACGAATTTTGCACATTCTAGTTTGTATTAGTTTTATTGGACTGGAACTGAACAAAAAGATATTTGATAACTGTTATCTATTGGGCTTAACTCTGTCAACCATGTTGAGGATGGAGGAAAAACGTGTAATTTGTGGCATTATAACCTGAAGCGATTGTTCAAATTGAGTCAAGAGTGTGCTCAGTGAAATGAGATGAGCAGACAAGTGCTCGAGCCAAGAATTGATCCTTTGACATAATGTTAATCGTCATTTTGTTGCACAGGTTGCTTATAGTAGCTTAAGATCCTTTCTGATATTGAGGTAATGAAAGCAATTGTCACAAGTCAATTGTTCATTGTAAAACTGAAGGAAACTTCCATGACTTGACAGGAAAAATATACGATTCGTATTTATTGGGGAAAAAGTTATGTGAATAATACTACTTATTTGTTTTACTAAGTACTAAGTTCATGTTTAAAGTATTTCATTTGATATCCAAATAGAAGAGGCTAAACATGAAACCCTTCTGAAAACCCTTTTGAATTTAAACATGAATTCCTTCTGCTAGAAGCGAGAAAACTCGAGAAAGTTATGTAGAATTGTTATTATAATCTCAAAATTATTTTGGTTGGTTAGATAGGCTTTTGCTCTAAACGATTTATGAGAAGAATTTGGTTGCAACTGGAAATTGAGAAAGATCCAATGAAGGATTTAACGGATTTATGAACCAGCCAACCGATAATTGAACATGGTTGTATGAAAATAACTAAACTAGAGATAGAAAGTTAAGAGAACACTAGAGTTTTTACTCTGTAACATGAAATATTCTACAGCCAGCACGTGCATTGCGTTATTTCAAACAGTATCGATGCAACGACATGCAGTAAAACAACAAAATATTAGAACCATAGAAATGATTAGAACTATGTTTTTACTAAATATATTAGTTAAAACTTAATCACAACTTACATGCGAGTGCATTTTCCTAATTTTTTTACAAACTTAGAATTGCCGGTTTTCCCAAAAACAGGCAGGCTCGTACCGACTAAAAAAAAAAAATAAATTCCGCTGCAACCTTGACAAAGTTCATGTAAAAAGCACACATTTTTGCAAATAATCACCTTTTCGAGTTGCCAAAGTCACATCGATTTGGCAACTCGAAAAGGGCCTATATATATATAATATTAAATAGAAGTGTCGAATACTGGCAACTGCTGCTGGGAACTAAATAATTACAAAGATCACCAGGAGGCACCAAAGATAAAACAAGACAACTCCTAGCCCAACCGGCTTCACTTAGTCACCCAGGCTTGTCAAGGGGAATTGAATCTATTTGCAAAAATGGGGGTGTTCATTAACTAAACTTCTGCCGACAGAAAATTAAAACGATTTAATATTCTACCGGCAGAATATTCAGCCGACTTAATGAACAACGGTATAATACCGAAACCGACTTAACATTCTGCCAGTTTCTATATATATATATATATATATATATATATATATATACTAAATATCTTTGGAACTGAACATAAGTGACATTCCCATGGTGTCATCCAAGGTGGGTTGAACATCATTGGTGTCATTGAGGTCATCAGAAACGAATACAAAACTAGTCGTCTTAGATGGAGCATTGGACATTGGAACTTTCACAGTGTCCTTGGATCAAGAGTTCCTGATAGATGCAATCATTTTCACGCGTTCCTGGTAAATCGTTTTCTTTTTGCCAATTTTAGTGCGACTTGGCGCAAAGAAAAGGGCCATAGACTCTGGCCCATAGTAGGAGGTCCATTTTTTGTGACCGTTTTGAATGAACGAAGAAATGAATTCCTTCTATAATTGTGACTTAATTTATGTCACGTTTCCGGCAATTCTCTGTGGATGGTCTAGTAAGGCCCTTAGGATCGGTCAATATTCTTACTTTACAGACTTTCCATCTGATCTCTATGAGTCTTTCTATCTGATAGAGGAAAAATACACAAGTAATAATGAGACAGATTTTTTGTTTAGCTACGTGATGATTTGTAGTTGTTTCGATATCACCATGTGAAAGTCATGCGTTTTCTACGCTGCCTAATTTATGATTACTTTTACTGAATATTTTCAGAATCACTGTTAAGTTTGAATCTGAATCTTCTTCTACTTCACTACACACTACAATCTGTAGCCATTTCAGCAGGCCACTCATTTCAGCAATACAGTGATATTTACTTATATATTTTCCTGGTGAAAGATGGCATATCATTTAAAATGAATTCAATGAAATATAGAAGTTAAGTGAATTTGGGTAATATCATGATTTGTACAATCAATGAAATATCGATCTCAGGTGAATTTGTTTGTTACCATTGCTGATGTACTTCAAGGAATCGTTGCCTTATGACGTTTTCCGTGCTGGTTGAATTCCTATCAAACGATGCTCTAAATACCAGGGTTCCCGCGCGACAGGGAAACCTGGAAAAGACAGGGAATTTTTTGCATGTGTGAGAATTACAGGGAATGTACAGGGAAAATGGATATTTTCTATTAAAACCTGGAAAATACAGGGAATCTGTCGAAGCATGTAAGTAATAGACTATAAGCTAGATATTGTATTTGAAGAACTTCTTTAGACATGAATTATCTTTATTATCAATTGTTCAGTTATTTCCTTTTTTTAAGCAGTATGTATCAAACATTGAAAAGAAACCTACTTCCAACTCTTTCTCTACTGTCGAAAAGGCAGTCACAGATCCCGTATTTCTGGCCAAACTCACATTTTTTGGCACCATCGCATCGCTTCTCGAACCGTTTTTGAGGAAATTCTAATCGGATGCACCTCTCGCTCCCTTTCTTATGGAAGAAATTGAGTTGGTCATCAGAAAAATCATGGCGAAATGTGTGGATTCAAGCGTAATGTCTTGTGATATTGATGAGCTTCTGGATACCAGTTTAACAAAAGAAAAGATGCGCAAAGTGGAGGACAGACATTGGTGTTGCTGCAGCAGCACTAATTGCAAAAGTGCCAGATGAGAAAATTAAACAGCAGTTTCTCACTGAATGTCGCTCATTTCTTACTGCCCTGATTTCAAAAATTCTACAACGAAGTCCATTGAAATACAAATTAACATCTTACTTGTCCACATTAAGTCCCACACAAATGGTCAATAATACCGAAGCATCAAAACAACACTTTAAACTTCTTGTTACTGAATTGTATGAAAAAAATCAGTTGCCCCCATCTATCGCTGACAATGCTATTGATGAGTTTTCGATCTTCATATCAGCGCAACAAGCGAAGCTGAATAATTTCAGAGCCAAACACAATCGTTTGGACACATTCTTCGCAGAGGCTGTCGCGAGTGATGACCAATATAGGCATCTTTGGATCGTCATTAAAATGGCATTGATTTTATCGCACGGCAATGCTTCGGTGGAATCCGGGTTTAGTGTTAACAAACATTTTTTGATAGAAAATTTGCATGAACAATCATTGATTGCTCAACGGCTGGTGTATGACGGGGTCAAATCAAGTGGAGGCCCAAATGTTGTTGAGGTAACGAAAGAAATGCGTTCTCGTGCAAAGCTCGCCAGAGGTCGTTACCGAGCGGCGATTGAAGCAAGGACGACCAAAGAAAATGAAATTCGTATACGGAAAATGGCGGAGAACAGAAAACGTGATCAGGTGAAGGTTCTGGAGTCGAAAAAACAAAAACTTGCGAAGGATACTGCTTCCGCGTTCAAGGCGCTAGATGAGCAAATACGGCTATTAACATAATTCTGCAAATAATCAATTTCGCAGGTCTCAAGACTATATTCTTTGTTCTGTATTAAAAATACGAGTACTTCTGTCCATGTAATTACTCTATGTTTTCAAACACCTTACTTTTAATAGGTATTTTTCATATCTTTCTTTTTTAACTCTTAAGGATATAAACGATGAAATGGAGTTTTCTTGTATTTTTGCAAACATGTAAGATTTCATAATACGTGTGTAATACTCCCGGAAAGTTGAGTATTATTTACACATGAAATCACCTTGCAACTTATTTGTGTTTGACAACATAGAGTAATTACGGTAATTATTTTTGTTTGAACAGCAGATGGCTGACAAATTATTTTCGTTCATGTATGTAGCTTTCTCATATCATTTTTATATCATTTTATCCCCAATCAAATTTTCTTGTAATTAGATTATTATGTTTTGAAGTACATTGTTTATAATATACTGTTATATACTGAGTAATTCTGTTTTGCTGTTTGTTTATAATATTGATTAACCAACCGATGCGAAGTCTCAAAATGATAAAGTTACGTATTGTAGCATCGTGGGGCAATATGATAAATACATATATAGTAATTAAGACATGGAACTTGTCGAAGAGTGATCAGGGAAAATTCAGGGAAAACACAGGGAAAATTATTTTCGAAAAGGCGCGGGAACCCTGAAATACAGATCAGGCGATATGTTGGTAAATGTACTACTTGAAATTCAGCAGATATGATTTGGATAGGTCGGTTTTTGGGTCAACATAATACAGTCAATAAAAAGTAAAGATCCCTTTTTATCTAGTGCACATTGAATTCGACTGTCATATGACGCAAGTGAATGCGATATCTCCGCATTGTTGGCACGCAATTATCAGCGATTATGCTGTCGTTCAATTGTCATTCTGAGTCACTAGCGTGTGAGAGTGACATCTCATCTGTTTTTGGTCATTTACGCAAATACGAATGTTAGACATTTGCAACTACTTTATTGTTCAGTGAGATTATTTTGTCGCAACAACTCACCGAATTTAAGATTCCTTCGTTGAATGGCCATTGCGATACATGACGTAGGCCTATTGTGCACAATTAACGATGCCGTATATTGGAGATAGTTTATAAACTTTGGCCTCCATGTGAAGATGCAATCGATCTTACTCTTTCTTTGTCTCTTTCCCAGGTTTGAGAGTCGGACACAGGGGTTGTGTCGGTTGTCGTTGGGATGGATACGCCTTTTCCTTTTCAGTAGGTCTTGCAAGAGCTTCAGATCTTTTCGTTGTGCGACAATCTATCTATGAACACTTCTGTTCAGTCCTGCCTCTTCGTAGCTCAGTGGGCCATTCTCATTGGCCACTTCTAGTCCGGCAACTTTTGCAAGTGATTTTGGCGTTGAACTGATTCTAGGTAGTGTAGAGGGAGTATGCAATGCCTCTCAATTCACTCATGGAGGGTCGTTCACAAGCTCTGATGGAAATTTTCCATCAGATCCTAGCATTCTCATTTCTCACAAGGCGAGTTATGTCATCAAATCTTGATGGCCATGTCTCCTATGCATATAACAAGACACTACTGATACGGGCAATGTATTGCATACCTGGGCCCTGCGCCTCAACATTGATGGAATGCAGTACATGCTGTTTGGACACATAATTATATAATTATATGTGATACTAGATTCTAGACCAAGAAAATGAAGTTGAGGCTTTTATAGTAAAACTAGACAGCCTAATGAAGGGAATAGTGTTGGGTGAGGTCGAATGGGTATACGGGTTGAAATGGGCATAAAATTCACCTTAAATGAAAGGAAACCAAGCGGATTGATAGTTCTTTAGTATATCTTGGATGCTGGATATATCTTGATATATCTTGGATGTTTGGTAATGCTTGGATTATGATGATATTGTGATGACAGCATGAAGTTCCGATAGAATTGGTTCCATATACAATTTTCATTGTTTTCATGGAAAACAATTTTCGATTTTTATTTTTGTTACTGAAAAAATGAACGACTGCGAACTTTCGCATTGCAGTAAGGGATAGAGCACCAATACTTAACTTCCCTGTAGCGTCTCTGTAAAATTTAGTAAATTCTTATTTATGATGTGATAATAAGTTAATCTATATTCGTCATCATTATCTGTTAATTTTGAAAATTTGAAGTGGGGATGAAATGGGCATACTACTGAAGAAGTTTGGGTTAGGCGGATGTAGGCTACATATGTTATCACAGAAAGCATTGTTTTTTTATTCCAGACTAAAGTCCAGGTGAGATAGGCCTACATGTATGTGCTGCTCTTATGAATAAAGGTGCATTTCAGTTGTGATATTTGCATGTGCGGTTCATTGAATTTGAAAAATATTTCAATTGCAACGATCCGGCACTACTTTTTGTAGACTAATGTTGAGGTCTGGCAGCGAAGCGAAATTTCTTTATTGTTTGCTGTCTGATACTTCACATACCGTACTCTTCAGCCTTTATTCCGACATGTTTGATGCCATATCTGCTGTGTTCTGCAGATTTGGCGTTCCGAAGGTGTTCGTGATTGACAACGAGCTGAATTCACCTAAAAATGTAATGTATTGATTCTGACAAGCGAATGAGATCGCCAATGTAGAGAGCCCTCCGTACCATCCAGAATACAAATTGAGTTGCGAAACGTGGAGTCCAGACAGTGAAGAACGGCGTTAAGGTATGGAGACTCGAAATCAGCCACACACCTTTCAATGAATGCTGAAAGTGTCTTCCTGACTATAGAGCCTGATTGCAACGACCAGTTGAACGAACACTAACAGAAATAGTACACTGAAGACAACTGCGAGTCTTACTATCAGGAATCCTCCTGCTCTCACAGTCAGTGACTCACAAGAGTCTATAACAGAAAGTTCGAGAACTTTTTCTGCAGACACGATTCAAATTCTTCGAGGCACTAGATGTGGAAGACATTGACTTTGGCTCATCAGAATCTACTATCCTGTCAGCCATGTTCTGCACTAAGTCCAAGAAGACTTGCGGAGTATCCTAGACCAACAGAGGAGTCAATCGCGCCATAGCTTTCTCCGACTGTTGAGGATCGAATCCCAACTCCGCAATGCCGATGGTCGAATTTCTGTGTGCCCAAATGTTCACCACGATGACCCTGAATCCTCAAGAAATAAATCATCAGTGACTTTGATGACGTATTGGATCATGTGTGCTGTGAAGAATAGACAATGACATTGTACAACGTGCACAGGCGTTTGGTGGGCTGGCATAAAATTTTAGATTTTCTAGATATCAGACTTGAATGTGACAGCACCGTCGGTCCAACGCAAGCCATTTTCTGCTAGACCTATCGAACAATACACATGTTCTTGATCCAATGCGTCTTGTCCTAACGTAAAGTAGTAGGGTCTTACTAAGTTGCTACCGACCGGTATCACTGTTGGCCAACAAACGCTTAATGACGACACAAGATCACGTCATGTATCTTGCTATTTTATTGATAGTGAAACAGTGGCAGAACAGAAGATTATTCGAAAAATATTAGGGTATGGTCGGGTGGAATGGTAGTTCTCAAAGAATTCATGTGACATTCTCAATGTTCTCCATGTACCACATGAAATTTTGATAACTGATCATCGCATTCTTTGTATGGTCTATACATAAATACTTCTATTGCTCAAAATTTTTTTTTCTGGTCATTGTGAAAATTACATGCTTTTTAAAAAGATGGATACTGTAATGCATACCCATTTCACCCCAACCGTGGGATGAAATGGGCATAAATATGGTTTTTTGAAGATGCTCTTCATGAAAAAAATGTTATCATTAAAAATGCCACCAGAAACTTATTAAACATCACTATCATGGCATGCAGAGGTCAGCTGCTACAATATTTGTTTTCATTAGCCTAACATGTTAAATAATAATTGTGTATTATGTTGGTCTCTCATTACAGAAATTACTAATCTGAGTTGTCGCAATTCGGTCGAAATTGCGACTTCTCTGAATTGACGGTAGAAAAACGTTGTGTTATTTGAACTGTTCATCACACATTTTCAGCTTTGTGAAATATTTATGACTCTTCATAGCATCATAATGAGTCTAAAGAAAAATTCAATGCCAGAGAAACTAGGAAAGCAAAAATGATATCTTTGACATTTTTTATTAAACTTTGAAACATATATCACCCATCCGGGCTCATCAGTTAATCATTAACAAATGATTAGATTTGAAATTTATATACGCACATTAGATCATAGATTGTGTATCTTTGATCAACGTAACTATAGAGATACGAAATCATAATTTATAATTGTACAGTTTAATGGCACAATCATATATCTATCAATTTCATTGTATAGATAAGCCTATCAAATTTGACTGGTTCCACTCAGTCCACTATCAATTTTATGTTCTCAATGCACTTCTTTCTGATATCTACGCATTTCGCAATTTGTCTTTTCATCGCATTATTATGGCACGCTTCCGTCACATTCATAATAAATTGAAGGGCTCTGTGCATTAACAAGCTAAGTGACATTTTTGATTGGACCATGCTTTATCAAATTAAACACTACTTAAAACCAAAAAATTCAAATTAGTTTTGGAGATCTCGGTGCCTAAACAGGTAAAGTACAAAATTTTCAGTGCATTTTGATGTTAAGCGCACTCAACATATCCGTGCACAGCATTTAACATGAATAAGCATGGTATAGGGATTTTGTGAAAAGATGCAACAATTTCAAAATTTTATTGTAAAAGCAACAATTCAAAAATTTGCTTTTCTGAAAACATCACAATTCCAAAATTTCATTATTTTATCGTCTTGTATTGATGTGAAGCTTGTGGATGTTTGCATCTTCTTTGACATCAGCTTTAATGATATAGCCAACTAGTCAAGTTCGTTATATGCATAGACATATGGAATAATGTAACTGTATCATGATATACTCAAGGCCTATATTGATAACTTTTTCCTAATCGTAAATTCACCAGGTATGCAGAGGCTATCAATTTTGAGGGTGACCTTAGTAATGCATCCATTACTTCTGGGGATAGCCGCAGCGATAACGATACTACGAAAAAGTCATCGCGAAAGCGGAAGAGACTCGATATAATGGGAGCGAAATATACAAAAACCAAAACGCCAAAAATGGTGAATCCTTTGTCTTAATCGCAACAAGGGAAAATATAATGAAAAAGAAAGATAGCTAGTGAGTTCAACTTTATGTTAATACATGTGATAACGCCAAAGTACTGAATTGATTGCAGGATATATGCTTCTAAAACCCACAAAAACCTGAAAGTACAAAAGGAGAAACATCTTAATAGATTATTACTAATTAGTATATCAAATTACATGATACAAAAATATAGCATGAGAAGTAAGGTAAGAAACATTGTTCCAACACTTTACACTGAAAGTGGCAAATTCGAATGCTAATTGATAACTGACTGTAAGCGGAAGAAAATATTCTCATGCTATTCAGTAAATCAAATAATAAAAGACACTTTCATCTACAATTCGATGGAATCAGAGCTTCTTGCTAGACCTCGTTTCAATTCAAAAAAGTCAAAAAATGTATTATTATGTAATTCAATGTAAAAATAGATCATGACAGGCGTCGCATTCGTAATTAAGCGCTTTGGTGTCCATTGGACAATAGTCGTGTGTTCCCAGATAGAAAATGAAAATCCTAATTGACAAAGTCATTGGACCCTGACATTTTTTCAGCAGGTGAGCATGATAATCGGCCATTCAGAATTTCAACTGAGAAAAAAGTAACAGTGAAAGATCACATCGCATCTTTCTCACCTGAAGTATCACACTACAGTAGAGAAAAATCTCAAAAAAAATTATGTCCTTCGTTCCCCCTGTTCATTGTCTATTCTGCATGTCGATTGTGCCCACTGAGGCCAGTCTGTGATGTTTATATGATGTTTTACTGACTAATGGTTCAAAGCGAGTTGCCAAAAAGTTGCTCATGTTTTCGATATTATGAAATATAAAAATCATATCCGCACTTGACATGTTTTGACATAAATGCTGGGTGCATTAACATCCTAAATGCACACGTCGATCGATTTCTATGGTTTAGTTATCTTTAAATATATCTCTTTTGATATGAAATTATTATTAAGTTAATATAAACCCGCGAGAAAATAAGTGGGTATGATCATACATATGATTCATACGTATGATTCATACTATGATCATACGTAAGAAAGTGAAACCCTTTTTGCACACAAATCATAGTATGATATTTTCATACACAGAACATAGTATGAATTAATAACAGTATAATCATAGTATGATATTTTCATACGAAAAACATAGTATGATTTCACAACACTATGATCTTAGTATGATCTTTACATACTGTAATTTATCTTATGGCAGGGGGGTTCTTTAATGAAATATTGATTTTCGAACATTCCCTTTATTGTTTAATGACAAAGTTGAAGGTTGTAGCCATAACCTTCACAATGTTTAGCCCCTATTCAGATAATTAGGCGTACATAAGCCTAAGTATAATTATCGCATTTTCATGGATTATTTCAAAACAATGAAATCTCATACTTAAAAATAAATAACTTATCTTTTCCAAGCATTTCACTTATGTGATTTGTGATTTTCCTTCTTGTGGGTATCTTTTCGCCGCAGATAGACATGCAAAGATTTTCTTGTATTTACATAAAATCTTAATATGCTTGTGGCGAGATATTTGGTAGTCCTCAGATTGGGAACACGACTGTCCTGAATATGTTTCGATAAAAGAAGAAAGCTTCGCGTTGTAACATTATCTAGCAGTATTTCTATTTACGAATGAAAAACCATTCAATTACGTAGACCATGGTCCATGGGTCATTATCATTATTATTTCTGCAGTTTCAGTTAAAAATGAAATTATGGAATAAATGTCAATTCCATTATCCGCTAACGATCTTCGAACAATGTCAACAACTCATTCCGGTTGGTCATCTCGTTGGATGATGGTCTTTGGTGCCCTTTTATCTTCCGCTTGGTCCGGCATTCCTGGTTGATCTGCCGCACCACCTTGTTGACAGTTGCTCTTGTGCAGGTTGCATGTAGAACGTATGTGACAAGTTCTGAAGTGAAGAACTGTAAAAGTTGCATTTTCGAGGTATTATAGTATCATGACAAGAATTGAAAGCTGCAGGGCCTATATTCTATGAATTTCCTATGAAAACCATATTTCAAATTTTCACAATTGAATTTTCAAAATGTTTAAAAATTTTATAGAAATAGTTTCGATTGAATTTTAAAATCGACTTTATAAATTATTTATGTAAAGCACAAGTAGCCTACCTCGAATACATACAAGAAAATCTTTCTCGTACTGACTGTCAAGACTCATCATTAATTTCATTAATTTAAACAGAGCTTTAGTAGAATGATCAAACCACGAAACTAAAAAAATCTCCCAAATGACAGTCTAGAGTCTAGACCATGCAGAAATTAAGTATGTCTAAATGACTACAGAAAGTACATGTAGCGGAATACAGAGCAATAGGGTTGCAATGAATTATTTTTATTACACATGTGCTGCTGTGGTCAGAAGGTTTGCCTAAGGATCCTATGGTCCTAGGTTCGAGGCCGACCAAAACCATTAACATTGGTAGTCGTCAGGAAGGGCATCCCAACTTAAAATGCACAAAAGCTCTAATAATAATCCGCTAAATGGCAGTACCATCTAACCACAATAATGGGCGGGAAATGGGTGTACATAAAACGATTAAAAAATGGGTGTGCGTGTACATAGTAACATTACCATTAACAATAAGAAATAAAGAACAACGGAAGACAAGGCGTAGGGATTGTTTCTGTAAGTAGTATATGTATTAAAACATAATTAATGTATGAAATAGATCGATCCCATCATCGCTTTATAATTCGGTTCTCTTAGACGACGTCAGTATGGATGTCACACTTCCTTCAACTATTACCATGGTCTGCTGTCTGTTGTAGTTTCAAATATTCGACGGATTCCGGTGAGGAGTTTAGTAGCCTCAGTATGTCTAATTAAGGATTAATTCTTCGATCTCTATCCGTATTCATCCAGTTTTGTAAGAAAAATATCGAGGCTCAATAATATAAAATTATCGGTATCTACTTCAACAAAATGATTATCACTTTTCAACGTATAAGTCGAAGAATAAAATTAAATATTGCAGAGATGAATTATGCTTTATCACAGACCATGAAAAGTGATAACCATTATCAACTCGCAACGACAAGAATGCACATCGTTTTCAGAATTTATCCTCTTGAACTCCGGTTAACAACTAAAATAAATGAACATGAGTCCTGTTCATCTCATAAAACGAAATTTACAAGAATCACGATCACAAGTACAGTGATTAAGCTTGGGGAAGTTATTCAGCACTAGAGATTTATCAATAAAAACAAGACTAGTCCATATAGTTGAATCGGAATCCAAGCAGGGAATTCAAATTCTAAAATACGAGTGCAAATTTAGTAACTTAACATAATAAATATAACGGTTCATATTCACTAACCTGTAAGCTGATTGATTCACCTGCAAAAGTCAGCGAATAGTAAAGATATTCAACCGCTCTACCGTCAAAAATACAGTAGCCAGAATAAAATAAAATCATCTGTAAATTTCACTTCGAAGCAATCATATCCAGCTTTGTGTAAGAGTTAAGTATGTTAAGTATGTACGAAAAAACTAGAACAAGAATCGCGAAAAGCAGAAAGCTAAGTTTCGGTCATCAAGTAATCATGTAAGTAAGTTGCCTACCCGAAGTTCATATCTCCATCCAAAGTGATAGGTTTTCTGAATAATTGGCATGTCTACCACCCAAAGGCCAAACAATGAATTTCACAGGCATGATTTACCCCTACATAAATTTCACACTAAGGTGGTTCGTATGATTGAAATCTCGTGCCAAGAATCATTAAAAATATTACGAATTATGAATCCTAATGAGAGTGGAAAACGCATATAGGCTACGTTTTTTGGGGTATGTTATTATATATAAATTTAAGTTATAGTATGATATTGGTATTGAAATTGGGCATTTCATACACATTAGAAAATCATATCATTTTTATAGTAAACACAGTATGACACAGTATAACAGTATAACACAGTATGAAAAAATCATATGAAAATCAAACTATGAAAAATTCATACTCATTCCTATAGTATGATTTCCGTATGAAAATTTGGCATTTCATACATATTAGAAAATCATATCATTTTTATAGTAAAAACATAGTATGAAAAAATCATATGAAAATCACACTATGAAAAATTCATACTCATTTTTTGGTATGATTTTCGTATGAAAATTGAACATTTCATACATATTAGAAAATCATATCATTTTTATAGTAAAAACACAGTATGAAAAAATCATATGAAAATCACACCATGAAAAATTCATACTCATTCTTATAGTATGATTTCCGTATGAAAATTGGACATTTCATACATATTAGAAAATCATATCATTTTTATAGTAAAAACATAGTATGAAAAAATCATATGAAAATCACACTATGAAAAATTCATACTCATTTTTTGGTATGATATCCGTATGAAAATTCTGAAATTTCATACGTATGAAAAATTCATAGTAAAATCATACTATGATTCATACCCACTTATTTTCTCGCGGGAAGAGCACTGAAAAAGAATCAATGTCAAGGTTGAAAATTGAATGATATGGAAACACCACCAGACTTAAAGTTACATTCACTAAAAATTGAAAAAAGTGCACTTGACATGTTAACGCACCAAACCCTTCAATTCATGAATTCCTCCGTTATATTGTTCTCTGCAAAGTCTTTATAATAGATGTTTCCTGCTTTTCTACCAATTGTCTTACATGTTCATTTCCTATCATCTTTGCGTTACTTGAAATTTCTCCTGCATAAACTGCAGTGACATTTTCTGCATTCATCATCGGATGTAACACCCACGTCCCATATGCAGTACCTTTTACTAGACCAAATTTGCTTGTCACTTTCAGATTTTGATTGACTTATAGACACATTACTTGCGTTTAATTTTGCATTTAGGCTCGGTAGATTTCTGATCAATCTATTGATCAACTATCTATGCCTAGTTCCACGCAGCTTTAGATGGGGAAATTATTAATTCATGCATTTTTGTCGGCTAATTTCAGATTTACATGGATCGGCAGGCTGTTAGAGATATAAGAATTAGCTTATCATTAAATTCTACAATAAAGCAACTCAATTTTGATTTATTTCAATTTCCAAATTCCAGTTCCAATTCTGAAAATTGCATATCCCATATAAAATAACCCTAAAACGCTGTCACAAAATGAAGAATGCCTAGAAGAAATTGCGATGAGGAGATGGAATTGGGCCTATTTGTTTTTCTTCGGAATTCTATAATTTTCTATAACTTTGAGGATATACATGTTTCTATGTGAAATTTGAAAGTTATCTTTCTTGTGGAAATGCTTTAAATCAAAAGTCACTTCAAGTGACGTGTTCTGTCCTTAATGTTTTGGAGGAATTGCTAGAATATGTTGACGCCCCAAACAAGACCTTCATTACCTTTTGATGCGATATTTTTATTGGCTTTCAAAAGATTTTTCTATCATTTTAGAGCAGCGTCGATGGAAAATTTTAAAATTGGCGATGCAGAAAAGCAATTCATCTTAACCGGAGCAGAAGTAAGTGATATTGATCAAGCTTTTCGTCAGTTTTTGAAGAATTAAGTATTGCATTCTTAGTTCGTCATAATGCCAGTTAGATTTTGCAGGAATGGGAATTTTCCGCGGAATTCAGCGGGGGCCCCATAAATCTGCTTAATGTATTCGCAATTTTTCTATTTGGGGCCTCTTGAAAATATGAATTTCCGCCGAGGCTCCCGTTATCCCATTCTCATCTCTGATTTTGAGATGATGTATTGATACCACAGAATAAACCATCGATCCTGTTTTGTCATGGCATTCATGATGGCCGCTGATTATCAATAAATGATTATTCTTGAATTGCTAAAGCCAAAATGATGCTTCTGATCGGTGAATTTGAGTGCGAGAGGATCAATTAATAGCATCTATCTAACTGCTTGGTCTTCCCTTTAACGGCACAAGTTCGGGAAGTATCCAAGACTTATCGATATCACTCGGGAATGCGACAAATAGGGTATCACTAAATTTTCATTCGCTGACTTTTCGTCAATACAGGACTGATGTGTGTATAGTGTCGATTTTGTTCTGATTTTCCTCCAATTTCCTGTTGGATTTTATCTAATCAAATGCTTGAGAAATTGTTTCTCGGGGAATTACGAAATAATGTAAGTTGATCAGTATCTAGGATGTTGGGAACGATTTCTTGATTTACATTTAAGATGCTTTCTTATTATAGCGATAACAATGACTATAAAATTGTGACGATGCTTCCAGAGTTGTAACCACGACCTTGCAGACATCGATGGTCTGACTTCGACCTCGCTTAAACAGATTTTAATCGAGATCGAACTGAACAGCAGTCAGATAATTACAGAAATATTTCACTATTTGACAAGTTACGTAAAAAATGAATAAATAAATGAACCTTGCGTTAAATAATTGCAATAAACTCGGAGGCACATTGGGCTCGGAGCCTTTCCTCCATGTGGCCGAGTTGCTATTTATCCCACTCTCATTCCTTTTGTGCTGAGCGTTTACCAAGAATGCAGAGTGTAAATACTTTAAAAGTCTTGGGTTTGGTCCGACCAAGGTTTGAAGCAAGGTCTCCCGGATGCAGAGCGTTCACTACCACAAGGCCACAGCGCCGGTCATCATTACGTATTCCATATTTTCCCTTCATAGCCTTTTTACTTACTTCATCATTAGGGAGGTCATTCAAGCAGTCAGTGCTTTACGCACCACACATGCATCAGTCGAACGCTTGTTTTACGCGCTAGCGATATTTGCAACTGATAGGCGAACTAGGATGCGAGAGGACATAGCAAACGGCATCCAATTCCTCAAATGCAGCGAGCTGGTGTGGTGTTTAATTGGAATTCTGTAATTCTCTAAGTCTGCATTTACCTGTAATTCTCTTCAGTTCTCTTATTAATTAGTTTCTTACGTTTTTATCAGTCAAGCTCTATCTTTATATGTAACTGACGGAAACTGCCAAGACGCAGAATGAAGTTTTCATCGTTCAAAATTTGTTACTTGTGTTGTATCTTTTAAAAACGAAATCCCTTCCAAAATTTTCAATTTATATAGTTACAAAACTCATTGAAATGATCTAATAGCACGAGGCTCGTCCTCCAATCTCAGCAGGTGCTTGCTTTGGACACAAGAATCTTGAATACACATTTCTTCTTCAATCTTGAATAGAGAGGCAAATGGGGACTTAATATCCTAAGGCTTTAAATACAAATTTAAATCGAACTCGAAATCAATACTTAGTGAAGCAACCGCATTGATTTCTGTCTCTTGAGATGATGAATGATGACTACCTGAAATCTGATCGCTTGTCCAGGAAGGATGAGCGCACGTGCCGGTTGCTCCTTGTCTGCGAAGATCGCCACCGAGAAAAAGCGTAACTGAAAGAAATTCACAGACATCGAAGAGTACGCAGCCTGTAATCTGTCACGTGTTGACATTACACTGTAATCAATGAACCTTGCTTTGTTCTTCATTTATAAAATAGCAAAATAGCGCGAAGTGTTTAGACTTTCGACAAAGCATACATTTTGATGCTGACGCTAATAATCATTCTGACGTTTATAGAAATCCGTATGATCGCCTCTGGCTGTGTTTCAGGAATGAATTTACCTTCAATTGTCAACATTACGACTTTTTTATACAAAGCATGAACTTATCAACTTACAAAATTAAGACTATCGACCATCAGCAGTATTTTCTTGCCTGAAGCACAGCCAGAGCCAACCATTTTAAGATTTTCCATGAAGGCATTGCCAACACTTTAAATCAATTGTGCTAACTGAGCGCTTATATATATATATATATATATATATATATATATATATATATATATATATATATATATATATATATATATATAACCAGTTGTCACTCGCGCCCCACCCTAAGTGTAACTTGGGCCCAACTATACATATGTACTTGTCACTCGCGCCCCAACTTCTGTAACTTGGGCCCCATTCTGTCACTTGCGCCCGTCCCACCAATTCCTAGGACCCGGTCATCACCAATCCTCAACTTTCACTTGTCGGAGACGGATTTTGACCGTGAACACCTGTGGTAGGAGGATTTCAAGGTGTAATAGGCCTAAAAAGATGCTGCCAGGGCCTGGTCCGCACCAATTCCTAGGACCCGGTCATCACCAATCCTCAACTTCCACTTGTCGGAGACGGATTTTGACAGCGAACACCTGTGGTAGGATGATTTCAAGGTGTAATAGGCCTAAACAGATGCTGCCAGGGCCTGGTCCGCACCAATTCCTAGGACCCGGTCATCACCAATCCTCAACTTCCACTTGTCGGAGACGGATTTTTACCGTGAACACCTGTGGTAGGATGATTTACAAGTATATTCCCTAGCGATGTACTAACGGGAAAGATGCATGTGTTCAGATAGTCAGTGTTTGTATCCTTACTCCTGAATCACTGGAGTGGAGCTTTACACTCCGATACCGAAACATCGACTACCGATGAACCGTTTTGGAATTGTGAATCCGCAAATTCACTTGCAATTACCCGACATCCCTATACTTTAAGTAAACCACATTTGAGAGTTTCGGTTCGGTACATTTATTACTATTCTTCGAAGTAGTCTGGATGAGACTCAAAATTTATTTTTATCACAGGTACAATGACTGAGAAGTTAGCAGGATCCTATTTTTTTATAGGATAATACCTGTTTACTTCAGATAACTGAGGTTTGTATGAGTGTAAGCACAAATGATGTCACAAATGAAAATCACTTAGGATGCCCCCTACACCAGACTCCGGAAGATAAATTTCTTCCGAGTGTCGAAGTAGCACCAAGAGAACTGCTATGCCGGCTTTTAAGTGATTAATTAAAATCTTTACTGCGATTTTCAAAATGCGTTGGTCTTCCAAAAACTGGGGGGTCCATAACAGAGCCGGCATCATCATATCGAGTAATCAAATTCTTGGTGTTGCAAGAAAATGAAGCTGACTGTGGAGACGATTATAGGATCGGATAGCAGAAGTCACATTTTCGTTATTTTGAAAATAAAGTTTCAACATCTGTTTACGAGTGCCAAAATCCATAGTGAATGATGGTTCTCGTTGAAAGAAATTCCATTCTCGTTATGAATGTTATGAAATTCCATTCAAACTTCCATGAACATGTGAATCAGCAGTGAACTTTAATAAGCCTATTTTCTTTTTGTTCTGCGGTATACCGCTTCTCGTCCATTTCTGGAACGCGATTATGTCTTCTGTGATGCTGAAAGAAAAATTATATTTGATATAACCACTGAAATGCATGTACCTTTAAATTTTTTACTTTCTGTCTCAATTCTCTGGAGTTTCACTGTATACGAGTCGCCTCGTGTGCCGATGTACTTGCGTTTCAAGTCTAAAAAATAAAATAAATTGCGTCAAGTAACAAGAGCATCGTGATTCACTAATCCATTGCATTAAAGCAGCTGACAATCCAGGACAGCGTCCAACATTTTAACATACTCTTGATACGTAAAACTATGAAAGGTGCCAAACAGAAGCAATCATGCAATCAGCAAATCATGCAATTGATTCCGCAAGTGAAACACGAAGCGATATGTCAAGTATTTCAATTTCTTAAACCTCATTTATGATTTCATAAATAATCAGTGAAACAAGTTTAGCAATCAAGCCAATTGAAAAGTGAGATTTTACTTAAGTATGCTTTAATGGGAATTGCTTATCATCAGAGCAGTGATTGATATTGAAATTACCTAGCTTAGTATTTCCGTCCATCAGAACAGACAAATTGTGTCAAGTAATGATATAGCATCGCGATTACTAATCACATGATTTTGTATTTGCATGCTGATTAAGCAAGTTGATTAAATATGCAAGTTAATTAAATTCTATTGTTTTGCTCTGGGCCTCTTACTAATTTGGATTTATCAATTAAAATGTAAACCTGTTAATGTTATTTACATCGAAAAATTCACATACTGACAGTGACTCTGTCTTCAATAGCGCATTAATGAAATTTTCCTCTCTTTTCACACTCTGATATTCTATGTTTATACTGTGTTGACTTGATACACCGCACATGGTTTGTAAGGCTAATTTAATTAATACTTCTTCGAAAGGTTTAGGATGAATATGTAGGCCTCTATGTATAACGATTAACGGTTGAACACTACCATCAACAAGAACGTCACAAAAGAAAATTGATCAACTGTAAACTTCATGAACTTCAGAAACTTCTCAAATTGTAGGCCTATAGATAAGCAAACTCCAAAATACAAGCTATCAACCAAAGATCGGAACAATGCATCACCTGAACACGCTTTATCCGATGATTCCATTTGTATCTAAAACTGGATTCATGAAAAAGTGCTTTCAATTTAGATCCACTTTAGTTTGGAAATAAAGAAAATGCATGTCATTAAAACATTTAGAATAACACACTTTGGGAAACTTTCTGCGCCTAGCAGCATCGAAATTTAGCACAATCAACACATTTAAGTGCTTGATATAGCATCGTTTCGATGAGAGACATGCAGCAATAGTTCTTCGATAGAAAAAGTTTGACTATCAGGAAAATCAATAGGCCTACTGCGTGGCGAATCCAATGGACAACGCCAAAAAGATTTCAGGAAATGTTTCTAAGAGAGCATTACTTGACCCATGCCTACTTTTCAGCCTTGTCCAAACGTTCAACAAAATAATATTTGATAGCGGGAGGGAAGCTGCAGGTGAGTGCAACATGACAACCGGGCATCGATCAGATGCGCTGCCACTGTATGCCCGATGCCCTTCGAGAGCCCCACTACGATCAAATGTTTGAACTGAGGATATCTTTGATGGATTCAGGACACTGCTACGTGGTTCCTACTATTAATCAGGCTGCAATGGACTTCGACAGTCCAGTTACTTTTTTGAAATACACTTAGCAAAAGACAATATATGGCCGTGGCAATCACACCAGCGTAGCAGCTATTATTTTGGTCTTCCGGCTACTACACCAGCTAAGCCAGTAATGCTGCTGCCTCTGAAATAAGTAACAAAATGAAAACAATCGCAATTAAGCACGATGATTCCGGTATATTGAGTTTCTGGAATATTACATATCTTGGATTCGATGGGAGCTTGGAAACAAGTTAGCTCTGCTAAGGATGTCACTGGATTTGTCATGATATGTAGAAGACGAAGAATGTCCAAGGCTCAACCACATAAGGAGAGTTAAGACACACTCTGATTCATGCTTCTAGTTAAACTGAGTGATTTTTATACCGCAGAAATAGGAGGCATGGTAATGGACATAGATTTAATTTTCTAGGTCTAAGCCGGTGTAATAGCCACTGCTAATTAAAATCATCGAACTAGTCAATCAACTCATTATCCAACATATTCGACCTCGACTTGATGTTTATAAGCATTATTCATACTAAAGTGCCGCAGAGCTAGCATTATGGCGAACGAATTTTGCTAACAAATCTACGAAATTGTGAAGTATTGTGAAGTAACACACGATGACGTGCACATCATTCGATCGCAGCCAACCAGAAGACCTCCTTTTTCAAGCAGCTGGTTCGTGCACGCCACCCAATGTTGCTGCCATTTCTATCATTGTGGCCGGTTTTATGTGTTCAGAAACAAACAGTGTTGACGCTCGCACTCCCGTGGCAGTGACTTTTACTCTTTGACTTTATTCACTTTATCTGTATATAATGACATTAATTTTTTTTCATGTACGCGTCCCGAAGTGTTGCCCGAAAAGAATCGGCGAAAGGCCTCGCAATTACTTATGACATCGTTTTGTCTTATATTCATTACGAAGACTATAACAGCCAAGAAATGTTTCAATCGATGTGAAGTATTAATGAAAACGAGGTTTCATGAAATAACACTTGAAATGCGAAATTCGATGGAATGTAAGATATTCTCATTCATGACATTTTTCTTAACGACGTCTTGGATGATGAGGATAACATATGTCAAGTAATTTCGACCTTGTCCAAAAGGCAGAAGACTCAGACTATCATGAAGTATTTAGCATCCAGCTGTGAAAACATTTTTTGAAACACGTTCATTCCAATTCCTGTGTGCAGTAAAACAATTCACACAATGTTCTTTAATCATGAAAAGATTTTCATATTTTCGGTGTAGAGAGAGTATTGTTCCATAAAAAGATAGAATCTTTATGCTTTGTGCTTTGTACATCTCTAGTGTGAGCTGTTGGTGACATATTATGGATCTGTGGTTGTGTTGTCAAACAATAAATCCTAGAATTCAAGAAATTCCGTCATTCATGTCCAATTCAAGGTTTTTGCATGGTGAGGACCATTATACACGGCTGAGACATTAATATGGTACAAAATGAGACCAATACACAATGTCGCAGCTAATGAACAACAAAATCTGCAGCATCAACAGCGTCAAGCGATGACGGACTTCGTGATAAGTTTTTGTGAGCAAAACAACATGTGTTTGGCTTGCTTCTTGACTTCCAAGCATGCAAAAAATATTCTAGGAGCTTTCTTTTCTTAAAATCATGCTTTACGCCCATCAAGGAGGTCAATGATACTTTGTGATATGAAATATCCGACAATTGAGGATAAAGACAGTTTTTGGATAAAAGTAGGTCATCTGGTTGGCCTACTTATTGGCCTTCAATCAAGCAAATGTTTATGTCATATACATGGTCACATCAAAATCATATGTGGATGCTCATGAAAGTGGTAAATGATTCTGAATGAGAACGGATATCCGCAAACAAGGGTTATACAAGGTTTGCATGTCAAAGTAGGTCAGCTGGGTGACCTACTTAATGACCGATTTTGGAAAAACTGAGGACAGATTCGAGATTTATGACCAAAAATATGGTGGTATGTAAAAAATTGCTTGAAAATTCATCGATCCAAACTTTCTCAATCAAACACTCACTTCAATATGAAGTTGTGGTCATAGCACCCCATAGGCCCTGCACAACTACAAAACTTCGACTTTAATTATATTTTCCTAAATATGTATTTTTCTACATTGAATCTTAAGACTTCAATAAAGCTTAGGAAATGTCATTTTGCTATAAATTAAGATGAAAAGACTGTCAAACAATCCCCGGAAGCATTGGGGAGTGCTGACACTTGTCACATGGAAAAGTGGAAAATGGGGTTTTTTCTTATTTCCACATGCTGGTGAGGTCAATAGCCATTGGAAATACAGCAAAAACATACTTGAAGCAACTGTTCATAAGCTTCAAGTCGCAAACCGCGTTGAATTTCAGTCAATCGCTTTCACTAGGCGAATATGTAAAAGTGTATTTTTTGGTGGGGCGCGAGTTACAACTGGTTATATATATATATATATATATATATATATATATATATATATATATATAATTATATATATAATATATGTATCGCCGAAATATATATTAAGAATTGAAAAAAACGAATTATCTGCTCGTCAAAAGATTAATTCACTTCATTTCCTTTAATTAAAATGACTTTATTTCAATATATCGTTATAATCAGTCCAGTGTGAACGCGCCTTAACACGACGTATATTTCGCATATTTCAGCGTCCATCTCTATGATAGAGCTATGCATGAAACATATTTTCCGTTGATTAGTCAAGAAAGAAGATCAGAGATCTTAATAAAAGCTGTTAGGATGACTTTGCATTTGTTTGCTGTGTGGTGACTTCTGGTCACCAAATAATAAGGAAATTGGACCTGGGCTTTTGATACATCGAGAGTGGTAGCTTTGTCGATGATTTTATACATCAGTGAATGAGTTTCTTGTTGCATCGGGATACCTTAATGCTGATATTCGAAATATTTATGAAAGTTCATCAATAATTCAATGTCCCTACAGAAAATGTTCTAAGTCCTGTGAATGTGCAAATTCCTACTTCAATGTAACTCCTATTTTAGCAAAATTTGAGAGCAGATGGACGCAAGTGTGAAGATTATCGGAATATTGAAATCGAGACTGGTATACTTCCCCAGAGTGCAGGGTCAGCGTCTGTTAGAATTGTAAGCATCATTGTGAGTTTTACTCTGAAGCTTTTTTGTTAATGACGACGTTTTTGTTACAGGGAAATACTTACATCATTGGCTCTGTGAAATGTGAAATGGGAAAACCTCATCCTACACGGCCTAATGAAGGCCGGCTAGAATTGAATGTTGAATGGTAAGTCATTCACTCCAATGTCTCGACATATTGTTAGGAGCAAATAGTTCCAAGGTTGGTAGACAATGTTGCCCACTGCATATTTCTTCTCAGCTCGGATTCTCTTCAATAGTTAAAAACGGTGGGAAAAGCTGACATTTCCCAAAAAATTAGTTGAAAAATATTTGGAAACTTAGAAGTTGCAGACGGCATGTAATTCTTATGGGTCCACAAAAAACGACAGATTTCGGGAAAAGTGTGTGGCGAGGGTTCTCGGATTTTCTTCAAACTTTAACAGCTGATTGTTCTTGGTAGGAAACCGATAGAAATCAAATATTTCCGTCTAACTCGTCATACTTTCCGAGCTACAGCCTTCTGAAGATGACTATGCTCGACAGAAACAATCTTCTATCTTCAATTTTTTAAAATTTCCGCACAATTGAAGACCTATATCTCAAACACTATGTAAGCTATCGTCGCAATGTTTTATATGTGCATTAGTGTGTATATCGATCTTCAGCCCGATATCATCATTCAATCGTGAGATACAGCTTCTCAAAGTTGACTAAAATTTTAGGCCTACTTTTTTGTATTCAAAACTAGCTCAATTCCATGGGCAAAATTCTTCCTGAAGATGTACTCCAAACTCAATGATTTTTTCACTATGCATTATGCATAATAACTGATAAGAGCTAGTGCCAATAGAAAGTTTCTACTGCAAGTCGTTGTCGAACTGGAAGTCGACGAAATTTGATTTTTTTTGAAAAATAGCAAAAATGGCCATTTTTGATGATCATTTCCCGTTGACTGACTACTCCGGTTTACGTGAAAGTTTTTGTCAACCACACTTTGAAGCTGATAATTAACATACTCAAAGCTGAACGTGCGCTTCGGCTTCGTTTAGGAGCTAGAGCACTTTGAATTATCACTTATTTTTTCATATTCTACTCTTAAAAGTTTATAAGTAGTATATATTATTTGTCCAAATTGGGACTATTATTTTTACCAGTCTTTAGTCAGATTCAATGCAACTTTGTTTGTTTCCAATTTTATTGCAGATAAACCATTTTGACGACATTAGACATCGTCTACATTGTGATATCACAGAGTAGCAGGCTCTTGCGGTATCTCTCCAGTCTGTAGAAATAAATGTAAATGCATTTATGAATCAATAAGATATACTATCCACAGCTCAACACGGTCTCCATGAACTCCATTTACTTACGGAGTCTTTTCGCATAGTTTTCTAGAAAAAGTCGCAAGGCATCCTTGTCCAATTCATTCAATGCTTCCCTGATTTTACCCTACTTTTGATTGCTACCCAAAATAAAAAAATCACCTTAACATAGCTCTGGACTTCTGGACAGCCAACTCACGGAATTTGGTCCCTTGCCTATCCAACTACGAGGAAGTGTTTGGTCGAGGAATGATCCTGCCTCCTTGCTCCAGAGCGGAGGCGCTCAAAATTCGCTTTTGACGAAGATATGGAACAGCGAAAACTTTTTGACATGCCGCTTAACAAACTTTCAAATGTGTAGTTCGGTCAATTTCAGAAACGAATTTTATTTCTGAAAATTAAGCTGTTCAATCACTACGATGATTTCCTGACACTTCCCACTTATCTACTCGTTAGTTTTCCAGTAAATTCATGTCAAAGATGCAAGATGACGACATACGAGCTGCTCGTAGCTGCCAATTCACGCTTTTTGTGTATCTGAGACAGAACGGCGCTCACGAGACAGGAGGTTCGCTGTGGTTGGCTGGTATGATAAACCTGCAGCATGCAAGCTGACAAATGGACCACAGGTACAGACAAAAGCTATTAGATTATTCTTGAAGAGAATATATCGAATGGTCATGAAATGAAATATTTGTGGTCAATATGCAACACATTCACTCCTACGGAAGGAAAATGCGACAACAGATAGCACTATGAGACTGAGTTTGCTGTTTATTAGCTGTCAGATTCTACAATGTTCAGTTACTACAAGCATCAGAAGCAGCCATGAAGCAGCCAGAGCAGTCTATGAAGGGGTATGTCGGCGCTAAGAAATGCTCTTGTAACGTCTTCAGTCAAATTTGTAGCTCTTGGGTTCACAAACTGCTGTGGCCGGTTTTCGGCGCTGAGGACGATCGTTTTGAAGAATGCTTGGGAGAACGTCGATGACTGTCAACAAAGAATATTTTCTCATGTTTAACTATCACTTTATAGAGTTTGCAATTTAATTCAGCCTTCGGCGTAGCGGCGAATTCGTCTGGATATTGGCGTACAAAAGATCTCACTTTACAAGAGTCAGAAACAGCAGTTTTCGGTATTGCTTCACAGACTGACTATACCGCACTGGACTAGCTTCACTGCAGATGTGAATCAGAGTGATGCGAACAGTCTGACGAAATCATAAGGTAATAGTAAAATTTACTGGAAATTATGACGTCGACTTTCCCCTATACGCCTGCAGCCATACTAGAAGGTGACCGTTGATTCGATGGATTAATGTATCACAGCTTTGTGCAAATAGGGTTGTGTATTCTGTCTATTCTATATTCTCTGTACCATGTTGGGAACAAAATAACAAACAAGTGCATGGTTTCGACAATTTTTTAAGTAGAATTTTGACTTTATTGACCATATTTCGCATTTTTGACCTAACGACAAATTTTAACCGTATTTTGACTTTAAAACTTTGTTTGGGAGACGAAGATGATAATTTTAATAGCGATTCTATGGATATTATGCAGAAATTACCTTACTTACAATTTTTTGACTTTTTTAACTTTTGTAAGCCCTAATGATAACTTAATCATCCACACTTTTCCTTCTTTCTTTTCTTCTTTATCTTTGATCTTCTGCTGAGGGATACCCTTCGTCTATAGGCTCGTCCTCTTCCATCAAGCTTTAATGCAAAATTCAATCTGTTCACTCTACTGATATATTCATTTTTCAAAGAATCTTATTTTTGTAGCTCAGCGACCGCTGCTCCCGGATTTGTGGGAAAATCTGGAGATGAAATCGAAGAGGAGATAAAAGCATCACTGGAAGCGGCTTATCGAAGTTGTGGCGTGGACTTGCAGCCACTTTGCTTGGTCGAATCCAAGCATTGCTGGATAGCTTTCGTGGATTTGCTTGTGAGTGGAAGAGATTAGAAAATTGAATTTTATAGATTGACAACAAAGGTCTGTCGCAGTACACTGAATATCTAAAGAGAACGACAACTATTAAGTCACTAAAAAACACCAACAAGCTCGATTCCCCGACCGCACTCGCCTGACCCAGGAATCGAACCGAAGTCCGCGGTGGAGACGAGGTGGCACCTTCTTTACTAGGCCACGCTAACGGTGCAAAAGGAATGCGAGTGAAGGCAGTAGTCATCTCCAAGTGATATCGACTGCTTGCTGTCCTAGTATTGTTGACAGAATGCTACCAGCTTCACTCGCATTCCTTTTGTACCGTCAGCTTGACCTAGTGAAGAAGGTGCGAGCTTGTCTCAACCACGGACTTTGGTTCGGTTCGATTCCTGAGTCGGGCGAGTGCGGTCGGGGAATCAAGGGCATTGGTGTATTTTATTGACTTAATCGTGATCGTTCTCTTTGGATATTGAATAATGTCAGTTAGCAACGTCAGGATGGTGATTGCGCCAATGAGCTTTACAATCAAATATCGCAGATAAGGGAAATAACAACAGACTCGAACTATGTAAGCGAGAAGATTCTTGGCAGTCGTTGATGCCACGTTCGTCCTACAAGATCTTGTGAATTTACACTCCTGCTGGTGGAAATGGGAATAAGGTGGCAAAAAGTGAGTAGACAAATAAGGGGATGTAAAATAACTCAGTAAGAGCCAATTACTGTGTAACTCATGGGTATAAAAGTGAAAATAACGAAAAATACAATATCAAAATCGAAGATAAGATTATAGAAATGCATAGGACAAAACTACTTCTACAACCCTCCATAGCGCTTGCATTAGTGGAAGTTTCCTGACGACTCTCTTGAATGCTTCAGTACTTACAGATGTTTTGAATGCCTCCAAAGGAAACCTATTCCACAACCAAAATGTTCTGTAGGACAACGAGGAATAGTAACAAGGCATGGATTTGCGCAGTCACTTCCTTTTATGCACGAGTTGAGATCAAATCAGGACAATTCAAATAAATACAATTTTGAAATGCTGCGTTTAGTAGGTAGAGTTAAATATTCAACTGCATTCAAGATCTTTTTAGAAGTGCAATGCAGGCCAACAGAAAACGTAACTTCCTCTTCAATATCACCCGTTAAAACCTAAAGATGTTAGTCGCGAGATGCAGAGATAGTGCACATTCTTTTAATAGTGGATTTTTACATCAGCATGGGCTGGAGCTAATGATTATGGATCAGGGTTGGCCGGTGGTTTTTGCCACCTGGCAAAAACCGGTAAAAACCACCAGCTTTTATCACCATTTTTCAGCTGAAACTGGGTAAAACTATTTTTTCCAGCATTACTACTAAAGTTTTTTAGGTACATGCAATGTAAGAGATCATCGTCACTCCTTACTTCATTGATGAGCGTTAGTCGCAATAACTTCATCTTACTTTTTCATCATTCGATAAACATTTTGGCCTGTATTTTCACAATTCAAACCTTATCAATATCATATTTCAATCAAGAATGTGTTCGAAGTATAGACTATGTGTAAGAACTTGAATTATTATAAAAAATATTGTTATAAAGCTGTTGTGCATTCTTTTAAGCGTGCACGCATTTTGTTGCTTTATAAAGTTCATTTATTGTAAGATGGAACAGAAGTCCATGCTGGAAGGAAATCACTTGGCTCTATATAAACGATCGAAAACAGGCATTCCATGAAGCTGGAAAGGCAGGAAAATGTAGAAATCTGGCCTCGGATTTCTACGATTATCCTGCCTGCTGATCTTATAGAATAGCTTGTCTTCTAAATCTGTGGTAAATATCCCATAGCAATTGTGATTACACGAATATTTCGTTGAAATCAATTCTGCACTCCCAGAAGGAATAGATAAAAAACATTGCCCTTCTTGATCTGAGTTCAAAATAAGGAAATTCGAGGAATTTTAGACAAACTTGAATATCACAATAATGTCACATTTGTTTGTCGCTCTCAGATTATATTAACAGCGATCAATTTTGCAGCTTACTGAAAATGTTCTTTTGTAGAGATTGTAACTGAAGCTGTTCAGACATACACCATACTTCACTTTATCAAGATTTCTGCCGCGAACTACGTTATTTAGTTATTATTTGTTCTTCCAAATCATGATTTTCTGCTCCAGTCACAGGCATTAACTAGTGCATTTAGTATATTGATAAGAAAAGTAGAAGTGTATTATAAGTGACTTGTACATTGCTTGATTTGGGAGCTGAGATTTTCCGGTGCAGAGTCTTTTTGATAGAGTGTTCTCTCTGCGTTCATGAGGCGTGGGTTCAAATCCAGATCTGATGAAACCTAAGCTACTATTAAAATACACTCTGAATTCGTGCTGAACACTCAACACAGAAGAATGACAGTGGAATTATTGAAGCTCGTCCACATGAAGAAAGTGGCTTGCTTAATTTACGTGCAAACCAGTTTTATTCACATATCTATTTTCACTTTTTTATTCATTTGATGATAATTCTGGGAGTGTTTAACAACTTCTGCTACATGAACGAATGGGCCAAAATGGTGCTCAAGTCTACATTTGTTCTAAAAGCACAAGAAAAGGGCAGAGCAATAGTAAACAAAGACAACATCGTAAGTCGTTTGTGATAAAATGGTAGCTTCCTGTCGATTGTGTGGTAACTTCCTGTCGTTTCGTGAAGAAATAGGCTGATTTTTCGGAATTTTAGTTTAAACTGGTTTTTACCTGGTTTTACCCAGGGTGTCCACTCAATCCTATATTCCTATATTTTATGAAATATCCTATATTACTATATTTTGTCCTATATTTACGTACGAAATGCTATATTGTCCTATCTTTTTTGTTTTTCATCGAATACGGCAAAACAACTTTCAATATAGATTAATATTTATCACTCCGGCAAATTGCCAAAACAACATGCAATTTATGCAAACAACAGTGCAAGATAGGAATTTATCTTTACTGGAATCGGCGAAATAGATTAAGACTAGCAACAACATGTGATTGATATAATGAAATCTGCCATACTACTGGACTATTTATCAGCAGCTATCTATTTTTGAAAACTTCTTCTATTAATTTTTTTGCTATCTGTATACTCGTGATAAGCAATTGACTTATTCAAGTATTGGATATTCTTTTTAGCATTATACGAAGTTTGCTTTTCAAAAATACTTGTTATGATTAATTGAGTTCATTTTTATGATTTTATGCCTTCCCAAAATTTTGCAATCGAATTTTAAAGGCTAATTATAGGCTAATATTACGCTATGACAGGGAAAATCTAATATTCTCTCCTTCGATTTATTGACCGATTTTATGCCCCAGGTGGGGCATCGAAACTATATTTTATGTAAGCCCTTCAGAAGTGTCTGCGGCACGAAGCGCCGGCTGTTTTTAAATCATTTTATTAAAAACCGGTCAATAAATCGAAGGAGAGAATATTGGATTTTCCCTGTCATAATGAACAACCTCCTGTACATGACCATCAACTGTAATATTACGCTAAATTATACCGAATCATTGACTCAAAAATAACAACAAAAATTTCAGAAACAAAAAATGTGGTGGAACAGGATGCTTTTAAGGGGAAGGTGGAAGCCATCAAAAAAGAAAACATAGAAAAGACGCAATGTATGAAATGCAAAATATGTTACTTTCTTAAATTTTGTTAAGGCCTACATGAATAGCATTTAGATATAATTTACATGTACTATATGTAAATATTCTTGCATTTTTATGATGAAAGCTTTCAGCTCGATTACTTATGTAATTAAAGTCGGTATTGGCTCACAATTTAACTCACATATCCTATATCACATGCTTTTGGTCGTTACATAACATAATATATTTGATCCTATATTTTTTGAAATTCCTGTCCTATATTCCTACATTTTTTTTTGAAAAATTGAGTGGACACCCTGTTTTTACCACTTAGTGGCAAAAACCAGTTTTAGCCGGCAAAAAGTCAACCCTGTTCTGGACTGCTAATATAGTCAACTTGCTGATCATAAAACTGGTAGCGAATGACAATGTACAAGTTGCATGTAGGGGATGGATGCAGTGCAGATATAACCTTATTTTAAACAGGGTGTCCGCGCTCCCTTGAAATCCTGGAAAACTCCTGGAAAATGAAATTTTACCCTTGAAAACCTGGAAATCCTGGAAAACTCCTGGAAATTTTGAGACTAATTGAAATACTAATTGCAAGATGTTGAATTCATACTTAATGTATGGTTGAACTGTTTTCTATTCTTCCAGATTTTATTCTTCATGTCTCTACTTATTTGTTTCAAATATAGCCTTCATTCTCACACAATTGTTTTGCTTTTAGAATATTTCAGTGATTGGAATCTGCTATTATAAGGTATACAACATGAATGAGACCGAACTGCGTGGTATAGTTAACTATGAACTGTTGTCGAACTCCAAATCGTTGTACAGTATGATGAATTAGTAGCTATGAATTCCCTCATAAACGCTGCGCGGTATGGCGAACTATGAGCTGTAAACTCCCTCATTAAGGTCGCGTCGAATGGTGCACTATGAGCTGTAGACTCCCTCATTAACGTCGTGTGGCATGGGGAACTAGGAGCCGTAATCTAGGACTAGTGCCATTATACACACTTGATTGCCGTGTGGCAGAATCTACTGACGCAAAGTGGTGCTGAACATATAAACTTCATTTAGGCACCAGACTTGTTCCGAATGATCCGATCCGAGGCTAATATCGAATATTTTCAAACACATTTCAAGTAGGTTTTCAATATGTAGATATATTATTCCCGACGCGTCGTGTGCCAATGAGCTTTCCTCGGTCAATTCTTCTCTGTGTCATTCTCTTAAGCTGATTGTGATTACTCTCATGTATATGCAGCACATCAACCATTCTGTTCCTCTGTCTGGCTCTTGGTCTTCCACCTTCGACGGATTCACGCAGCAATGCTTCAGTTCAAATAGGAGAACAAATTATAGAAAGCGTATAACAATAAATAACGAAAAATGTAAGATCTAACAATGAAATGTGACTTTACAGATATTAGGTTAACGCTACATTTCATTGTTAAGTCTTATATTTTTCGTTATTTATGGTTATACTCTCTCTATTTTGTTCTCCTCAATCCGCAAGCTTTAAATTTGTTACGATCGATTGTATTTTCATTTTTTTTCTAGAAATATAATGTAGCCGTCTGATGAATATATTGGTATTTTTTATTTAGAATCACCTGCGCCTTAAAAATTCAACCAATTTCACACCACTTTTCAAAATTTTTTTCGTCAGTAATATCAATTTTATGTTGTGTAAGCTCCTTAGCCACAGAACTTTGGGTAGATTTTTCCCGGAATTTTTCTTTTAAATTTGACGCGTGCATTTGAGTTAAATTTTCTTGCAGAAAGTCTGGAAATCTACGTTCAAATTGGACCTCCTTTTTTGGTAAATTTCATTGGAAAACCTGGAAAATGAATTTTAACCTGGAAATCCTGGAAAACACCTGGAAATTTTCATTCAGATTTGCGCGGACATCCTGTCAATTTATTCATTAATGAAATAAAGTTGATTAGAATTATAGCACTATTTTGAAAAATAAATAGTCCCGTGTGAAAAAAGTCTCGTAATGGGTGTGAAACATGCTTTCTTTAACTCTATATTATTGTCCTATGAACTGTGACAATTTTCATATTTGAAGAGGCATTGGATCTTCTCTTACATGGCATGAATTAGGAATTCAACTTTTGTAAAATGTTTTTTTTTTGTTGTTAACCTTAATATACAGGTATTTCGACCAGCTCATTGTTCATCATCAGAAGGAAGGATTTTACAGGGACATAATTACAGGGAGTAGCACAGAGAGGTAAGCAAAACGATTATCTATACAAATGATGGAAATCATAGAGTTCGACGGCAAGGAAGGAAGTGGTCCTCCAGTCACGCCGGAATGAATTTTCGGCAGAGGGCAAAATTTTAGGTGTTGCAAAACTAATTTTCGGTCGCTTAGTGGAAGCTGCATTTCTCTTGGATGATACTCTGACATTTATTTCGATAATATTTTTACATTCGTGTTCAATTTTAATGGGTTCAGTTTTTGTCATCATGGCTTCCCTAAGTTTGCATCATGGCTGTCATAAGCTTCGTAACAAATAAGGGCCTTACTCTCCAAAGTAAGACACAAGTTTGATGCCAGCATGTACAGTGTATGTCAATCCATACTTTATCGTACCAGTAAGAGATTAGATATATTACAGTCATTCAAATTGGCCTGCAGCTTTGACAAAATCATTTTAGTTGGTAGGAAATAGGGATTTCTTTCTCTCCCAATCCTTACGTTTTTCATATTTTTTACAGCGGTATCAATATTAGGGTTGCACCGGATAGTTGTCTATCCAGTACCGGATACCGGATAGTTCATATATTAACTAACTGTTATTTAATGACATTGTATGTTGTATATTTACTCTCATGTTGATCGCTTTTACCGTAAATATCCATTCTTTGAATTAAAGAGAAATTGAATAGAAATTATTTCAGGAGATATATATTTTATTGATATAGAAAACGTTTATGTCAAGCGGAAGATCTTTCGCGAGATTATCAAGCAGTATGTATATATTAAGAGAAAAGAACGCACTTGTCTAAGGCCGTCTGCAATCTTTGATTTATATATACTGTAATGATAATAAAATAAAAGTAATAGTAGGCCGTAAGTAAATAAAGTTTTCGGTAAATGTTACAAATGAGATAAAATGTGTCTTTAATGCACCCCTTACTTTTGAAAAAGCATCAGATAAGCATGTAGCTTGCATTTATGTAGGATTAATTCACTATTATTATTCATTCATTGAATGTACGTACTACCCTCGTTCATTATTCTAAAGATTATATATAGATTTATGAGACTGAATGTTGTTATTTCATACTGTAAAGAATTTGATGACATAATGTAGATACGTCATCTAAGAAAGATAAGTTATCTTTGAGATAATTTGACACTTCTTTTCATTCCACCCACATTTTGTTGTCGACTCACGCGAGTGTTGCAACCAGTGTTCGTAGTCCGGCCCGGATTCGGGCCAAGCCCGAAAATGGCCCGAATGCCCGAAAAAATGGACTCGGCCCGAAAATTCTAATCGTCACGGCCCAAACATTGTTAACAGTTACATATTGACAGCTATCATTTCAATTCTCTTTATTCAATTCCTCACGATGTTGCCTAACAGAAAATCTGATGACGTTTCACGTAGTAATTCTTAATTTCTTGAAGGAACAAGTTGTTTCTAAAATTTTCGTCTCCGCTACGCTACCCTACCGGTACTGATTAATGTACATATCTTCCGAGTTTCTTAAGTGGCGGAAAATCGAAAAATGCCCATAATACAAATTTTTCATTCTTCACTGATTCCTTGTATGTTATTACCATTGATACACGTGCATTTGACCACGTGCATGTATATACATACATTTCTCACTACATCTATAATTAATTGTGATTACAGCATTTTGATTTTAGAGTTCGGAAAGAATGCGGTTTGGTGGATTTTTGCTTAGCACTATTCAGTGGCTTTCAATGATAGAATCAGAGGAAGTGTGTAGTTTTCGTCGGTATTTATGGAGTCTCGGCGATAGTGTTCATAACTGGATCTGGAATGATCTAATTCGTTTAGTAGGTCTTGATAGATCCATTTAGAATCGAGGAAAAATTCGATACAATAACAATGATATCTTTCCTTTGGATATAAGGGATTCTTCTTTATTTCTACCAGACTGTTTTGTTCTTTGTTGTCGAAGATGATGCACTTACATCCGAACGATTCCATCATTTAAAGATTTCTCTTTACGTTTAATGGTTGTCAAATTGAAATGATTTGCAGAAAATAAAAACGTCTTCCCAAATCAGGATAATTATTTTTAAAAAAACCTTAAAGTTTTTTTTAAAAAATAATTATTCTGATTTGGAAAGACGTTTTTATTTTCTGCAAATCATCTACTGAAGTATTGTCGAACGAGCTTGTATTGTCGAGTATTGTCGAACGAGTATCGAACGAGTATTGTCGTCTTTCGAGCTGTTATTTACCTTAATAAAATATCAAATTGAAATGGTCTTAATAAAAGTATGATACCTGTAGAACTATTACGAGCAATATTACCTGATTCCAAAATTCCTTGCAAAATGAAACTCCATGCTAAGAAGGCTACCTATCTGACACGAGAATCTTTGTTTCCTTTCGTACAAGGCGCTGTTATAGAAGATGTTCGAAAATCATTGTTTTACTCGCTTCACATTGACGAAGCAAACAAGTTTGATAACTACCTTGGTGTCGTTATTCGATATTTATTGCCGGATTCCATGGAGGTGAAAGTTGTTTGTGCTGATTTACCAACATTAGACAGAACTGATGCGGAAAGCATTGTCAATGCCATTTTGGAGGTTCTACATAATTATCAACTTGATCTTCAAAAATGTGTATCCGTTATGTCGGATAATTGTAATACTATGAGGGGGACGAAAAGCGGTGTTATCGTCCGCTTGAAAGAGTTCTTACCCAACATCATCGACTTAGGCGGTTGTTCATTACATCACTTACACAATGTGTCCAAGCATGCCTGCAAATCCTCTCATTTGGGGGAGAAAATTGAAGAACTTGTTCGGAATATTTACTGTCAATTTAAGTATTCTACTACACAACGGGAGAAGTTGCTGTTAGGATCAAAGATGCTGGAAATAAAAAAGATGTTACCTCTAAGATTCGTAGAGACCCGCTGGCTCCAAATGCTACCAGTCGTCGAACGAGTAATCAGTCTTTTTGAAGCGTAGCGTAAGCATTTTACCGAATCAAAGACAACTGGTGCAGACTTCGACCGAATTGCGAACGAGCTTCAAGACCCAAAGACAGAATGCTTTTTAAAGTTTTTAGCGGAAGTTTTGAAGCCCCTCCAAAGTTTTGAAAAAATGTTTCAGAAGAATGGCACGCAAATCCATAACTTATACTCTCAATTGAAGCACGTCATGAATTCAGTCAGCCAGATAAAGTCCCGAAGAAAATGTGGGAAATCGACGTCATGAATGAGTCTATTTGGCTGTCGCCTTATCGGATAAGCATCGGTGAACCTGCCAGACGACTCTTTGTAGAAGATCAAACAATTGTGCTGCGTTCAATGAAAGCATTTTTTCAAGCTGGAACATCCAAGTTGATTCAATATCTCCCTTTTGAAAACAGATTACTCCAAGCATGCCAAATACTCGATCCTTCAAACCAATCAAATGGAAAGTACTTTAAATGGATAAAGCGTCTAGCCAAACAACTACCAAATGTTATTGAAAGTTCTGATGTTGGCACTTTAGAAGTTGAAATCCGTATGCACCAAGAAAATTGCAAAAATCTCGCGACTACCACATTTGTTTTGGATTTCTTGGAATCAGTACGTCAACGTCAAAGCAGCCCTTTACTTTTGAAGATAGTGATGGCCGTTATGGTGCTTCCCCATGGTAATGCCAAGGTTGAGCGAATATTTTCAAACCTTAGTGATATAATCACCAAAAAAAGAAATCTCCTGGACCACAAGACAGTTAGAGCATTGACAGTAACTCAGTCGTATCTACGAGTGAAAAATTGGACTGCCGCAACATTGCCGCCATCTAAGCATTTGAAGGATTTGTGTTTTCAAGCACACGCAACTCACAAAAGAAAATTACAAGAAGAAAAGAATGCCCTCGCAGCAGAAGAAAGAAAGCAATTAGAAAAGGAATTATTTGAACAAGTTGCGACAGAGAAGAAAACCAACAAAAAATTCATAACATTGGAGGAGAATCTAAAGCAAAAAGAAAAAGATATTGAAGCCAAGGAAAAAGAGCTTGATGCAAACTTATGCGAGAGTTACAGCAGAAGGTACAGCAAGATGAAGAGGAACTGAGTAACTTTAAGAGGCAGCAATGCAAGTTAAAAGAGCAACAAGAAAAGGTGTCAATGGAAGCTGCAGAATCTGTGCTCAAAAGAAAAGCGCTGGAATTTTCATTTTGCAAGGTATCGTTAGAGAAAAACGCCAGAAAAAGTAGTTCCTTTACCGTTGTGAATCGATAATGAAATCTTTCCCAATCTTTCAATTTTTGTCAAAGGAGTTGCGATGGTTTCTTTGGACCTAAGCAAAGCATTCGATCGGCTATCTCACGAAAGTCTCATCTATTCACTCAAGCTGTCCAACTTGCCTACTGGATTCATACGATGGTGCATTGGATTTCTTTCTAACAGACTCCAGCGTGTTGTTGTCAAGAAACACTACAGTGAAGTTCAAAATGTGACCTCTGGTGTACCGCAAGGTTCGGTTCTTTCTCCCTATCTATTCTCAAGCCACATGGGATCCCTGACATCAAAATCCGCTCAAAGCAAAATGGTGAAATATGCTGATGACATATTCATTATGTGTCCTTATTCTGACCTCCACAATGCCCAACATCTACTTAACGACGAAGTTACGAACATAGCAAATTGGTGACAATCCAACGGGCTGCAGCTGAACCTAGCGAAATCCCAAATCATGCTTGTTGGCGATAAAATGGAAGAAACAATAAGAAGGAGAACAGCCACTCTGGCGGGATTGAATCTTTCTCCAAAAATGAAAATTCTTGGAGTACACTACCAAGCGAATTTAAAGTGGGATGATCATATCGATCACATCTGCAAACAAGCAAGTCGACGAATTTTCCCACTTAAGAGGATCAAGAAATTCGGGTCAATAAGGAATGATGATATCATTCAAGTTTACAGTGGCTTCATCCTTGGCATTCTGGAGTACAACTCTCCCTTATTCGTCGGCATTAACCAAAAGAACGCTAGGAAGCTAGAAAGCATTCGCCGAAGATGCCATCGGATTGTCTGCGGAATGGACTGCAACTGTGACCGGTTCACCCCTCTGTTTATTCGAAGACAGCATCGAGCCATGAAACTATTTCATGATCTTATGAATCCGAATAACATTTTGAACGAGCTAAGTCCCCGCAGATTGAGAAACTCCAACCGCCTAGCACAACCCTTGTGCAGGTCCAAACGCCGCAGTGACTCGTTCATTCCCTTCTGCACAAGGCTACACTACACTTTGTCCCTTTCTTCTTCACTCGCATGTATATACTCGTAAAATGAGAACCATTATGTACTGTAAAGTAATAAATGTATGAACGCACATAACCGAAAGTCTATAGGCCTGTGTACGCGTGCATTAAAGCATATCTAAAAGAAATGGCCATGGCCCGAAAATTCTGAGCTGACGGACTACGAACACTGGTTGCAACGCCAACGATCTTCTCTGACGTCTAAGTACAGTCTCACATCATGACCGGCTTCACAAAATCGTTGTTTGTGTAATATCCCCTTCCTAGAAGCAACTGTATAGCACTCGCTTTGTCCTTCACTGCGGTAAGCAAACTCACGCAGTTCATGATCGCAAGTGTATGAAGAAGCTGCGTTGCTGTTCGAACAAGTAATTAGGGGACCAATCATAGTCCGTGTGACACCCTGTGTGTGTGACCGTGTGAGTCCGTCTGTGACAGATCAAGTGTGAGTCATTGTGTGACAGATCAAACATATCCTTACTCTGTGTGGCTAAATTTGACGAATGTGGAAAGTTGTGATCGATACACTATCCGGTATCCGGTACCGGATATTCAAGTATCCGGTACCGGATAGTTGGAATTTTCACTATCCGGTAAAGCCGGATATCCGGTGCAACCCTAATCAATATTGTTGAATATGACATTCAGGGAAGGTTGGTATAAGGCGTCAATTCATTCGAGGTGTATTTTTGCGATATAGTCGGCTTCTACCACATAATCGACTTATATCACCGACAGAAAGATTATTATCAAATCATTTCTGATTGATTTCGCACTTCACTAAAATGATTATTGATGAAGCTAAACATCAAACACTAAAAGAATGATATATATTAGACAGGTTCACTTACGTGTGTTATCTTTAATCCTATCTTTAAGTATTCATTAACGAATGCACTAGGCATAATGATCAGCACAAGTATTGCTTGTGCCAGATGTATCATAAAATATCATTTAACTTGCTTGAAATTGAAGGCGTTTACAATGAACTAGTGTTGGTGTCATTCACTGTCTTTGTGGTTACAGCAGTGTTGCGTCTTTCACTGGCAGCTCAGTTCGCTCCAGAAAGTGAAATTAATGTGAGCACGTCCCATGCAAACTATTACAGATAATCTCAAATCTGACAAAAATTATCTGATAATGCCCGATCGAAGAAAATGTGAGGTCTTCATACACTCGAGTTATATTGAGTGAAATGGACCTAAAATAACATGAACTAAGGCTTATATTTTTGAGCATTCATGCAGTCTTCTACAATCAAAATTATCATGCTTATTGCAAGAGGATTTTTTTGAATGATTTCCGTCAATTTCTAGATGACTGAACGACCAATAAAGTAATCCTGTAACATCGAAGTTGGCCTTTTACACTTTAAAAAAGCATTTCCGGAAGAATTTGTAGACATCTTAATCAGATATGACATAGATTAGTGCAAACGATGAAAAGCTGTATCTGCTTTTTGCACTGAGATTTTCTGCCCACCCAATTAGTTCTCGCAGTCCTAATGAAAAACTCCCATTCATCCACCTCCAGGAAGCTGAAAAAATTAAGCAATCTAAATCTCTAGAGCTTTGTATCAGGTGGGGCTCTGTATCTCTGAACTAGCACTACTGACCACTGCATTCACACGGTCAAGAGTCACGTCAATAGACACAGCTGTGCGTGGATGGCAGGCTTAATCAAGAAGAAAATATTCTAAAATGTTATGTACAAAACATTTTCCAGCAGGAAGCCCACTATAGATTTTTGTAACAAATAAAATAGCAAAATAACCACTTTTCATCGCAAATTGTACTTAAATAATTTTGAATGCAAACCAAGGCCTTTCTGTAGGAACAACCTACCGTCATCAGGGAAACAATCTAACTGAAGGGTACATGCATATAAATTTCTACAAAAGATATTCAAAATTATCAAGCCATAGAGTACTATAAAACCTAGATAAATCTATGGTCAGCAAAGACTATGTTCAAAACACCAAAGAAATGATATAACTACTAAAGGCAAAAAAATTCTTTCTGATGACGAACGCAATATTCTAAACCAATCACTGCAAGCACCAATTCTTCAACGAAAATTCCAGCCAATTGAAAATGAAATTCAAATAGAGAGACTCTTCAAATGCATTTCTCCACATTTTGAGACTATTACTGAAAAGAAGTTTGTGAAAAATGAGCTACACTCATTGACTTACAAATTTGGCAAGCATTTCAAATCAATCTGTGATTCAAAGAAGAATATGAAGTGTCATAAAATCATTGAAAAGTTGTGAAAGGACTCGTCCATAAAGGTTCTTTCGGCTGACAAAGGTCGTGCTGCAGTTACCATGAATACTGATGATTATTTACGCAAAATGTCGATTATTATTTGTGCTGCAAGCAAATTTGAAGAACTGCAAGGATCAGCAGTTGAAAATGACTCCATTAACAAGCATCCTATTGTGCAATTAGAGAATTCCATAATTTATTACATCAATCGCTATCTGAAGTCGCTTATTTCTCCTGAAGACTATCAACAAATTCTTCCAAAAGGCTCTGCTCCTGGTAAACTATATGGTTTGGCCAAAGTTCATAAGCTTGATGTGCCTTTACGTCCAGTTGTGTCCATGATAGATACACCTCAGCATCACTTGGCAAAGTTTTTTGATTCAATCATTCGCAAGAATTTTTCACCAAGATTCAGCGTTTCATCGACTACAGCATTCCTTCAAAAACTACGTAGCCATGAATTTGAGGATTCTCATCATCTGATCTCATTTGATGTATGTTCATTATTCACCAATGTTCCAGTCGATATAACAATCGAGTTGGCATTAGACATTCTTTTGAAAGAATTGAAAGTTCCAAGGCCGACTTTGAAAAAGCTGTTGTCATTATGCATTCAAAGTATATTTCTTTTTGATGGCAAACTATATCGTCAGATAGATGGAGTAGCAATGGGCAATCCACTCAGGTGCATTTTTGCAGAAATATTCATGGATCATATGGAAAGTCAGTTTTCCTCCAGTAACAACATGCCTTCCTTTTATGTTCGCTATGTCGATGATATATTTTGCGTTTTTGAAGACAAATCAAAGATTGATGCTTTTCTTCTCTTCATCAACTCCAGACATCCAAATTTAAAATTCACTTGTGAATCAGAAAAAAGCAACAAACTCGCTTTTCTTGATGTCATGTTGCATAGACAATCGACTTCGGTTGAATATAGCTTGTATCGCAAGGCATCGAATACTCATATTCAACTGAATTTTCGATTGAACTCAACTGAAGAAGAGGTCCCCAATTTTAAACAGTCAACTTTCTCATTCAGGCTCTTCATTTTATCTTTCTGTTTTCTGATGTCTCTTCTTTTTTTGCCTTTAGTAGTTATACCATTTCTTTGGTATTTTGAACATAGTCTTTGCTGACCATAGATTTATCTAGGTTTTATAGTACTCTATAGCTTGATAATTTTGAATATCTTTTGTAGAAATTTATATGCATGTACCCTTCAGTTAGATTGTTTCCCTGATGACGGTAGGTTGTTCCTACAGAAAGGCCTTGGTTTGCATTCAAAATTATTTAAGTACAATGTGCGATGAAAAGTGGTCATTTTGCTATTTTATTTGTTATGTACAAAATTCAAATATTTCTTTTGTATTTGTTTAATACAGTCAATCGATGAATTAAATTCCATGAACTGTGTCTGGTTGAATGCTTCGGAGTTGCTACGCGTGAGTAAGTGAAATTTCCAGGAGAGCTCAGCCTTTCCTAGGCCCTCTCTGTTCCCACGTACCTGTGGGCCTCTATGATCTCTGTTCATGAAAACACGGAAGAGATCATAAAGGCCCACTTCTTTCCTTGCAATCGAGCTCTATATGATTTCCATCATTAGCATTGGGATTTTGCCGGATACCGGACAGTGCATCTATGAAAACTTTGCATATTCATTGGCAATTAATTGATACACGACATAAATTTCATTATATTATAGCCTAAATGATAATTGATATTCCCATTCTCAAGGATAATTGTTTCAAAGTGAGAAAGCTTACACATAATACTGAAATTCATGTACTGTTTATGCTTTATAAAACTACTAAAACTGCGATACCTAAAAATAGCCTGCGATGTAGGCGGAAAGATCTTGCGCTAGAAAAGAAGCAAGAAATGTCAAGAAATGAGGGAAGCCTCTGCTTGAGGTAATGTTTATTCGATTTGTCTTTGTTTCACAGAATGGATATTTGCGGTAAAGGTGATCAACATGCGTGTAAATGTACAAAGTCATTGCATAATAGTTGGTCAGCATATGAACCATCCGGTGCCGGACAGACAACTATCCGGTCAGCGGATAGCAAAACCCCTATCCGGTGCAACCCTAATTTGCATAGATCATTTTGCTTATTTCTCTATTCTACTCTCTGCACATGAATTTTGAATTATATCTCTCTGTAAAATCCTTCAATCTGACGATTTCCGAAGAGCTGGTCGAAATATATTAGGGTTAACAAGACATGTTATAGGTTAACAGCAAAATAAGGAACATTTTACAATACTTGGATTCTTAATTTTTGATGTAACGTATAAGGCAATATTCCTATATCGTTCATTAAATACATTCATCTTGCTTGCTTCATCAATACATTTCTTTAATTACAAACAAATCCGGTTGCACAATTTGCGGCTGTGCAGAAATCTAGAGCCTGGAAGTTAGTTTGATTCTATGCACACTGGTCAGCGTAGATTTTAAAGCGAGATTGATGTCGGCTAAATTATTGCAAACAAAAGCGCCTACTATTGAGCACTCTTATTCTTCGTTCTGACTCGTTTCCTGGGAAGAATACGACTGATTACATTGTTTAATTGACGTCTTTTCCCGAAACGACTGATTTTGTTTTGATGGATAAGCAGATGTACGGTAATCCCATTTAAGACATAAAATGTTGGATTTGAGTGTTGTTATGTGAGAGCAAGAGATATTTCTAGTGTCATTTATTCTGATATAAATGCATCAAACATTTATGCATCATAATGCATCAATTTGCAGCGAAAATCGCTAACCTATGATCCTTACGAGCGCTACCACAGTTTGAGAAGAAATCGAATGTCTGCCTCTAATATTTCATTCAAACTTTCATTGCAGATACTGGAAAGTGATGGCAATTTTCTGGACGCAGCCTCAATTGCCGTGAAGGCCGCAGTAAGATGTACAAAGTAAGTTTTGTTATCATCACGAATACATAAGGGGGAAAATAATGGTAGAATTATACAATTTTATTGCTATATAATAATTACACATAATTGCGTAATGATGGTGCATTCAAGATCTGCTCATGGCTTCATCTTACTGATGTTGATCATCTTAGCATCAGAATCAATAATTCCATGTATTATGATGGATTGTCAAGACATAAATCCGTTTCGTTTTCTGTTGGCCAACTTTCGGGCGGTTTCAGTACCGGTTTCAGATAATTGATGTCCACCCATACTGCGCGTGTACTGATAGGATCATAGAAAGCACATGTGTGTGCCAATTTATTTGAAAGCTGAGAATGCAGGCTTCAAATGATGCATGGCGCAATAATGAATTACAGCTTAGGAAGTTGCTATAATCGATAGAATGTTCACATTATTTTGATGGTCCGTTTGTAGCGATCAACTATGTATTGTTGATGTATTCCATGCCCTAGAGTAGCTTCATGCAGTGTGGTATTTGGTCGGTGCAGCAACATCAACTGCAATATCGTATCAGAAAAGGACGAACATCTGCAGATTACTTTTTAATGGCTGTAAGTAGAACCATGAGACAAAATGGCAAATAATTGGGCTGAGTTGAACGTGGACATCAATTTCATCCGTGTTGTGGAACTAAATGTTTCACTCGTTTCATGTTTGGCGTTCTACGTGATGATTATCCTGCATATGCACACTAGAACTGGAATCTGCATACATTTATTTTCTTTTCTTTGGAATGACAGGAAGCATATTTCGACTCCATAAGAAGACGATAATCATTAAAATATATTTCATTTTCTATTTAATCCTGTGCTTGGGCGAACAGGGGATTTAGTGAAGATATCTAGATCTGCTCATGTGCTGCTCACAGAAAATTGAGTAGGTGTTTCAGGAATCATTTATGTCAGTTAAGTTACCCTTGTATCATTTGCACATGAATAAGCCTCGATAGGTGAAATATCGTGCATGTAATTAATGTAAGTTGTTGTCTGAAGATTGTGCATTTTTTAGCAAATTTAGATCCCTGTGCGCGGTCAATTCTTGGAAGTTAGAATAAGTTGGGCATAAAGTATTTTAGATTTTGAATAATTTTGTCGGACAATTTGCATACTCCCATATCCCGTAAATACACATCCGCTAAGGCCATGAAGCCAAAATGCTATTCGGTTTGGATCCTAACATGCGCTGAGGGATTATTAAATATACATGAATATCCAAACATAAAGCCCAATTATGCTTCAAGATTTAGTTTTGTTTCCTTTTCTCTTCAGACTTCCTCGAGTTATCATTCATGCAACCAGCAGTAAGAGTAACGATTTCGATATCACTGTGGCCACAGGGGATGATTCAGGAAGTCTTACAATCGACACATCTCAACTTCCCTGCTTCGTGACACTTCACAAGATCGGCACTGGTCATCTAGTTGACGCCACGCGTGAAGAGGAAGCCTGCTCGCTAGCGCGCATGTCACAGGCAGTTCGGGAAGATGGGCGGATTGTTTCCGTTCTGAAGGCAGGCAGTGGTGGTTTGGATTTGGAATCGATCATTGAAATGGCTCAGGTAAGCCTGCGACTTGGTCTACAGCCCATGATTCCGAGTTGTCATCGAGGATATCTATGTTATGTCATACTTTCATCATATTCATAGCTGTCATACTTTGATCACGATTGCGCTACAATGGTTGCCAGTGCCATCCTGATGCTTTCAATTCAAAGTGCGTCAAGGTAACAAAATTAAACAAAACAAAACAAGCTAATGACTAGTTACTTTTCAATAGGTACAAAATATGATTTAAAAGAAAATTTTTATATCCTAAAATGTCTAAAAATTTTAAAAAATGCTTACTAGAAGGACAAACAACGCTTCTCTCCTCATGTGTAATGAATTGGCGAGTAAGTCGTTCTGTTCAAAATTATGTTGATCACTTATATATTGAAAAGATCCTATTTGACAGTCTGCCCATTCAGATGATAAGAGGATAGGTCTGTTTCCAATCAAAATACCAGATCTAGCTAACACAGCGGGATTACGCTATCTAAAATCTACCAGGTGTGTAAGAGAATTAATATTAGTTCCTTAAGCTAAAACGTGAAATAAAATTCTACAAAATATGCATACAAATTATTTGACTATTTTTAATGAGGTCATAAACAGGAACTTGGTCAGGACGATCGCGTTTCGACCGCTTCATCCTGGACGCTCAAACCCGACCAAGCGCGGTCCTGTACATTTAAGATGCACGACCTCAAAAATTACATTTAGGAAAACATAGGAACATTAGGAACACATAGGGAAAGATTAGCATCCATCAAAAAAGAAAAATAGAGTCACTATTGACTGAAATGTACCACAGGCATTTGAAAGAAGGACATAGTCCAGCCAGTAGAGGTCAAGTGACTTGTGAACAGGTTTGTGATGGGGGGGGGGGACAATGCAATAAGCACGAAAGAATGATATTTTCCTTTTGGTCGTGAAAGGTAATGTTATTTTCTACTTTTTTCACCTTCTAACCACTAGCTTCATACAAGGCTTTTGTTGTTCAGGGAATGAGAAGTATGTGAAAGAGCAGCAACCGATATCCAGTGTTTTGAAGCGGTTTACGATTTCAGTATTTGCTTTCTAGAATCTCTATCTGCAATAACAGACTAATCATTCATCAAATACTATTTGGAAAACGACATCACTGCTGCTATGAGTGTTTGACAGTAGGAGTCTCGATATGTTGCTCTTATCAACGAGTGAATGTCAAAGTTCAAACGTGTGTTCGGTAGCAATCATGCATTGTCATGTCAAAGTTGTTTTCTGTCAATTAAATAGAAAATGGTCGCATGAATATAGTACTGGTCTTTGATATGAAGAAAGTATAGCTGATATTTCACAGGGATTTATTCAGGGATGGGGTGAAAGAAAATAATGGAAATAACTTCTAAGATAGCAAGATGTGTCACAAATGATTGCATCTCTCTATTTCCACAACTCCCGAGAGAGAGGTCTCCGTGGCACAATGGTTAAGTGCTTGGCCTAACGATCTTCCGGTCCACAGGTCGAGTCCTGAGAGTGTCATTGGAAGTCGCCAGGAAGGACAGCCGGACTGAAATATCACAACGCCCCAGATTAAAGTCTGACTATGTCCAGCAGCGTCAAAGCCCCAGGATGAGTTAGTGGTAACGTTAAACCATTCACTAACGTTTTTCACCATTCATTCATTCATTTCATTTTCATCAATATGTTTGACAAGTAAACTCTTCAAAGGTTATTTTACTGTATCTCCTTCATTTTCACATTCACATCTATTTAGCAATGTTGATTTAATAAGTACATATTGATAACGATGACTTGATAACAAAGGGGCTTGAAATCCTTTAACAGGTTTGGATTTTGGCACCATACTTTCGAAATTTAGCCTATACGCCGTATTTTCTCTAATACGCTTATTTACAATCGTTAACTTTTAAGTGCCGCGTTTACTAATACACGATTTTCCTTTTATGAGATTTTTCCAAATTGAATAACAATAATAATTACAGGTATATGATCTTTGTAGGTGTCAATAGGAGCAGCCTCTTTCTGTGTTGCTGATTTATTCATTGTCGACAAGGCGCAGCGGTTTCGACGCTGATCGGACACGACACTTGGAACTAATTTTTTGGAATTGCCAGTACATGTATTTACGATTTCCTTCCCATGGTCACTTGAAGGCAGAGCTCACACTAAACTAGAGCGTGATGACTCGGTGCTCGACTGCACAGTATAACAACAGTCAGGGACAGGTGCCACTATTGACATCATGCAACTTGTAGGCTAGCTTTTTTTAATAACGGCGTTGCGCCATCCCTTCCAATAAGAATCATCCCCATACAAAGCATGATACATACTGTATGTCGATGACGATTCAGAAACAGATGAAGAGACGTGCGGTAAATTCATCCCTCGGAAATATCATCTCCGGCAAATTCATCCCTCGGACATTCAATCTTCGGTTTACTATTATTATATTAATATTATGCCTACTTAAAGTACTTAAGATGATTGATGATACTAATTAAGCATTACAGTTTATGTAAGTGTATACAGGGAATTGGTTATATTGTATGTACGCAATGTTAGTACCGATATAAGGTACGAATGCAGAAAGTATCACAGTGACTATTGAGGCCTGCAGGAATCATCAAGTGAAAGATAATTTAAAACGTGTCAGATTACCCGTTAATGTATTGAACTTGCTAATAAACACAATTTTGATAATCTCATTTTCATGATATTCAAGTCAAGTTTGTAGCTTCCGCTTCACAAATAATAAATATCACAGCCTTATCAACACGTGTGTCTTTAGTAGTCATCTGCTATACATAATCTGATGAAAACACTATCTCTCTAAATTGGTATTTTGGTGTCGAAAATATTTGATGAAAAATTTAATTGATCAACTGTCCTTCATGAATTCCTTGATATCAGAGTAGTGCAACTCATGTCGTAAAACCGAGGTTGAGGGTAAGCAAGGGCATGCTCCTCGTAGAAAACAAGGCTCCAACAAATCCTCATGAACTGTACAAGAAATGTAATGGCCCCCAGTTCCCGGCAGCTCTTCAATGGGCAGGGGGTGCGAAGAATCTCCGGATCAATTTGCAAAGGTTTAGGGGTGAGGTTTGGCAGTTGGAATGTCGGAAGCTTTCGTGGAAGAGGAACCGAAGTCTGAAGAGCTGAGAAAAAGGAATGTGGATGTTTGCTGTCTGCAAGAGGTGCGGTGGAGAGGTGAAGGAGCCCGCTTCGTTGGCGTCAGAGGACGAAGATACAAGTTGTGGTGGTCTGGCAATGATGTTGGAAACTCAGGGGTTGGAATACTGGTGAAGGAGGAATTGTGTGAGAAGGTTGTGGAAGTTCGAAGACGGAGCGATAGGGTGATGGGAATGGTGATGGCCTTCGAAGCTGAAGTTGTGCGCGTGGTTTGTGGCTATGTCCCGCAAAGTGGCAGACCAGATTTTGAGAAAGATCGTTTCTATGACGAAATGGCAAGCGAGTGGGAGGTGCAGGGAAGTGACGAGCTGGTGCTAAGTCTTGGCGATTTCAACGGCCACGTCGGGAAGAGCATCGACGGTTTCGAAGGCATACATGGCGGGAATGGCATCGGAGTGAGAAACTTGGAAGGAAAGCGACTCCTAGAGTTCTGCGATGAAAATACCTTGTGCGTGGCGAACACGTGGTTCCGGAAGGACGAAAAGAAGAAGGTGACCTACAGTGCCGGTGGCAATGAGACAGAAATCGACTTCGTGGTGATTGGACAGGAAGATCGGAAACACCTGAAAGATGTGAAAACAATCGTTGGCGAATTGCAGCACCGATTGATAATTGCAGATTTGGACAAAGCAAGGACACGAAAGATTGTGAGAAAGGAGCGCGTTTCAAGAAGAAAAGTTTGGAAACTTGAAAATGAAGGAACGAGGCTACAATTTCAGGAAAGGGTTGAGAAACTTGTTGATGTTGAAGCGACTGATCTGTGGGATGCTTTCAAGACTGGGGTGCTGCAGGCATGCGATGAAGTTTGTGGAAAGAAGAAAGGAAGACGAGATCGAGGGGATACCTGGTGGTGGAATGATGAAGTAAAGAAAGCAATAGCCATGAAAAAGGAAGCGTTTAAAACCCTAAAGATGAATGGTTCAGAAAGCAACAAAGCTAATTACAGGAGCAAGAAAAAGCAGGCGAAGAAAGCTGTTGCAAGGGCCATGAAGCAGGAGGCCGTGAAGGAGATGGAAAAAATGAAGGAAAATCCGCATGAGATCTTCAGACGTGTCAAGATCATGAAGCGTGAAGGGAAAGATGTCGAAGGAGGGCGGTGTATGAGGGGGAAAGATGGACGTCTGGGTTTCACGGAGGATGACAGAGGACGAATATGGAAGGAACACATGGAGGTGATAATGAATGAGGAGAATGAATGGGATAAAAATACCCACGTGGACAAGGTAGAAGGGCCAGAGAAGAATGTCTCCAGAGGCGAAGTGATAAGAGCAATGAATGATATGAAGACAGGGAAAGCAGCTGGGCTGTCAGATGTGTCTGTCGAGATGATCCAAGCGAGTGGAGAAGTCGGAATTCGTGTCATGACGGAAATTTGTCAGGGTGTCATGGAAGGCAAGGGAATGCCAGAAGAATGGCAAACAAGCGTAGTGGTGCCAGTTTTTAAGGGAAAGGGTGATGCCATGAATTGCGGAGCGTATAGGGGAATCAAACTCCTGGAACATGGGAAGATCGTGGAGAGAGTGTTGGAGCGGAGAATTCGGGAGTTTGTTTCTTTGGACGAGTCGCAATTTGGCTTCATGCCAGGCAAGGGCACGACAGATGCCATTTTCGTATTGCGAAGATTGCAGGAAGAGTACATGGACAAAGACAAGAAATTGTTCATGTGCTTCGTGGATCTGGAGAAAGCATTCGATCGTGTCCCAAGGCGAGTACTGGAATGGGCGATGCGAAAGAAGGGTCTGACGGAAGTGATAGTGAGAGCGGTGATGAGTTTGTACGATGGGGCAAGGACACAAGTCAGATCTGGATCGAAGTTGTCGGACGTGTTTTCCGTGGAAGTTGGAGTCCACCAAGGGTCCGTTCTGTCGCCTCTGTTGTTCGCTATCGTAATGGATGTGGTGACTGGAGATGCAAGAGAAGGACCGCTAGCGGAGATGCTCTATGCAGACGATATTGTTTTGACAAGCGAGTCGTTGGATGGGCTGAGAGTGAAGTTTGCTAAATGGAGAGAAGCGCTGGTATCAAAGGGTATGAAGGTAAATATCAGCAAAACGAAAGTGATGATGAGTGGCTCAGAAGGAGAAAGAGTAAAATCAAAGAGAGATCCATGTGGTGTGTGTGGGAAAAGAGTAATGAAGAACTCGGTGCTGTGCACAAAATGCGGGCTCTGGATTCACGGCGGATGCGTGAAAGTGAAGAAAGTGACGTCCAACCTTGCGCGGAATTTTTCGTGCGAGAGATGCCTAGGGTCCGGTGGAGACGATGTGATGGGCACTGAAGAGCTATGCCAAGGAATCGAAACTGTGCGAGCCTTCTGTTACTTAGGTAGCAGAGTCAATGCCAGTGGTGGATGTGAAGCTGCAGTTACGGCGAGAGTGCGACTTGGGTGGATGAGATTTCGGGAAATCAGTGAACTGTTGCTTGGAAGAAGATTCTCCTTGAAATTGAAAGGGATGGTCTACCGTAGTTGTGTAAGATCAGTGATGCTGTACGGAAGTGAAACATGGTGCTTTCGGGAAAACGAAATGAACATCCTGAGGAGGGCAGAAAGAGCGATGTGTGGAGCCAAGCTGAAGGACAGGAAGAACAGCACCATCTTGATGGACATGTTGGGCTTGAAGGAAGAGATCGGAAATTTGGCGAAGGCAAGCGGGGTACGGTGGTACGGTCACGTGCTGAGGAGAGAAGATGACAATGTTCTGCAGAAAGCCCTTCATCTTCAAGTTGAAGGAAAACGCAAGCGAGGACGGCCCAAGCGTATGTGGAGAAATCAAGTAGAGGAGGAGATGAAGAAGGCCGGCCTGAAGAAAGAAGATGCCTTGAATAGGTCTAGGTGGCGTGAAGGGGTCAGAAAAATTTCGCTGCAGTGAGGTAGATCCGGCCACCCTCGCTTGTTGGGGACAAAACCGGATTCAAATTGGCGATGATGATGATGATGATGATGATGATGATGCAGATCATCGAGTTACCAATTTAACAAACATTGGCTCTCCAAGGCTGTCATGACACAGACAATCTGCAAAATAATATCATTTCCTTCTGCTTTGCTATCATGATCAGTCAATTCCGTTGTAATTTCTACAAAACTGCATAAATGCGCATAGCTCACATTTAGAAACAATTCCGACTGTATCTCCTTTGAGTTCATTTAATAAAATCGAAAGTGTATACACATTGGGGATTTAATAAATGCGGAGTTACCACTCTACCTAACATACTTACTCTATGCTTGATATATGCCCTTGTGATTGCATATTACATCATTATGATAATGACACACTTTCTAGTAATGAGTAGTAGTACTTTTTAAATTTGAGGGATGAATTCTCCGAGGGATGAATTTACCGGTGACCGATGAAGAGTGTGAGGTCGAATGTGACGCTCTTATTATGCAACTTGATGTATCATAATAAACAGCCAACGTGTAATGTCATTAAGAAGTCCAGTGACGTTTGATAACTATTTCTTTGTTCGCGTATCAAAAGATGATGCAATTATACACTGGACCTAGTCATCGTTTCCTAATTTTCTTGATATCAGAGGTGCGACATTTGTTCAAAAGTTGACTCCTCAGCTGCGGCGCTTATTAGAAGGCGTCGTTTAACAGAGGAAATACAGTATATTCATTTGGGCTAGCGTTCTTTTATTTTGTTGAATATATTGCATGTATATTGTATGCTTGTTGATAGAATTATGGACCATACATGAAACAGTAGAAATGTTATCACAAGATGGAGTTCTGTCCAAGTATTGTGAGAAAATACCAATCTGCCATGAATTGCGTTATGAATAATGCGAAATGTTGCGAAGACCTGCTCCATCTTCAGGCGATAAAGTGACAGCACAATTCCGATTGACAAGAACTCGCCCAGCAGCATGCGCAGTCACATGTGAAATAGACAAGTAAGACATGTAGTTATTTGCGCACTCTAAAAGTTATTTACGAGTTGCAGAGTATCTTCAACTAAGTCGCGTAACGGGAATTCACAAGTTTGCTACCTCTCATCACAGATCTCTCAAGGACATTCTCACAGTCATTATTATCAGCCGTCATCCCAACGAACTACCATGTAGAAGAGCGATGCTTTTTTGATGCGTCAAATAGCTTCTCCTTTAGGCAGTCGGGACGAATTCATTGATTATAGTCTCTTTCTCATCTGAATTATGAAAGTTATTTATTTGCGCATATTTCGTAAATTTACCTATATATTTTTGTACTTGAGATAATTATAATATGCTTGTTCAGTTAGCAAATGAACTTCGCTTTAAAAGCCAACAAAATTTGTTCATTGTAGACTATAGATTTGCAGATAGCTTTCCGAGTGCATATGTTAGGCCTCCCAGCGTCATAAAATGTCATAAAATTCCTGATTTTCAAAAAATGTCATAAAATGTGATAAAATTTAGCGCCTGTCATAAAAAGTCATAAAATTTTTGTAATTTTTCTACCATTCCGATTTAAACTTAACTTCTCTACATGTTTTTTTACTGAATCAAATTATAGGCTATTATCTACTTCGTTGTGTAAACACTTTTTGAAATATTTTCATTATTGAAAGCAAGAGTGCCCAAAGTTATATTGTAAAACAGATACAATGGTCGATGATAATCAGTCAACCCTTTACTACCCAGGCGCCCTTCGTCATTGACAATGAATGATCCGTGTCAAAGGCTATACTTGCGAATTGTCAAAGAAGAGATCTTGAATGCCGGCGAATTCCTTAATATCCCAATCATGAAGAATCTTCTGTTGAGTGCTAGGCAGAGCTACCAAAGATATCAGGCAGATCTAGAAGCGAAAAAGAAATGGGAAGAAGATCTGAAAAATCGAACTGATTCGGAAATCCACAAGACATCAATGCAATCTGAACTCAAAGACATCGAAGAGAAGATAAAAATAAAAAAGCTTGGTATTTCAGTTGCAGACGAAACGATCAATGATGCAAACTCAAACATTGCGAAAATATTGAGAGACAAAACTATATCAAGGACATTTCTGCAAAAGGCTCAATCTTCTTTGGAAATGGGTATAAAGCGAAAGCGCTTACTCGAAGAAGAAGAAGTATCAAAACTTGAAGAAGAAATGACGAAGAAAAGAATGAAATAAGCTGGCGAATGTGATGACTGAGTCAACGAGAAGTTATAATTCAGTTAATAATAATAATGATAGTAATGTTTATTGAAGTGAATGAAAGTCATGCATATACAATGTACATAAAGCATAACGATTAAAAGTAAACATAAAATTCAGAGAGTATTAAAGTGTTTATTATACAGTATACTCAAGTTTCTGCTTAGCCTTCAGTATCTTTGAAAAATAAGTGTTCTTCCATTGATATTCGTGAGGTTTTGTTACGTTTTTTTGAACGTTGCAGTTGGCTGTGGACTTGTTAAAATTGCTCCGATCTTTATCAGAAACGCGTGCCTGCCTGACGTTTATAAGTTTTCATCCATGAAGTTAATGATTCTTTTGTTAAATTTTTTAGATTTTCCTGCAACTACTAGTCAAAAAGTGTTGTTTTTTATATGATTTTTTAACATGTTGTCGATTTGTTATAGAATAATATAATTTTTATTCCCTTAAATTGTTAGTTTTTAGAGTGTCATAATATGATACATGTACATAGGTCATGTAAATTATGACCCATGTGTATTTCTGCTGGAATATGTGGTTAGATATGACTCAGAACGGTCATGTATCATGTCGTATGGTCATGATATTTTCTAACATTTGTCATAAAATTTTCGGAAATTTGTCATAAAATCATAAAATTTTTGATCCGGAATCGCTGGGAGGCCTGATATGTATACGACATAGAAATATATTCTTTATATAGAAATATCTGCAGTTGATTAGAATGGAAATTGACTCAAGGTGGCGGCACAGCCGTAGGAACTAAGTTGGGACACGAACCACCAATGAAATGCATAGAATTGCACATGTGACTGATTCTAGCCCAATGATACAGCCGTTGACAAGTGTTTCTAAGTGATAATGCGCGCGGTTTTTGTGCCACTATTGTGTATTGCATGAATCTACATTTCCGTTCTAGAGATTGTATTGTTATCTATTTCTATGATAAATGGTGTACCTACGTGTTTATTTCATATCAGCTAATTTCTTGTCATGTGATGTGCCTGTGCATGCTGCTGGGCGAGTTCTTGTCAATCGGAGTTGTGCTGTCACTTCGCCTGAAGATGGAGCAGGTCTCCACAACATGTCGCGTTAATTAACACATCACAATTTATGACTCATTGGTCCTTTCTCACGATACTTGGATTAAAATCATGCGCTTTCCTCCCCGTGCCTTCTCAGCTTTACAAGATAAAGTTCCAGTGGTACGTAATTATAACTCGAAATGAACATGTGCGCCGAGGCATGAGAGTGATGGTTGACACTCGTAATCACAACAAACATCATTCTTCACACAATTATGAAGATTGACTAGAATAATATGGCATTCCTGCAATGTATCTGACAAATAATTTTCTATTTTTTTCTGAGAAGCTCGGTAAATTGATTGAAATTATCGTTAAGCACGATTTTTTTATTTTTTTCATTTGGATTAAAAAGAATGTATAATCAGTTGACACGAAGAGCCAGAAAAATTGATTTTGGTAACCTTGAATTGTACGAGCTATTGTGCCCGGACACTCTGTAATGACTATTTCATGAAGCTAAAGTTCAATTGACACATGTTGAAGATAATTATCGCATTTTGAGATGGGACCATTTCTGTAACAAATTTACTAGCATTTCGCAGAGCAGCTTCATTTCCCTGATGGGCTCTGTAGGAAAACCCTGCGATTGCGAGAGTTGTATTATCAAGAATTCGGCTGAAATCGAAGCATGACCTTTTATTAAAAGGTCGACGATGTAAATACTGAAAAGTCATAGACTATTGTCAAGTCAAGTATTTCTTAATAGTTCACAAAAAGCGGTGAATTGTTACATTGATGCAGAAAAGTTGCAGAAGTAAAATGCTGCCTGTATCAATTCATGGCTTTCCAAACCACCGAATAAAAAATTGGCTAATGAAAGTTTCAGGAAAATCGATAGTTGCACTGGTGGTGGTGTCAACCCAGCCCCTCCCTGCTATTGGGAGGGGGTCCAGGGGCCGTCAAGCGTTCGGCAGACAATCGCCCTCTCCCAGCGGCGGATGATATCCGCACACTTGACGGGGCAACCCATAGGTTCCATGGTGCAGGGTTCCTACGCGTCGAGAAATGTGGGGGAAATGGAGTTTTTTCCCGACACCTGGAAAAGTCAGGTGTTTAAATCAAATTTTAAAACAGGGTAAAATTTAACTAAAATATCAGGGAATTATTTCATCCGATTAAATGTCAGGGAAAAAATATAGGCTACTGTACAACTGCAGATTTCTTCACTGAAAAATTGACTATCGATACTTATACGCTTATTATTTTAATGAGATGTTGGTTAGTTTGTAGGAAATTCTTCGCTACCCGATTCAATAAAATGTGTATGTTTCTAACTTACAGTTTTCTCGCTTATTGATTATGATATCTCTAATTCCAGTATATTACATACGCATTGAAATAACATATATTCAGAGATAGTTATTGAACTATAAGATTACACGAGCAACATGTTTGCTGTAAATCGTGATTAACAAGACAAATTTCACCAGTTTTCATTTCATTTTGAATTTTTTTTCTTTAGAGGGACCCTTGTTGTTTTCCACCTAAAGTCCAACGTTCTACTTTTATATTAAAACACTTATCTTAAACTTGTACTATTCTCTTTGCACATGTACTATATAGGCTTATACTTATTCCGTTATATAATTCCGTTTACTCAGTATTATTTATATATAGCGAGATAAAAGCCGAAAGCTGATATGATCTTATTTCATTTTTTTCTTTCCTCTCACCCGACAAAATCACAGCAGCTTTCGGCTTTTATTTCGCTAAATTAATATACTTCGTATTATTGAATAAAATATATTAAATACTTACAACTAAACCAGTCTTTCAACGCACTAGATTAATATACTAATATCAATTTCGCCGGTCCGGCTTGGTCACTTCGTATTTAAAAATGTACTTTGTGTATATTAAATAATGTTTTCGAAGTCTTTCTTTGAAAATTGTGTGATGATAACAAATGATATGCTTAGCATTATCTTATTACATATTATTACCAAAAGAATGCAATAATTTGACATTCAAACGAACTACCAAAAAAATAATACATTAATATACTGTCCAAAAATTTTTGTCAGGGAACTTTTTTGTTCAGATTGCGTAGGAACCCTGATGGTGTGAGCGTTGTAATACGCGTGTGCAAGAGAGGAAATGCTTTGTATTGTGCGGTTGACATTTGCATAGGAGGGAAGAGAGGTGAAGAGTGGACAGAGGGGATTTTATTGTGCAATTATTCCTTTAAAAAGGGTGTTTGTTGGCGTGGAGTTGTGCCAGTGTTCTGCGTGTGCGTCTGTCGACTGTTCGTTCGATACTTGCACTGCTCCTGTAAGTCGGAATTCCGGAATCAGGCATATACCTCAGGTTGTGATCGGAACTGCATTACATTTTCTTGAGCTATTTTCGGACTGTCTGCCGGAGAATTGCTCCAATGCACGCTGCACGGAACATTGCCTGGGTTTGATGGTTATGTTATAATTGGCCTGCAAATTCAGAAGGCTGGGCACTGACTATCTTATATCAATTCTATGAACAAAACACATCGGCGTTGTAATATTTATCAAGAAACTGAAAGTGGCTCCTGAAAGAAATCGCGAATTTATTAAAATGATGTAATGTGAGGAAGTCACGTCAAGACCATTTACAAAGGTATATGCACAGAATATAGAAGTGATACAAAATAAAAAAGCAATTTCACAATGAACTTCATGATAAAAGGTTTGACGGCAAGCTCTCTATGCTTAATCAATTCCGCATAACGCATACAAGTGATGATCAAAATGCTTTCCCCATTCCTAACCGCCTCCTTGTAAACATTATTTACATATTTATATTACGGGAATTATCCGATGTATCTTTCAGACAGTATATGGAGCAATCTTTTATTTCAGACGGGGCAGAAGGTGGGTGTCGAATTGCACAAAAGTTTGTTAAAAACGTTGGAAGTTGAGGAAAAGATTCGAAATACAAAACGCGAAGGGTTATAATTGATGGTAAGTGGCTCTCTTCATTATTTGCTGTTATTTTCGCAACTTACATTGCAATACATTCGAAAGTAGTCAAATTTCCCAATGATTATCTCCGAGCTTCAGCTAGTCAATAGTAATAGATGGCCTTCAGACAAAGTCCTGGTCAAAGACTTAAAGTACGAGTCTGTGGAAATAAATCGGTTGTGTACAGTGGCGTCGCGTGTTCCCAGACCATAGGCCTTCGCTCCAAAATGGATTCCTATATTTCTGCAGCAGACAACATGAACTGCATAAAATAATTAATTTGACGCAATCTTAATTTCAATGAATTTTCAAACACTTGTACAAATACATGAACATTCAAGTCATGCCGGCATCCATGACTACAGAATGAAATGAAATGATCTGAAAAATAGATACTGATATTTAAATGAAAGGTACATTGAAGTCCTTAGACTACCCAATGTTGACTATTCTGCATGTGAATTGTGATTCACTATGAGTCCTATGTGACAGCCTCTTTTTCTGAACAGCCTCATAAGCATGCAATCCTAACCTGACTGTTCGTCAACGCGACTCTTGTTTTCCCAAGATTTTAAACGTCAAATGACAATGAAAATGTGATGTTGATTTCTCACATGACGCTTGATCACCTTGGTGAAATTACCATAGAGAACATTCACTCTCGTGGAAGCTCTCGCCAACGCAAGACTCTGTTGTGTTTATTGTAGCCTGTCAATCACTTACATGTTTCAAATTTAAGGCTGCTAAAATGTTTTTTGTGCTTCTCCTGATATTCTATCCCTTGAGAGTGGTTTAGTTTTTATTTCAATGCCATAAACTTCGTGTACGATGGCTAAAGTTTTCTGCATAATCCCTCGGACGACTGGCCGGTGTAGAAAATAACCACTGTTGAAATCGTCGCCATAAACATAATATCAGAATATGTCTTGTGAATCTCTGATTGAATCACTTCATGGCTATCTCCTTTCTGCGGCTTCTAACCTTCCGATCTGACATTCAGCCATTGGTGAACGCAGACACGACGATTCAACGCGTCATCTCCAAAATTTGGCGAATCCACGAATAGCGAAAATTTGCGTCTCTATCTGAATCTAAGAATTTATAAATAGATCTTTTCTTACATTGTTGCAATGTACAGTCAACTCTCGTTTTAAGAATCATTCGTTATAAGAATAAACTCGTTATTAGAATCAAATCCATTTTCCCGAAACATTTCTGTACAGCGTTATACGTTTTCCGCTCGTTATAGGAATAATTATCATGTCACTTATTACTGGTCTCCATGGGGTTGACATGGTGATTACTAAGTGTCTATTTATATATAAGTTCCTAATCAATCGAGCCTGAAACTTTGACCAAGGAGATCACTTGTTAAGCGGCCTTGTACGATCTCGTACACTTAAGGGTGAAGTCCAGCCCGTATAGCGCTATGTTATGGACCCCTGGAAAGGTCCGCCCGGCACGCAATCAGATCCGTCAAGTCTTTGTGCTTAAAGACCTTCATGCATTCATGCATTTGTCGAGGATCACAAGTCAAAGGACCGTTAGGGGTAAGGTCCAGCCCCGCTTTAGAAGCGCTGAGTGAAAAATGGACTAGTGGAAAGGTCCTCCACACCGATCTCGTCAAGTTTGGCTCTAAAATGTAGTCCTAGGATAGTCAAAAGTTTGACGCGCCATGAACGTTTAATGTCTGCCGGTGGGAACGCACCACCTGTCCTCTTAAGGGCAAACCTTAAGTCTTATTAACTATAAGTTTATTAAAATTATGAAACATTTAGACGTCGTTATGGGAATGTCCCAGCTTCAATTGATGCGAACACATCCCCAGCGCATTGTGTGAAGATCCGTGCAGTTCACATGAATAATAACAGTATACATTTGTACACTGCGAACCAACATGGAGGATCATCAGCAGTACACCAGATGTCATCAACGTTTCGGCCATTTAAGTACTGGACGTCTCTATCTGGCTGGCCGGTACTGCGCCGGATAACCTAAGCAGCACCTCCTCCACTATGGCGTCCCATAATCCCAAAAATCCAAGCAGAGCCCGTTTCCGCTGCAGCACACACCTTCTTCATACACTTACTTGCTTCTTTTCCGCCTATCCCCAGTGCCCTTATCCACCTTCTCAAGCTGTTAGACGCAAAACCGCGACACCCCACCTCCACCGTCCACAACTCAGCCATCCACCCATTCTCCTTGCACTCGTTTATCAGTTCTTCATATTTACCCAACTTCCTCTGGCGAGCTTCCCCAATCCTTGATTCCCACGGCACTGTCAGCTCCATGCACACCATCGACTTTGCTTTCCTTGACACCAACGTCATATCAGGCCTGTGTTCGGTGATCACAATTTCAGGTGGAACCGTCTTCTTCCCTTGGGTGTCAACAAGCATCTCCCAGTCTGATGCTCCCATCAACAATCCACTGTCACGTGCCGCCTTCCCCTTCGAAGCTGATACGTGACCTTCTCTCACAAATTTGATGCCCTTGATTTTATTTGGGCCATCCTCTCTTCTCCGTCGCACTGCCTCTTCCCCAATGGCCGCCAGTTCCTGCAGCACCTGGTTATGTCTCCAGGTATATGCTCTCAGCAGCTGAGGACAGGAAGACAAGGTGTGCTCCAGGCTCCCTGTCCTCAGTCTGCAGCATGGACAACTATCATCACTGGACACACCCCACCTCTTCAGATTTGATGCCGACGGCAGAACGTCGAACGTCCCGCTTATTAGAAATCTAATTGCGCCCGACGCCATGCTGAGCAGCTCATTCCAACTGATCTTCTTGCTTTCGACATCCTCCCATTTGATCCATGCCCCTTGAGATGGCTGTTGTGCGGCTTTTAAAACTCTCATCTCCTTTTCCTTTTCTCTAACCTCCTCAATAGCGAGATCTCTTCGTCCCCTTGCATTCACCTTGCTATACCATCCTCGGGTCTCCAGCATACCGACTCCACGTCTTCCAATTTGAACTGTCCCTAATACCTCTCTCCATTTTGCCTGAACAATTGCTTCGTCAGTTGCATCTTCCGCTCGCCACTTTCTGCCAGTCCGGATAACAGGTCTTGACTGCGCGATGTACTGATCCGGGGAGTCGCGCATCATCAAACACTGGCGTACCTTTGACACCTTGAATTCTTCGAACAAGGAAGACATCGGCAACTTCAGTTTCCCAGAGGTGCAATACAATGCCGTGTCTGACAGCATTCTTGGGACTCCCAACCACTTCCGAGTGAAAACATTAATAGATTGCTGCATCTTTCCTACTCTTGTTATAGCTACCTCATACACCATCAGCTTCCACATCAATCGAGGGAGAAGTCCAAATTGACAGCACCACAGTTTCGCCTTCCCAGGAATCATTGCTCTATCGATTGCCTTCAACCAGATCTTCAACTGTTCATGAATCTCAACTCCTCTGTGCCGGTCACTCAATGTGCCTTCATACCATCTCCCAAGGCTCTTCACTCCAATTTCTGAAACTTGAGGCACGTTTTCTCCATCAACAACAAAACGTTTGTCCACAATTCTGCCACCCCTCAGGGACACACTGCGACTCTTCCTCGCTTTGAATTTCATTCGAGCCCAACAAATTAGATCTTCCAATCTCGTCAGGCACCTTCTGGTTTGCTCTTCATTAGCCGACAAAATGGTCAAATCATCCATATATGCTCTAATCATCGGCGCTCTCACATCTTCCGCCAAGCGCACTCCTTCCATATCAACGCTGGCTTTACGGACTATTATTTCCATGCCCATCACAAATAAGAGTGGCGAAACCGGACAACCTATCGGAATACCAACCTCCAGGTCCTGCCAATCAGTCGTGTAACTTTTAGTCGTAAAGCGCATTCTAAACTGTTGATAATAGGTTCTAAGTATCTCGCGTACCTCAATCGGGACCCAGAAGAAATCCATCGCAAACTGGAGCAGATTGTGTGGAATCGACCCGTACGCGTTTGCCAAATCAAGCCAAATTACATCCAAACCAAGGTCTTCTGATGCTGGATAGATTCCCAAATCATCTGCGCATGTTCAATACAGCCCGATGCTCCTGGCACTCCAGCTTTCTGCACTTCCGTGTCAATAAAGCCATTCTTCATTACAAACTTTGTGAGACGGCGAGCCAAAACACTGAAGAAGATCTTCCCATCCACATTCCGAAATTGACATTTAGACGTCATTACATTTAGACGTCGTTATGGGAATGTCCCAGCTTCAATTGATGCGAACACATCCCCAGCGCATTGTGTGAAGATCCGTGCAGTTCACAGCTGAGCGCTGGCGCTCGGAACGTATGTGAGAGTAGTGACTTGAAACTGTAAAGTGTGTTTTTTTACGGATTTTACGTCACCTTCTACCCCTACTGGGGCCTTGGACGGTGCTGACTTAAGTCAGACTTTGTTTGGAGCGTTGTGGTGCTTTGTAGTCCGGATGCCCTTCCTGCCGACTTCCAATGACACTTTCCGGGTTCGACCTCTGGACCATGAGATCGCTAGTCCAAGTACGCAACCACTGTGCCACGGTCGCCACAATGTGTAAAGGTGTTAACGTAAAGATGCTCTCAAACACAAAAAATCAAAACTATTTGCACTTAAGTTTTATGAACGTAAATAATTATTTTTGGGTATGCGGCGAAGGCCTCGCAGGCACGGAGATGACGCCACTGGTTGTGTAATACATCGATGACTTGGAACTTTTCTTGTTTTGTGCTTAACTTGGTAGCTGTGATATTTCATTGGTCCCATACATTGTACGGTCTTCTGGTATTGGTATCTTAAATTCTGTTCTATCAAGTTTTGTAAACCGAAGTTTCCTGCTAGTTTCCTCAAAGCTATCGCTTAACGATTAACAGATTCATCATTTGTTAACGATTTCTCTTTTTGATAAAGGTTTCCTTGCGATTTATGCCAGTTTTATTCTTTCATTTGATGCGAGTAAAATATTTAAGTTGACGTAAAATCTGTTTTTTCAGAATGGAGAGGATTAATGAATATGTGAATCCGTGGAATTGGACGTCGTCTCAATGGTATTCCTGTCTTCGACGATGGATCTTCTACTAAGCAAAATATCCGACTTCTCATATCTGTACAGTTTTGGTATTTTTGAGGGAAGCATTTGTATTTTTATAGGAATGATGAATTGTGAGGTACTTGACTGTAAAGAATTTTTCTTCATTGTATTTGTTGTAGATAAAATAAACAGATTGAACGCATGATGGCAAATCTTTAATAAGAATTGGGGAGTATCATAGCATATTGACAAAAGAGGTTTAATATATATAGGGAAATATATAAACAAGTAGTGTTAAATATCTTTGGCATTGACAGATGGCAGTTATGCTGACCGTTGAGATGCATACAGCAATTTCTGTTTCAGCAACTTGAACATTCCTCACTGCTGAATTTAGTAATACCGCAGCTGAATGTGAACTGCTAATACTACGCCAGAATCTTTTCGAAAAGGGTATTGAGAGTTTTGGATTCGTAGACCTTTTCACTTGCCTAATAACCGTTGGGTTTGATCAACTTAACATGCATTAGTCAAACAAAATCGTCTCATCGCGCGATCTTGTAAATCGTAAACGTCCATACGTGTCGGCTAATTCTAACTATACATGCCCGTCCTTAATAATTGAGAAAAGAATTTAGCGTTTCTTAGGGAATATATGGCAAAGGTCAGATGCATCTGCATTATGATGACAGGAGTCCTTCACTACCGATGCAGATGTTCGCAATAAGAAATAGGTTGTTTAGGTAGACGGTATAGGCCTACATAGAAATAGCCTGCGGTATGTGCTGTTCACGTAAAATTACTACCAGTTAAGATATGACCTTCTGAAGTAAAAAAAAAGAAAAGCTCTAAAAATAACTTAAACCGTTGTCCTTGTTTTGGACCCCAAGCACTTTTTCAAATGCTCTCACTTTTATTGCATTGCATTTCAGCCTTAGATATTTCATGACTTTACTACAAATTTGACTTAAATTATCTGGGTAAAGTACTAGAAAAAATAAATTCATAATGTAGGAGATTGATTTAAAAACATGGTAGTCTATGTTCGGGGCCACCAACAATCATCACGGCAACGTAGGCCTACGATCCTCAGTTCTACCGACGTCAACCACAGACCAATTGAGCGTTTCCTCTTCACAATTTCAGGACACCCGTTCTCAATGACAACAATAGACGTTATTGAGACAGCATTGACGTTGTTTCATAGATCACGCCTGATGCTGCTGCAAAATGTTTCATGCATTGGTTCGAGATGAAAAAAATCGACGAACCACATCTGCATGTGTATTCATTATGTGTGTTGTATGCGCAGTAGTTCATCACAATTGATATGGCATCTAGACCTAGACGCGCTGCTGCGATCGAAGCAACTAGAAGTTTGTTTTCTTATAGCGAAGACCATGAGATTGATGTAGGCCTACAAGAGATCATAGCAAACGAAGATTGTGTTGATGACGTGGATTCCGAAGTTACAGATGAAAATTAGATGATCACTTGGACGTTGTCGAAAAAAAGGAAGATGATATCTTAGATGAAGATTATTTACATCGCTTATCCGAGGATTCAGAGGGAGAGTCTGAATCAGAACCGGTATGTACGAATGTTTTTAGATTCTGATTTTACCATATATTATTATATACACTAAAACGAATACCGGAATACGGTAATGAATGTCGCACTTTGTATTGTCTGCAATGTGAAAGTGCGACATTCTATATTTAGTTCAGTGTATGTAAAGGAATACTAGGCATAAAGAATTGTAAGAATAATTTCGATAGATCTGATAGTTATGTTTTTCTCATACGTATATGGATAGCCTACACACAGTCTAATTCACGGTAGTTATGTATAATGAAAATGTACATAGAAATACTACTACATCTTAGAATATTTTTTTCTAAGGTCACATGGCACACCGGAACGCATGATTTTCTATCCAACGATAATAATCTATAAGATGCAACCGTAGTTGTAGGCCGTAAGCGTACCGGTATGCGTACACACGGTATAGTTCCACTTCATTGCAATCTTTGTTGATTTATTGAACGCACAAAAATACTAAATAGTGGTCAGAAGTTCAATTATATAAAAGCAAGTTTCAGTGTGTTGCGTGTAGAGCCTAGATATAGCACATTTTATATATAATAAAGTAGCCTACTTCGTAATGAAATATCTGTAATGACGATAAGCATTATCAAAGCGATACGCATGAAAGAGTTATCTAAAAAGGGTCAATATACCCATCCGTTGTACTCTTTGACTCATAGAAAGGACCACTGTATAACATTATATCGTATATCCTTGCATTCTGTACGCATCCTTTGCATGTATCAATTGTTATGTATAATCATCATCGTATTGTGCCAGCTACAACTTGATTATTTCCTTTGCAGGATCTCGACGAAAGTTTGACCTGTCGATCACAGAGGAGATGGACAGAAATTGAGACAGGAACAAGAGAAGGACGTGCACCAAGAAGAAACGTTTGCTATGCCAACCCTGGTGTCAGACCTGGAATAAATCCAACCACTCCAAGAGAGGCATTTTTGCTCTATTTCGACGATATAATCAACGAAGCTGTTCGATTTAGCAATCTTGAAGCTAGAAGAGTTATTTCAGCTTACAATCAGAGTAGCAGACTTCGTAAGAGCTGGAAACAGATAACACGCGAAGAAATGGAGTGCTTTATTGGTTTGCACATTATATGTGGAGCTTTAAAAGCGAACTTCAGAAATGTCGAGTCTCCTGGGCACAACGTGACGGACCGCCAGTGTGTCGTGCCGCTATGAGCTTGGAACGCTTCCTTTCAATAAAGCGTTTCTTTCGTTTCGATGATCGCACAAAGCGAGATGCTGCTGATCCTCTCTCTCTCCGACGAGGCATGTGTGGAAGCTTCTTTCGGAAAGGCTGCTTCAATTCTATACTCCAAAACCTTTCATAACAGTGGATGAACAACTACTTGAATTCCACGAACGTGTTGCATTCAGGCAGTACATCGCTTCCAAACCAGGGAAGTACGGGTCAAAGATCCTGTGGTCCTGTGAAGCTGATACAGGTTATTTTTCGAAAGTTATCCCATGTATTGGTCTCTCTTGAAGAGAAAGAAGGTATGCCAGTTACTGAAGCGTTTACAATGGCCCTCGTCAAAGGCTACAACCATGTGGGAACGCATCTTGCTAATATCAACAGATTATCTGGCGAGGTAGCGATTTTGTGGATAATTTTTTAAAGGTTCATTTTCGTGTAAAAACTATCTCCGCATGTGAAAATGGTCATCATTTATCCAAAACCATGTGTAAAATTAAAAAGCGACAGGTGGCGAAAAAGTTGCTATAATTAGTTGGTAGATATTTGTTTACTAATGCGAGCTGATTTTTCGCCAACCGGCGAAATCGTGGATATTGTAGCAAATGGTATTACCTTCACATGAAAATATATTGTATACTCAGTCTGATCTGATAAAAAGGGATCTTTTTTTAATTCACGAAGGCTTAAACTAAAAAAGTATTTATCTTCCATAAATGCCGCAGTAAATACTATGATATTATTCAAATATTTGTCATTGTTGTAAATTATTGAATGTCAAGAGATGTTATGAAAATTGATATATGCGGATTCTCTATATTCTAATCATTATCAAAGAATGATAGTCTGCACTTATTTCTTGGATAGATTAGCCGTATGTGGGGGATAGTGAGGAGGCGAGGGAGAGAATAGAGCCTCGGCTGTAGAGGCGGATTACTAAAGAAAATAAGAGAGAAAGTCAAAAGTAAAAGGTAGCAGAGCGCGAATTGTCGCCGGCGAACTTCGCCAGCGAATATCCCGCAAATATGACTGAACTTTAGCATGATATTCTGCAGCTGACATTCGCCAGTTTTTCGCAAGATTCGTTCCCACAGGGAATGTGACGTGCGACAACTGGTTTACTAGTTGCGAGGTCGCTGAAAAGTTGAATGAGAGAGATACAACATTAGTTGGAACAATGCGTTCGAATCGACGCGGCATTCCGCCAAAAGCCAAAGACCTGAGCAATCGTCAAAATATCGGCCTCTTACTTCAAATCTGGAGATCTTCTAATGGTATCTTACTGGGATAAAGGCAGATCTCCCGTAATCCTTATTTCTACAATGTACACCTACGCATACAACAATGAAGATGGGCTCCCTGAGATAATATCTTCATACAATGCTACAAAATCTGGTGTGGATACTGCAGACCACATGGTGAGAATATCCACATGTAAGAGAAAATGCAGGAGGTAGACGTATTCGTTTTTCTGCAATATGATTGATGTGGCCCTTCTAAACGCAGCTATTATTTTTCGCACACTCCAACCGCCAGAAAATGCAGCGTCATTTCGAACAGAATTCCTTCTCCAATGTGGATATGAACTTGTGGACGCAATTCGCCGGAGGTCTACACACATATTGAATCCACAAACTCGAATGGCTATGAGACTGCTAGGATAGCACAGTTGTTCCAGGTATGAACTCCTCGTCTCAACAACAGCCGAGAACGCGACCACGGAAGAAACGGTGCAATATTTGCCCAAGGAGTGTCGATCACAAAACAACACGAACATGTGATATTTGCGCTGTTCCTATCTGCAAAACGCATTCATCTGATGTGGTAAAGTGTAATGATTGCATGTAGCTTTCTTGAGAGATATACGAGTATACTTTTCCTTGAGCAGCTTGCTTTACGTACATATACGGTGAGATCATTTCTGATTGATTTATTTGAATTTATTTAATTGTCTTGTCAATAGGCCTATATACACACAATCTGTTGTAGCCCATATCCAATTTGAAATATAATATTCGAGGGATATTTGTGTGTCATGTAATCAATTATTAGCCTAATTTTTCAATTCTTGTGATACGAGTTGAGATTCTGAAATATCTGAAATACAGTCTTTTGAACATGCATTTTTCCTAAAATGTCTCATGGAATTATCGCAAAAATTAGGTATAATAATGCGCCCAATCTCACTTAATTCAGTAAAATTTCGTAGAATGTTGCAAATTTTTATAAAACTGTCACGTTGTGATTGTAGGCCCAAAAGAAAAGTGGTCAAGTTTATCTAAATCGACATAATATTAAATTTGCTGCAGTGGGGTGCCTGAGGCACCCCAAACATAGACCAGCGATGTTCAAAATTGGCATAGGACAATGGTTAAAGCTAACTTTTGCAATTTTACAGTGTTTAACCCACTGACACATGGACAAGGACGAAAAACGGGGAAGATAAGTAACCCTACAGGTCGACGTCAAAAACGACTTTGAAAGGCCAACCCGACCATTGATAAAAAAGCAAATGAATATTGCCAAGGAAGTATTTTTCACCTCTGATCGCGTAAGAACATGAAAAATTTTTAATAAAGATCATGCCAATATCAAGTCATTCTAGTCAAAACTTCATCGATGTGCTTTTACACCACAGAAACTTACATTCCATGCGTTTCTCGATCTGCTGGCAGTTGGCAGAGATTTCTCTTATTTTCGGCAAATCTAACAGCGTACCAGTAAGCATCGTGACGATGTCTAATTTGATTATCGGAGCTCGATTCTTCTTGTTTTGAAAGCGTAGCAATGGCCATCGTGATACAATTGAAACATTGTAGTACACTAGGTGACATGTGACGCTCAATTACGCTGCAACGCGTAATTTACACATGACCCTAAACATCCGTGGCTACGCGTGACCTTGCTGCAACATCTGTCGGCAGTCCTGTTATAAACTTTGCGTCTCATATGTCTGCATGTATCAGAGGCTAAGTGTGATAGGACCTCAATTTCATGCTCAGGGAAGACATGCTTAGTGTTCATCCGTGGTTCAGGCGCGCAACGAAGACAACCGTAGACGCGACGCGCAAACTATAAACGCTCGCCCGCGCGTATTCATAAACATTCCCCATGTTTTAACAGCATCAGATCAAGTGATTTCTGACTCTTTGTGCAGCGCGTATGTACACGCGTAGAAGAATGTCTTTAACCACGGATGTTTGGGGTGCTCCGTAATTACGCGTGGCATGTCTAGTACCGTTTTTTTTATTGTCTGGTCTGCATCATCAACTCCAGCTTTAGATTCTTTGAACGAACGCTGCAAACTGCTAAGTTCCTATCCAGCAATTGTCATTTCATCCTGCATCATACACATTCGAACGCATTGATTGACTGAAACCCAAAGTAGATGTTTAGAGACTTAAGATATTGTGTGCGATTTGATAGACAAGAGGAAAATGTCTCAAGTGCTGAGCTCAGTATAAAGCATAAATTTAAAGAATTAATAGCACACCGAAGTATGGTCAATGTGACCATGTCGGCGCTTGTTAAGGGCTAAGCCTAGACATATTCACAATGTATTTACGAAGACTATGACTTCCACGGCACTTGCCTCACCGTAAAGTATTAGTTGCTGGTAGTAGGCAAAGTCTGGATTATTGACCTTATACATGCATATCGCACCTCTGGCTTTTCGGGACAACATAAGCAAATTGCAAGAGATCAACGCGATTCTGATGGCACCACACATCCTCGTGTGATGCCTATACGCCTACAAATTATATGAAGCTTTCAAAGTTAGCCATTGTTATGGAAAACTGTTGATTGATGGTCATCCAGTAGCTGAGACGTTTTTTCTATTGAAAGGTCCTACTTTAGATATAAGCAGTATAGCGAAAAAAGGATCCATATATGCCAACATGCAGTTACGCGTGATGCAAATGGAAAATTTTCGGTGATTGACCTTTTTTCATTTGTTTTGGAGACTTATTTTAGTCGTTTGAAAAGACTATGTAATATTTAAAGACCAAAAACTTCTCTATCATCCCTGTATGTCAACTTTTGTAACCAACTGCACCTTTTCCAAGTCTATTTCAGATCATTCCAAATGAATTTCAGACTTCTCTAGCTGAATTTCAGATATCTGTTAGAAGCACAGATGAAAAGATCTTAAATTCAATTGGAGATTCATGTGGATCATATCTGAAATTCATTTGAGCAGATCTGAAATCGAATTGGAACTATCTGAACCATCTAAACTAGAAATAGACGATGTGTATCTTCAGCGAAGATGTCGGACAATAGGCCAGAAGTTAAAGGCTATCATAGATGTTCTTTTACTCATCACAGATATCTTTAGTGACCAAATATCTAATGAGTTTACAGTCTTTATGTCTTTCAAAATGGTCGCTCATGAATGCTGCGTGCTTATACTTCACTTGTTCATCAACTTTTGAAGAATTTCTTTCACTGATCCACGCTGCATAATAAAGCTTAACTTTCAAGCTAATAAGTAAACTCCAAAATGAAGTACATTATTTTTCCTCCAGATCTTTCTCAGTGCATGAAATTGTACCCCTATTGTAAAGCAAGATTCACGTTATCCAAAATGGTGTCTGTGTGATAATTAAAAATGCTAACAAAATGGCACAAATAGCCACTGTGGCAAAGGAATGTTCAAAAATCCGCGGACGGAACTCGCATTGCTGCGATCGCTTTAATCGAAATAATGAAATTAAGAGTTTACACCCAATTTATTGGTACGTAGCTGCCTCGGCAGTGGAAGCGCTCAAATTATAAGGCAGCTTTCAAAACTTTCCGGAAAATTTTCATCACTAGTTACACCTAATCAGTTCATCCAGTTAATTGAAAGAAGTCAAGGTAGCTTGATCCTTTGTATGCGAATCAGGGGTAAATGATTAGTCTGTGCGGTTGTTGCATACAGTAATACCTTTTGTCACAGAATGAAAGCAAAAGACTTCCTGTTTATTGCACTAAAAATAGCTGCATTATCATGTACGACAACTTGTGTAGTCGTGTTTAGACATCGAGCTCCATTGTGTCCACTAACAAATACTTTGCTTTGATTCACTGTGTAATTATAGTTTACACACAATCATCCAGGCAACCTTCAATAGAATGAACTTGTTTCTGTGTACAAACACCTCGTAACAATGCAATCTGAAAAGTTCAATACAGCTATTATGTGCGTCATTTTATCATCATAATGATGAGCAAGAGATGATTAATTGATTAACTTCTACAAAGGCAGTGTAATCTTCTCGCCATGTAACAGAAAACAACTCGAAGCATCATCAAAAATGGTATATTTAAGCTAAGACGTTAATGTGCGTCCAACAATGCCATTTGGAATTCCGTTGAATTGAAAATTACTACGCCAGTTTCTTAATGATTTCTCAGTCATCATGATTGCTTAGTTAGAATAAAATAGAAAATAACAATTAGATAAGAGATTTAACTTTCTCATAAATTGCCTCATGATTGATACCAAACATTTTAAGAAGCTCGTCAGGTTTACCGCTTCTTGGCACGTTGTTTACAGCCATCATATGAACCTGAACACCGGTTTCCTGATTCAGGGCACTCGATACAGCTTCTCCAAGTCCACCTGTAAAACAGATAGTGTATGACATAGAGTAAGTATGTTAGGTAGAGTGGTAACTCCGCATTTATTAAATCCCCAATGTGTATACACTTTCGATTTTATTAAATGAACTCAAGGGAGATACAATCGGAATTGTTTCAAAACTTGAGACATACACATTTATGCAGTTTTGAAGAAATTGCAACGGAATTGACTGATCATGATAGCAAAGCAGAAGGAAGTGATTTTATTTTACAGATTCTTCTTTTCATGACAGCCTTGGAGAGGTAATATCTTCTAAATTGGCAACTCGATGACCTGCTATTGCTTTCATGAACTAGAAATATGAAATTTCAGCCACGAAAGCACAATAAGATGTCAACTTTTTCATGAAGACTTCAATTATAAAACGGATCATGAAATTCCTTTGATAAAGAGCTTAATTTCCGCTTAGTTAGGATGCTTATTAGCAAATACATTCATTCCTTTTGATATCCAACTTGTTGCATAATACTTACAAAGAGGAGCCATCTCGGTAGTATTTAAATTGGCACAATTTTGACTTTTTTAAAACTGCTCAAATAATTTTTTGGACCACGGAAACGTTATCTCCGCAGAAAACTCAATCTTTGCATATAAAAATTTTCACTGTATACAGATACTTTTTTTAGTCGACACTCTACCTATATATCCCTACTTTATGGTCTATGAGATAGCAGAAAGCAAAGTGAGGGAGATTACTAATCATTTTTGTCTCTATGACGTTCAATGTTGATTAAAAGTACATGCTCTGCGTATGTGTGCTTTGACCACTTTGCCAGGGTGACCATAAGTTAATACGGAAATTCGGTGCTTTTGTTTTACTAATGAATAATTGAATGCTGAATTTTTTTGTTTGTTATCAATTTACCGGTGGTAAAACTCGCAACGAAAATAAGCATTAATGGCAGGATGTCTTCAAAAACACTCACTCAATCCCTTTGCGTGCCTTGATTTCTGTGCTGAGCTGGATTGAACAGTGCTGAGAATAACTACGTAACATATTAGGCCTCAGCCACACTGCGAGTTTTTCCAAGTGTTTCGGAGCAAAGCGCTTTACAGCAAATAGAAAAGTCATCATTGCAGCAGTTGTAGACTGCCAAACTGCGAGCAAAGCAAACCAGAGCGATTGATAACCTTGCGGACATACGTTTGCTCGGGACGCTCGTGTTTGCTTTGCTTTCAGTGTGGCTGAGGCCTCAGACGTTTGCTGCTCGAGTAAGAACTTCCATTTCGGTCGATCACGGGCGTCCTTGGCTCCAGCATGGTTGATGTCTTCTTTTGTCTTTCTGCTCCTTTTTTATCATCTACTTCCATCCACATAACTTTTCTGATTCATTCTGTCTCATCCATTCTTACCACATGGTCAAACAACGTAGTCTTTGACTCTCGCGATGTCTGGTACGTTCTCGAGACCCAACCATTGCTTTTCTGAGGCTGTCATTCGATTTTCTGTCCGACAGCCTGACACCACACATCAACCTTAGCATCTCTGCACGCTCAAGCATCTTCTAATGGGATGAAAACTGGTTCAGAAACTATCAAACAGTCCAAGCAACTGTTCAGCAAAATTTTAGACTTAATACTGAAAATCAAGCTTCTGAAGTTTGTGGAGACAAGCTATTTGCTACTTTCAGTCAGACGGAAATTATTTTTTTCGGCTAAAACTTAGTTCTCAAATGCTCCACTCACTAACGCTCAAGTTCGAGCATGAGTTCGAGAGACCTTTTTGTGAGACAATTTTATCAAGACCATTTTGCTGAGAACTATCTTGACTTGATACTTTAGAGCTAGTAAATTGTATGTGTCAATATTATTAACTTACCTTCATAATAATGATCTTCTACAGTAATAACTTTTCCATTCGTTGACTTAGCGCATTGCTTCAACAATTCAACATCGATTGGCTTGACTGTAAAGGGATCCACCAATCGGATATTGATGCCCTCAGAAGCCAAGCGACCGTATGCAACATCAGCTTGAGCTAATGTAATTCCAGCAGCAACAATTGTGACCTGTAATGAGAATTGATAATTGTTGTTCAGGTTACACCTTGCACAGCTTAATTTCAAATGTGAATGCATGTGCGTGACGTTCTGTCGCAGTTACTGACATCTGTTACCTTGTCAAGGTGAAATAAAGATAACTGAATGACAAGCCCTTAAAGAAAAATCAGATTTGATTACGGAATAATGTCAAGAAGTCAGTTGAGGGCCTGACTTTTGATGCCCTTGTATTCCACGACAAGATGCTATCAATTTCGTACTCAATTAAAGCAGGATGTTCAGTCAGGTAGCAGTAATTGCAGCAGTAGTATTATGTTTTTATTGATAGAAATAGGAATCTCACAAATCTTGAATGAACATAACAAATGCAGCAAAGTATTTAACAAAAATCGCTGCTCTACATGGCTCGGATGTTTGACTATGAGCCTTTAACAATAAAATGTTCACGCTAGACCAATGACTGCAACGATAAATTGAATCGACCTGCATGTAACTCAACGGCTGTCAACACATGCTGATTGTCTCCACGATAAAGCACTTCTTCAAACATCAATTTGCTTCCATGATGACGGCAAAACATCATTGAGTATAACTTCATTTCAGACGCAATTTTGTATTTGCTGTCAGAATGACTATTAGCGTCAGCTAGTGATCAAAATACATGCCATGATATTGACAATTTCCATTTAAAATGAGAAGTGATGATATGTACTTCCAGTACAACGATAGTGTGATTTTCCACGACATAAGACGAGCCATGATCAAATTGCTGCATCTCTGCGAATTTTGCATTAATCTTCATCTAATAAATCATCTTTAAAAACAGCAGTCCCCTTCACAGCTCGACCTAACAGGCCAGGCACGAAGGGGTTTTCAGTGAGGGATAATGAAGAGTTATGTGGTGATACTTTTTGGAGCATCTCAATATACGTGTAGGCTTGCAGTTGGTGTGACGCAGCTACTTCTAAAACATGGTTGCGCTGTATCAGTACTATCTGTTTAACTTAACTACTCGCACAGTAGGTATTATAAAACTGCAATATAGCGATCCATGCTTGACAGCAGGGTTTAATACGCATCATAAAAGGTACCGTAACATAATCTGTTGGCTATGCATGCACAGTGCATAAAATGCTTGTACGTGAGGTCAAATGAATAATTTAGCTGCAAAATAATGAATTTAGTTATACTTATACACAGGTCTTCGTGGCACAGAGGTTAAGTACTTGGCCTAGCGATCTTTTGCTCCAGAGGTCGAGTCCTGAGAGTGTCATTGGAAGTCGGCAGGAAGGGAATCCGGACTAAAAGATAACAATGTTCCAGTTAGAAGTCTGACCATGTCAGCACCGTCCAAGCACCCCCGGTTTGGGGGAGCAGTGACGTTAAACCATCATTTCATAGGTGACGTACAGTATAATGATTGACTGCTAAAACTGAACAGAAATTATCACTTTTTCTTGTCGGATGACTCGACGTCACTTCTACCATTTTTCTCATGAGGGAACTGGAATCCTAAATTATTGCTGTAAGTCTGATATTTTCCCACATTCTTCTGGTCACCATTGCATGGGATGGACATAGTTCTTAATCCTTACGTGATTGTAGTAAAAGTTGCATGTTCTCACTCCACCTCGCTCATGACTTGAATCCATACCAACAAGTTCGGGGTGGGAAACTCTCGACAGGTCATGGATAGTAGGCTCAACATCAAGAGCGGCGGTACCTCCCGACGCAGCGACACTCGAACGAAGGACCCTCTGACTTTCGCACCGGAGTGCGATCCAACTGAGCTATCCTACGAATTTGATTTTTGTTCCCGACATCATCATCACTAAACATGACTTTCCATTTAATTTTTAGAACATATCCAATCGAAAGTTATGAGTTAACGTTGTGAAAGAATATGCATTCCAATTAAAGAGAAATCACTCCATTTGATAAATACATGCACGGTTACTGAAAGAGACGATAAAATCATACCTGGTCTTTGTCAGAAGATCGAACGACTTTTCCTTTGCCGATGTGGAATTGTTCATCATTGGAATAAATGACGGGAGTGGCGGGCCGCGAAGTACGAATATAACAGATGCCTTGAGTATTGGCTGCCAGTTCTACTGCACGCTCACAAGAAACGGCATCGGATGGGTAGAACACCGTTGAACCAGCAACACTTCTGAACATGGCCAAATCTTCCAATGCCATTTGAGAAGGACCATCCTCACCTGCAGAATGATATTGAATATATGATTGCTGATAAATTATAAATAACAGTGAACTGACCTATGCTGACGCCGACATGTGATCCTGCGAAGTTGCAATTGGTCTGAGAAACAGCTCCCATGCGAATTTGATCGAATGCTCGAGAGAAGAAGGCTCCAAATGTACTGACGAATGGAATGGTTCGATCTCTAGTTCCACATCCGATTCCAACTCCGACAAGATTCTGTTCAGCAATGAAACATTCAATGAAGCGATCTGGGAAGGCATCGCGGAATTTCAAGCTGAAAAACAAATGAAGTATCGCATGAATATTCAATTTAAAGAAATGTAAAAATATTAACTGTCAACATAAAATAAACAGTTGCAATCAAAGATGAGTATCAATGCTACATCAGTAGCCTCTCTGCCACCTTGAAAGTACGTAGTAAATAGGCCAATTTCCAAGATCTGTCAGAAGCTATTGATTCTACGGCTATAATTTGAACAGAAACTTGTGTTTCAGATGTTGCCGGGAACGTTTCTGTTACTCACACTTTATCTCGAGGTCTGCCCCGGCACAGTTTCATTAAAACCGAGTTCCAGGACCATTTTGACAGGAACCCAAAAATGACTGCAACACCAACATTAAGCGTTCAGCAATCTAAGGCATCTGAGGTCGTGAATTAAAGCTTCCTACATTGTTCCCTGAAAAATAATGTTATTCATCAATGTAGCGGTAAAGTGACCAGGAAAGGCCATGATACACACAAACAAGATTGTTACCGCACCCAGAAAGCCCATCCACATGACGACACACGGTGAAACACGTGTATACGAATAGACCAAGTCGTTTTATTCATCATCAGAACACTGTAAAAGAGATTTAAGTTACACTGATGCTAATAATTTATCTTTCAAGTAAATTTCCACATTGCCAATATAATGCACAATATCGGGAATAATAATCCAGAACTTCTCACAACTCTAGAAAGCCTTGAAAAAATTAACTTAGTAGTTATGAAGAAATCAACGAAGCAGTGAAGTGAATACAAGTTCAAAGCTTGAGGGGAGTTTTAGGTGTCCCTCAGCAAAATTTGAATATATTTTCCGGCAGGAAGCCCGCTGTAGATTTTTGTAGCAAATAATAAAACAAAACAACTGCTTTTCATAATTAACTTATAGTAAATTCATGCCCAAGGCTTTTCTGTAACATCCTGCCGTCATCAGGGAAATAAGCTAGTAACTGAGAAGCAACGTAGACATAATTTTCTACTTAATATTATTCAAAATGATCAAGCTATTCTGTGGAAATCTAAATCTATGACAAGCGAAACTGATAATGGCTCAGAAGACGTTGATCGGTGAGACAACAAGACATCTGGTCAGGAGATTTCAAGAACATGCATCAAGACCTGGTGCCATTTTGACCACTTACTTGAATGTAATGCCTGCAGCAGATGAAGTATCATGAACAATGTCGCCATCCTTTATAGGACTTCATTTCTGTGCATTGCGGAGGCCCTCTTCATATAGAGGAGGTATCCTTTTTTGAATAAGCAACTTTCCCAGTGGGGCTGTTCATTCTTTCTTTCTGGTCTGTAATCTCCTTTTTTTACTTTTACCTGTATATATCAATGCGTTTTGAGTTATTATCATAGTTTCTACTTGCTATAGATTTTGATTGCCATAAAATAGCTTGATAATTTTGAATGCATTAAGTAGAAATTTAGGTGCACGTATTACTCAGTTAATAACTTATTTCCCTGAAAACGGTAGGATGTTCCTACAGAGGCGTTGGACATGATTTCACTATAAGTTAATTATGAAAAGCGATTGTTTTGTTGCATTATTTGTTAAAAAAATTGAATATTTACGAAACATCCATTGGGATGATAAGTAAAGTGCATGTAAGCAGCAGTGCGTGAAGCGAAGATAAAATACAGATAAATCGATACTGTGAAATTGAAGAAATATGAGGATGGAAAAACTTTGGCAATAACTCATAAATCTGTAACTGTTAAGAATAAAAATAGAAACACAGAAAAATACCACAATATTTAGACACTAAGATAGTTGACATCAATATCTTACAAAAAGCTTTCAAATTATCAACTCTCAATGGAGGTCAGCAGAATCTTATTGACTGCCATCTTGAATGCTTCAGACTCAAACTCTGGACACGACACTTCTGTATAGCGATGTGCGGCCCTTCATCAACTGAGTAATCTTCCACTTGTGTGCGAGAAATGTCATTTTTGAAATGGTCATCTATCAGACTAACTGCCCGGCGCTGAATACGATCAATTATGTCTGAGCTGCTCTGAAGGCCAGACGACAAATCTATCTATAACAAAAAGCAACTGCTTCCTTCTGCCAGGATATGACAGCAGCATTATTTAAGCCATGATCACAGATAACTGATACACGTGATTTATATGCAGTTTCAAAGCAAACTCAGAAAAGAAGCTATCAGTGGTAGCTGGAGATACAAGATATCCTTCATATACAACGATCACGAATAAATGCCTTTCAATTAACAGTGAGAATGAAAACTATTCAAGAATGCTCAATTCTGAGGATATGACCGTTTAACACTGCAAAATTAGGCAATTAAAGCATGTCTGTAATTCTGCCGTGTTATCATAAGGGTCTATTTGACAAAATTCCTGAGATAGGTTGCGAAAACATTGTCTTGCAGCCAGTCTCGATGCTGAACTAATCTTAAAACACCATAGCCTAATTCATCCATCAAAGTTTCATTACTTCAGCCACTATATTATAACTGCATAAGAGCAATCGTTTCAAAAAGTATGCATTGTTATCAGATTCAGAATCAGTCAATAACTATTTCGATATTCAAATGTCTCTCAATAGCCCATAATTACGGTTTTGAAGCAAATGAACCGTGCGAATAGTTTGTCAAAATTAAGAAGGAATGACTGGTTGACAGACGCCAAATTGTGTATGAAAAGCAACCGCGGTTCATCAAAGAAGACGGAAAGTTGGTCCGCAGTCGCATGCATCCCTGGGCATTTGTCTTCGACCGAAAATTGCTATTTTAGTCACATCGTTCGAGTCACTTGAGAGACACTGCTCGATGCACGGAAGACCTAGAAGCGGATGGTTAGATGACACTCCGGAGCTAGTGATCGTCACTCGGGTTGCGCCTCCATGACCGCCGATAGTTAGTAATGACTGGAAGCATCAGCCGTAAACCGGGTGAGTGTGGGAAAACGCGTCAGAAACTGAAAATTTGATTCCGAGACTTAGGGCATCAATGATATTCTTCAAACATCCTCAATTCTTCGCAGTCATGTAACATTCAGTGCCAGCATCACAGAGAACATTTCTTTTTGCATTAACTGTTTGTATGAACTCTTCCAATGTTCTTAAAATATAGCGAGCCAATCCGTAGGAATGCCCGACCGCCGTCGGTTGGCAAACACATTGACTTGTCGAGGCGAACACTGAAACTGATTATTTTGTTGTTCCGGTTCCATCATCTTCAGTGATTGCTCGATTGAGAACAAAAATCAATCTAATTGACGGCATGAATTAGACACACTTAATTGTGAACAATTATTGTTGAAAATACAGTTTTATTATCGTTGTAGTGCGAGAGCATGAGAGAATTTTGGGTTTTTGAAAATCATTGACGAATCAATTCAAAACTATTTCCATAAGCAAGTATGCCCATTTGGAGTCGATAGACAAGCAAAAATAATTTTCACCCAGATTCATTTAACACATTAATGCCGAGTGGCAACGTTTTCTACCACATCGACTCGCATCTTTTTGGGCAACATTATGAAGCAACGCTATCCCCAGGGCGCCCAAAATATGTGACCAAATTAAGGAAGCGATCAAAGCGGTTCTAATGGTGCCATTTACCGACCTCGTACAATGCCTAAAACGCTCACAAATTGCACTTTACAACTTTTAATTTTTGAATAAAACGCTCGTCAGTAATGGGCTAAACTTGAATATCATTGACAGAACTTTTTTCGAATGGATTCAAAACTATTTTCATAAGCATATATGACCATTTGGAGTAGATAGATAAGCAAAAATAATTTTCACCCAGATTCATTTAAGAAGCTGTTTTGCATGTAGTGTGAGGTGTTCAGCAATCGTTAGGTAATACAGTAGGCTCAGTTTGCTTTATATGCGCCGACACCTAACTTCATCACTTAATGAATGACTGATACGGGATGCGGGTGAAAAAATACTACGAGTATTCTTATTTCTGATGTTGCGAACTTAGAAATAACCAACAATTTTACTGCAGCAACGAATAAGGAGAAGTAGATGTGTGCCAACCAAAATTGATATGCAGAACCTGCTCGGCACAACTATTAGAAATGACTCATAACTGATTTTCTAACAGACCCGTAAATTAAGGCAGCACCAAGATATTGCAATATGATCTACTATTTGTGTAAATATTCTAATAGACATGTGGCGATGGAGATTGCAAGAAAACAGGAACACTAGAATGTGTGTTTGCGGATATGTGTGTTACACTTGTCTCCTGCCACATAAAAGTGCTTTAGATTGGATAGCATCTTTATTGGTCGGTGTTCGATAATTCGACTTTTGAGAAAATACAGTAATGGTAATGGCATAACGGAGAAGATACAAGAAAAATGATATCTCCACTTCTACATAAATGGCAAATGCCGATGACTATAGAAGTAAAACTTTTTTGTTTTGAAACAATTGACAAAAAACTGATTCTACAGATCATGCGTGACAGCAAGCTTTGATGATCTGCCGCCTGCTGTTTTTGAAACAATATCCACGGTAATAAAACATTTACTGAAACCACGACACTGCTGAATGATTCATCAGTCATACATATCATAAGTTTGTTGACAGTTAATTCAATTGAAGAATACTCAGTGCTGCGACAGGGGGTCAGTGCTCAATTTCGCGTCGAAAGATATTTATCACGATTTTACATGTAACTTGCATTTCCGAAATTCTACTAAACAGAAGTTTGTATTCATCATTATTTTAACGTGTTTTTCGTCATTATCATGCTAGTGTTCCATTTAATATTCATCGAATCCTGAAATAGAAACATATATCAAGATCAAGATATTTTGATCATCGACCGCTAAGAAGGCGCTGGACGCCGAAGGCCCGTCACGCTGTGCGGCGTGTAAATTTATACAACTTTTTACTTTCGACCAATAAATTATATCGAGTCAGAAACTCTCTTTAGTTGCCTGTGAAATGCATCGCCTGACTCGCAAACTGGCCAACTATGTATATCAAAATCACATATACTGGTGCCATTGTCGTTCTGTTGGCAACATGTTGGTCAAAAAATGATACCATGAAACACAATTACACATTTTGTTCTTGAAAAATAAAACCCCTTTCATGAAATTTTCAAATATAAAGCCATGAAATATTCAATAGATTCTTAATACTAAATCCAATTCTGCCGCACTATGCATTTCGTCTATTCTTATTCAAGTGCAAACATGGACTGGATTAGAAACTTTCCAAATTCAGAGCTACCAGGATACAGAAATCATGACGAATAAAATAATGGTCCCACATAATTAGATTCATCAGCGCGCGCCTCGGTTTCCTAGAAAGGAAGAATTATATGTAACCTTAATGTCGAAATGCCACATCACAGAATTGCTCCTTCTCGAATGGATAATTCGCGTATCGCTTGCCATTGGAAATGGCAAACAATAAGCTGCTAGCAGAGGACACCAGAGCCATTGAGAGAGGCGTGCGTGCTGTGATATCACTTCGCACACACCGAAACACACATCGATTCGGCGTATGCACTATACAGTGAGAAATGCCGAGGAGAGGATGTGAAAACATCAAGTGAACTAACTTTCGTACGCCTGCTACTTTCTTTAATAATAATAGGAAGGGCCAACATTATGGAGAAAACTTGTGCGCTATGATCTGAATTCTTCGAATCTGAAGGAATTGTGGCAATCGAAGCACTTTGCTGGAACTCACATTAATCCGCAAGCGACGCACGACTTTTTTCCTATCTCTGTAAGGTATAAGGAATTCCTTTTTGCCCACTTAATAGGTTCCTCGATGTGTAGTCGATTTCGTATTAATCACACTTCCAGCAAACCCAAGCAGATAAATAAAATATTTAATTCTATGAATGGTCCTGCTTTGTCACTTATTCCTCTGAAATTGATTGAGAATACGTCGCATGTTTGAGGGATGATAAGCATAATACGATACTTAAATACGTTCTTTTCATTGTGATTGTTTCAAAATGATGATTTGAGCGATAAGGAGTGATATATTACCTTCTTATTTGGATAAAGTACAAATGAACTATGAAACAGTATGCATGAATGTATATAATAGACCAATTCAATCTTTCAATTGATTGACAGTCCGTGAATCGCAAGCATCTGTACGGTGCCGTTTGAGGACTCGCTGAACCATTTTTTGGTCTAACTTCTTCTCTTTGTCGGTGAGTTTGTCCTTTTCATTTCGTAACGCTCCGAGTTTCTCATCCGCCTCTTTTCTTTCTTCTGCGTCTCAATCAAAAGCTCCTGTAGCCAATTCTTTTCAGCGATTTGCCGCTCAATTTTTTTCATTTGCCTTCGCAAGTACAGCCTTTCGCCGCTTGGTTGCCTCCTTCTCATTCGAAATTTCTTCTTGAAGCATTCTCTTCATTTCCTGCTGTCCTTTCCTCACTTCCTCTTTTTCCTTATCTCGTTTCGCTTGATCATAGGATGCCCTGCCAGACACACATTGTTTAACAAATTCCTTACTTATATGAATAGTTTCAGGATACCAATTTTTGGTCTTCATGATTGACTTGCAAACAACAAGGGCATTAACGGCATCGGGTAACAAAGATTTTTCTTCTTCAGTTTGCATGACTTACGGGGTCGAAAAATCAAAATTATCACATAATTCGAAAATGCACTCTGGAGTCCATAATAATAATTTGCTCATTAGCACACTTAGTATCAAAAAACGTTTTATATCTTCATCTTTTAGTTCGCGTCTCAATTTCGCGTTCAACGCGATATTCGTGTCGCTGTCGTAGTACTGAATACTGAAAACGTAACTCTTCGAAGCCATATGTTGAAACGATGCTCTCCAATCTGACTGAATTAATATGAAGCATGTAAGCCCTAGCGTGGGAATCCATGGCCCAACTGAAAGTGTCATGCAGAAAATATGTTAACCCAATGGAGATTTTAGTCTTTCAATTTTCATGGACCTTTATAGACTGCATAATCCTGTCTCCGAGTTTTCGTAATACTGATAGAAGCTAATGACATCCCAACATGCTTATGTCGTGCATTCTGTTTAGTGATGATGTGCATCGTGCGAGGATCAAATGCTTCCACTGTTAACATTCACAATCACATCCTACCCTTTCATCGTCAATTATAGAAATCTGGGTTGGAACCGGCCGCCGGGCGGCGGGCCGACTAATTTAATTAGACCCATGTCTACCGTTGAAAACATTCAGTCTAGAATAAATTGCTTAGTAAATCATTACAACATCAAGAACATGTAAATGTAACTTAGTTTAAGTGTATCTACTCGCATGTTTTGAGACATAAATATTGCGAACTGTTCTTTAAACAGTTAAAAAATGATTGCTGGCAACTTATGTTGCATGTACAGCAGATCAAACCCTACTTTATCAGTGATGCAGTTTCCTAAGTCCTATATTCTAACCTGTATCAATTTCGGAAACTTTGTGCATTCCTCAGCCTATCTATTGTAAAATTATTCCAGATCTTGAATAATTTCACTTCATGGGATAGTTTATATGACACGTGGAGCTTAGAGGTGCAATGAATAATGGATTTCAAAGCAACCTGAGGGCCTGGGGGAATGAAAAATTGATGATAAGCTTGGCGAACTCATTGTTCCGGACTCTTACACGTCAGCTCACGGTCATCAAACTGTAGTGGAGAGAGTTAGCAATTGACGTCGCAAATCACTGGAATTCCCTCACAAGTGAAGAAGTGAATCTTACTGAACAGAGAATCACTTTTAATCAAGTTTGCACGTCGCAAACAAAGCATTCGCAATATTTGACATATCAGATCTGATGACGCCGGCCACCGGCCCTCCCTGGCCGGTTCCAACCCTGAAATACTTTTGTGTTATGACCTGTTATGGGCTCCATAAAAGCTACAATGAAGTTACAATTAAGTTTACAATTAGTTAATTAATTCAAAAACAAATTATTCTCTCTAATCATCATTTAGCCGTATATTGCATCTCTAAGAATGACTCAGTATTAGTTGATCATAGTATACCCAAGATACAACCCAAGACATTATTAAAAACGCTTGAGGAAATCAGGATGATTTTGTTAGTACTATCCCTTTATATTTATTGAATTTTTGGACGAATTGTCAGATCTAGCCAAATTTTTGCCTGATTTACGGAAAATTGAAGTCCTTGATTAAGTCTGTCACTGTAACCAAATTCCATTTGTTATATTTACCTGAATGTGGAGTTTTTGGTGTCTCCGTCCATCGCCACAACACGTGAGCAACTTTTCCCCAATCGAACCAGTGCATCGCCGTAAGACATTCTCGTTGCAACTTTCTGTCCCAATTCATATGTAAGAGGTGTACTGAATGCAATATTCTCTTTCGAGATTGGTTTACAGTCATCCACCATGGGACTTGGTTGCAATGGTACAGCGCCGTTTTGTACTTGAGAATAAAGGGTCTTCAAAGTTTCAGCAGATTTAGCTCCTAGCGGTTTGCCATGCCAGTTCTCCTTATCGCTGATCTCTGGGAAGCCAGCTCCCTTGAATGTTTTTGCTAAAATAGCGGCTGGCTTATCCTTGATGGTCGAAGCATCGTGGAAAGCTTTGCAAAGAGCATCGACGTCATGTCCATCAACAACGTAAGTGTGGAATCCGAAGGCTTCGCATCGTTTCCTGAAGAAAATAAAAAAATGTAATGGAGGCAGCACTCAAATACAGAAATTGTGGTAGGGTTTTTGAACAGATATGTAAGCCCCGCCAACCAGCCTATGGGCTAACTCTGAACATCAAACCATAGACTGAGCGTGCTTGGGCTTCTCAGGTGAAGTGTGAGTATGATGCGGCTTTCTAGCCAGCGGACACGTGTACTGAATCGGTGCAATGTGCACGCAGTACAGAAATGAGAAATATTCTTAACAAATATCATGAAAGAAATTGCGAAAACTACTAATAATTCACACATTCCAGGAAGTGTTGTCGCGATAATCACCATTATTTCAGGATCACAATCATGGACTAGGTATATGTAGGTAGAGTTTCGACTCAAAAAAGAATCTGTATACAGTGAAAATTTTTATATCAAAAGTTTTTTGCGGCGATTACGTTCTCGTGGTCCAAAAAATTATTTGAGAAGTTTTAAAAAAGTCAAAATTTTGCCAATTTCTGTACTACCGAGATGGCGCCCCTATATAAGTAGTATGAAACAAGTAGGATATCAAAAGGAATGAATATTTGCTAATAAGCATTCCAACAAAGCGGAAATAAAGCTAATTTGTAGGGGAATTTCATGAGCCGCATTATAATGGAGGTCTTCATGAAAAAGTCGCGATATTATTCGTGCTTTCTTGGCTGAAATTTCAAGTTTCTAACTCAATTTTCACCGCCATGATTTTATGATTCACTAAATTCATGTTTCATTTCTTGAATCTGAATAGTGATTTGGACCCATTTACATCTTTCAAAGTTAATTGAAATCATTGTACCTGATTATGTGATTTTGCTCTGCAAGTGGCAGGTTGCCTGTGATATGATCACGCTTAAGAAAATACTATGAGGTTGAGCATGAAAGTAATAAGAACCTATTGAATTGCTAATTTAACAAACATTAAATCTCCAAGGCTGTCCTGACACGGAGAATCTGTAAAATACCATCATTCCTTCTACATTACAATCATGATCATTCAATTCCTTGGTAATTTCTTCAAAACTGCAAAAATTTGCATATCTCACATTTGGTAACAATTACCAACTATATCCCCTTCGAGTTCATTTAATAAAATCGAAAGTGTATACACACTGGGGATTTAATAAATGCGGAGTTACCACTCTACCTAATGTACTTACTCTATGATCAGAATCACACATCCTTAACAACATTGAAGAACTTGTCAGAAAGACAACACTCATTGTAGGCCGTACAACAGAAAATTGTTCTCTAACAAATTGGTCGATGTATGGTTTAGGTTTCATCAATAAAATTCTTTTCGAAATAATGTTCTCATTCATCATCATGATTAAAGATGTCTGAATAAATTAAAATAACAATCACGAGATGCTCTGAAATCTAGAATGCCTTTAATATAATGCCATCGTACATACGCACAATACACCAAGTAATAAAGTGAGATATTTTTAACGATATTTTCACGAGAAGTACTGCGATGTAGGATCTAAAATAAATTGCAAGATAACAAGATAAAGGCTTTGTTTTCACTTAAGAATACAGGCATATACCGTATAAGCCATGACAAATCATGATGCCCGTTGGAACAAGTGTGTTTTAATATTCCATTATTGAATACGTTGAGGGCCACATTCATTCCTCCCTTCCCCAATTAAAATCATAAGTGCCCTAACCTGATTTTAGTATCAATCGAGACATACACGCTGTGTACTTATCGCATGACACGAACACTGATTCTAGGCATCCATGGCATGCCATCCGTTTTTAACAGCAGCTGAACACGAACACATGCTATAAGAAAACGAGAATAGAAAATCTGCACGAGAACTCTCAACAATATTTATCTACAGTCTGCTGTCCTCGTATCATTCGCCTCAGCTCACATCTATGTGTAATGAACTTCATATTTACAAGTTAGAAAACATCATGGAAATGATATGGAAGTAAAACTGACTTGTAAACGTCCATATCGTGTTGCAATGAAGTCGGTTCACTTTGACCGAGTCGGTTGATATCAAAGATAGCCACCACGTTGTCCAATTTGTAATGAGAAGCGAACGACATGGCTTCCCAGACGGAGCCTTCAGCACTTTCACCATCACCAAGCAAGCAGTAAACACGATAGGAAGCCTTCTCGAAGTATTTTCCCGTGTACGCCATACCCACAGCAACACTCAATCCTTGACCAAGAGATCCTGTAGCCACATCGACGAAATTCAATCTCTGTAACAGAATTTATTTTAAGAATCGACTGAACTGTTCAAATTGTTGTGGCATAAAATCATTTATAGTTTCTTGTGTCTCATTTTCGTTTTTAGATGATTAGATTAGGACCGCTATGAGCATCGACACTGCGGATATAATTGGTAACAGATATTTCCTCCAATGTACAACCATCTCGTTACTCTAATTTACACATGTTGACTGAACATGAAAAAATATCATTGATTCTTTTTTCTTTACAATCTATTATCATAACCTGTCAATATCATATGCTATAGCCAGTTTCAAAAAATATGCATATTCGAAGCTTTCAATATGACGATAGACAAACGGTACTGTGAAAAAAATGGCGATAGAAAAATGATTTTCGAACTATTTTCTGATTGTAATTGAAGTCTTCGAACAAGTGCTACTTTATACAGGAAAAGAAACCAAACCTCATCGTACTTACGGATTACCTACAAATTCGTGAAATTACTTCAAATGTTTGCTGACTTAAAAGCCCGGTGTTGCTTGAACTATCAACACATATACATACGCACCCTATTGGATACAGCTCTTATGCCGATTATTCTCAATCATAGCTTTGATTATCATGCCTTCGCATAGCAAGAAGCCCTAATTATTCGTCAAAATTTAAGATGCCGGTTAACCACCTATCTAAACCGCTTAACCAGTCAACCTAAAGTCAATCGCTCTTATGCGTGGGGAGCATCTTAAATTTGACTGCCATGGAACATTATTAAATTAATGTCGCCTTTTTACAAATATTAATGGTGTCCCATAACACCCCGAACTTTTGACAATGCAAATTCGCCTCTATTCACGAAATTTCCTCCTCTACAGCGTCGTGAAACAGGTATTATGGGAAAGTAACGAACGGATCCTTGTGTCTGTGTCCACAGCTATAGCTAGCGATTAGGTTGAAAAAGGTGACCATGGAACGGAATTAGTAGTCTCTGTAACCCCTTAAACTCAGGTGGTCCATAACACCCCGCTCTCCGATACACCCCTGGCGGAGTTTTGCGAATTAAATTGGCTGCGTGGTTTTAGCCGAACCAAAATATGGCTGCTTCCTCCATGTGTCAAATCAGTCTAATTCATAGTTGAAAATAAAATTATCGGAAAAGTTCTAGTTCCCCTTCTTAGTTACTCGAAATCACGATTGTTATATACACGAAAATTATACCTACAAAGGGTGATGAACACAACGCCGCAATGTGTTTTCAGCAGGATTTCCAACCCGGGCATTTGCTTCAGACAATTGCTTCAGTGTTCTTCCTAATAGGCAATCGACACCAGGCATTTCACGGTAATGCTGGGGTGTGAGTGTTTTTTAAAATTACTTTATCTCTAAATAAACACAGCCGAATAGGCGATCCCAAAGGCTCACGTGCTCCAGAGCATCATGCTTTTTATTTCAGGGTGTCCACCCTATCTGAGAAAAAAAATTCCCGTACAATTGACGTACATGACAAAAAATTCACGTACCACTATTTCAGTTTTCAGGCCTACTTGCCCGGCAAGCGATAGTTGGTTGAGTCAAAATCATTCAAAAACGGAACCAAACACGGATCATTTGGACCTTTGATCTTTGCGTTTTTTGTGTCTGACTTACTTATTGACTCTAATGAACAGACGCGCATGGTCAAATACGCAGACGACATATTTCTTATTGAGAGTGTTAAGAAGACAGATGATATATCACCACTTCATAAGCAATACGAGGCCGTTGTAGACTGGGCAGCCACTAATCGAATGTTGATAAAGAAGGAGAAAAGCCATCAAATTTTTATAAGCCGCAGGAAAATTTTTTCAAGAGTGCCTTTTATCATTCCGGATATTTCTGTGAAATCGGAGCTACGCATCTTAGGTGTGATCTTCGATGAACATTTCAAATGGAAGCGTCACTTTCACGTACTGTGCAAAAAAGCTATTTCTCGACTTTTCGTTCTGAGGCAACTTCGAGATTATCTCAAGGACCAGCTGATTTTAATTTACCAGAACTGTATCCGAAGCGTGTTGGAGTATGCATCGCCACTATTTGTTCATCTGACATATGAAATCTCGAATGACATTGAAAGGGTCCAGCGCCGAGCTCATGGCATAATTTGTAAAGGCTACAACTGTGATTGGTTTCACGACATAATTTCAGACCGTGGTCATCCACTCCATCACTTGACTTTTCCCGTTTTGAAAAACTCATAAAAGTTTCGATTGCCAATGATAACCACCGCTGTACGTGCTAATAGTTACTTAATTGAAATGTCAAAACTATACAACAGCAACTTCTTTTTGTAAAATGTTTATTTGCATTATGATTTTTTTTTCTTTTGTTAAGATTTTTATCAAGTGACTATGTTGTGTTAACTTCGTGCCCCACGCTTCTCAATATCGAGGTTGTGATTTTTCTCTCAATAAAACGATTTATTATTATCATTATTAAAAACAATACCCGCAGCAACTGCTCAAAGAAATGTAATAATGAGATCTTTACAATAGAAAGATAATTCTTCAGAACTATCTTGTATACGACTGCACACATAATAATACAAGTGCATTCGATGCTGTTTTGAAGCCATCATTTCACAAATAAATGGTATTTTTGGTCACTCAATAATCTCTAAATACAACATAATTCACGGCTATAAAAATCAAGGGTAATAACAATAGGGTTTGTGTTTTTAGATTTCTAGAAGCAGATTAAAACTAAGAATATAAGTGTGCATATTCAAGGAGATAACTTTTTATTTCTTTTAAAAACATCAGGATAGAAACAATAGACTGAGTCCACCATAGCAAAAAAACTAATCAATATAGAAGTCTTCCAATAGTCGGCGCTTCCGTTATGCACATAAGTATGAGATTTCCGCTTCCCTCTCCTTCTCCCTTGCCTTATTCAATTCAATAGCTTTCCTTTTTCGAGCTGCCTCCTCTTGCTGCTTTTCTGCGACATCCTTCTGTTTCGCTTCTAATGCAACTTTGTAGCGAGCATTCGCACCATATGTTGCCGTACGATAACTCCATCAGACTGAGCCAAAACATGATCCAAGTCAATAAAATGACCGAAGCCATCCATACATTATCTAGCACTGTCAAAATCTGCAACTGACAACAAGCTGGAACGACACAGTCTCACCATTTTTCACCACGCATGCATTTCTATCTGTAAGTAATACAACACGTCATAGAATGAACGTTTGAGTCAACCGACCCAATTGTTTGCTGGCCTTGGCCAAGCATTGACAATTTTGCGTAGCCACATATGCATGTACATCTATATATGGGTCTTACAGAGACAAAAAACCCTAGTATATGACTGCACAATACACATGTATACATCTATAACAAAAAGCATAAAATAATTCAGGACACTAAGATGTCAAGAGCTGCTTAGCAGAATTTCACAAATTTTCATTGTCTGAACCCAGACCCGTTGTTAGTAGCGGCTATATTACATGAACATATCTACATGTTTGACTTTCTTTCTTGTAACATACTTTTTTGTAGAACAAAGTCAGAGTTGGTGCAACAACGGAAAAAAAATTTAGCACATGTAACAAGAATCAGTGGATATCAAGTAGGAGTAAATAGGAGTAAATAGCAGTAAATACCACTATCTGCGCAACTGAGCTGAAATTCACGTACATTTTCATAATTTTCAAAATTCACGTACAATTCACGTACATACGTGAATTTCACGTACAGTGGACACCCTGTTATTTGCATATTTACGGCTCATTTGGCATGTGCATGATATTGGTTATGCCTATTTAAAAACAATTACTTCACAGATTGATTAAACATGCATAGCATAGTACTTGAAACAAATCAAAACCTTTTTAGTTTGCTGTGTATGTTATTGTGCTATCATTTGCTGCAACTCAGAAAAAGGAGTCTGTCCGCCGGATTTTTGTCGAATCCAATCGGACATAAGCATTAGATCAGATTGGATATTAGGGTGTCTACAACTCCGAAGCTAATTTATAGCACTTTAGGACTATGTAACCAACTCATAAATTAGATAGATCTACTGGATGTTCGCCATACCGGTGTTGGATGTCCTTCGAGATCACTGGTCAATTTTCGAAGATTTTTCATTTCCGATGTCGGAAATAATCCCATCTCGGCCCAAGCAGCGTATAAAGCAGGTGCCGCATGGCCCTGAAAACAAGAAAGTAATCAGATTAAAAATGCAGTTGAGTAGATAATATGGTGTCGAGCCGCCTTATTAGCTGTATACATTACTCAAAAACTGAGCAAAGCAGTGCTGACAACATGCAGAAAAGCATCGTGATTACAGGCCTTAAAATCCAATGCATCCAAAACAGCAACATATTGGCTTTATTGTTTCAATGGCTACTTCAAATGAAAAAAGCAAGAGTTTAGATTTGCATGAAATATTCGCTTGCATGTCAGGTTTAACAAGTCAATATGAGTACATTTCGTACTTCGCTCACCTGAGAGACAGCAATGGATATAGATATATATATACGATGCTGAACTAATAACTTTAAATGAGGACATTTGAATTATTTATCTATACACAGTTCCTATATCTTTGGCACAATCTTCATGGTCAACAGTTGCCTCGATGACAGCTTAAATTATATCTTACCTTAGATAAGACAAATCTGTCTGAACTCGGATGCCGTGGTTCCTTTAGAGTATATCTCATTACATGCCCAAATAACACTGACATGATATCTGCGATCGACGCACATGATGTTGGATGTCTGGAAGTGTAGAAGCATAAAAGTAAAAGTAAATCATATCGCACTATCAGCAATTTATACGATAATTTATCCCAACTATAGACTATTCAACATATGAAGACCTGACAAAAAGTTTAAAAGCACCCAATGTTTAACTAATCCAATTCGATGCCAGCCTTGATTTATACGCTAATGCACCATTCTGCCGGAGAATTCTTGGCCCTCGAATATTCATGAAATGATCTATATCTTCCTTCTATTTTTCCAAGTAATTTCAGTCTTGCCAAAGACCTGAAGTCCGCATCTGCCGCTTGCAGAAACCAAATCACGAGATTCGATGCAGATTACACAGTGAGTGATGTGTAAGATGCAGTAGATGGTTTTTCTCGTAGTCTGCGTTGTTGCGACGACAACTGTTTGATGTGTAAACATAGCGTGACATTAGTCTTCAGCGGTTCAGTTCTTGTGTCCCTTGCAGAAAGCTAACCAGTCACACACCTTTTTCATTGATAGTCGAGCCATTATAGCTGGCTCATATGATTTTAAGCCATATTTATTTCGAATCCTAGTGCTCTGAAAGTTTTGCCGGGTCTGCACAGCCTATTTGGTTTCGGATCTATACAATCGGATGAGAATATAAAACGATGATAGTCACCATAGATTTATGATAGCAGCACAGCTATTAATTTAATTATCAGTCAGTTTTTGGAGTAATTGCAAAAAAGTGAAATATTAATAAGCTTGTGAGTGAACAGAGTGGGGCTGCGGAAGCGATTGATTTTTATTCGCTTCCACTTCGATCGCTTCCGCCTTCCAATTATTGGAGACCAGACATGGGCTACACACACCTCCCTTTTTTCGAGCCCCTTTTTCTTCATTTGCCACTTTTTTTACGAGTTATAGGTTCTGACGTTAACACTTCGCAGTCTCCACGAACTTTCTGTCGTAAACCCTAGCTGACTTGTATGCGTTTTTTGACTTGAAAAGTATTTTTCAAATTTACTGAAAATCTTGACCTTTGGAAAATTGTGAAATAAAATTGTCATTTTTTCCCAACACGTGTGTAGTAAAAAAAATATTAAACGACCAAGAGTGTGTTTGAGAATGTTACAATGAAATTAAGAAATTTACTGATTACTGCAAACATTGTCTTTTCAATGTTAGGGAGCTGTCAAGAATTCTTAGGAAGCGAAATCACATCTAAAATAGCATCCAATGAAATTGCCTCAAGACACACCACTCCGTACTGTGTAAAGTTGTCAATGATAAGGTAGTACTGAGGTTTTCTGATTTCGAATGCCAGTATTCTGAGACAATACACCTTCGCATTCATCATAATGAGAAAATTAGAAGCAACCACATTTATTAATACAGGTGCCAATTTGCAATTAGGCATAATAGGGTAAGCACTAGATATGACAACTACATGTATTACTTAACTCATATCATGATTTAAGGTCATAAGTCAGAAGTGCCTCGCCTCGCCCTGACACGCGAATTGCATCAGTCATTAGCATCATGATACTTTCGGAAGCGAAAGCAATCGTCGGGCATCCGCTTCCTATGAAAACGATCGTTTCCACACCCCTTATTAGAAATCACGAAAAAAGAATCCTTCCATCGTTGTAAAATCATTCAGATCTCATAAATATCTCACGTGCTGCAACTAAATGAAGGTCTGATCATTTGTGCTTGTTTGAAAAAATAGCTGACCGGCTAAGTGTGCAATTAAATGTGTAGACCTAATTCAGTTAATTCGTATAACTTTTGTGGTTCTGATTACCTTCAAAGTAATAAAGAAGGCTTATTAATATCATCAAACTTTAATAGGCTGTCAGGCAATCCCACACTCTTGAAATGTTTTATTTGACCGTCGAATAGTGCGCTGTGCGTTAAGAAATACATGCAAGTATATCGCGGTTAGCCGGTTAAAGACATGCATCCAGGTCTTAAATAGCTAGGCATTATTTCTAGACATATGGTATAGTATTGCAAAACTACTTATTTTTTGCCTTTCTGGTATAGTTGTGGTCGGAGAAAATAACAAAATATTTTTCGCTAGGAGATCCAGATGGCTCCATATACGTACTAGCGACCCCATTTTGGGTCGTGACCCCGATATTCGGAAGCCGTGGTCTATACAGAAGTCCCATTAGCTTGGGTGGCCTTCTTGTCACGATTTACTGTGAGATTTTGGAACTGATCACTAAGCTTAGCCAATGATTTTTATTCAAAATACCAACAAAACTCTTGTGCACTTTTTTCCTCAACTTGGTGTAGATGAAGGCGTATAAGCAAACCACAGTTTTAAGTTGTGCTATTCTTGCTCAGATTTTTTATTGCTCGAAAAGTTGTGCACTTGTAAAATATCTTACAACTTATGAATTTGCTAACGTGAATATAAATGATCATTGAGACATGACGTTTTTTTTAGCATGTAAGCACGTTAACAAATACAAAAAACAAAGGCAATTTTTTGCCGATCCCTATCGATTGATTGTGAGTTTGTACTTGCATGTGCGAATAAATTGGTTGGAAAAATTTGCGCTGCCTACGGTTGTACGAACGGCTACTCAGCTACTAAATTGATGGAGATATATCTTAACATATATTTCCTTTGAATAATCCATCATTAATTTTCCGCGATAAAGACGGCAGCCATGTGACTGTATTTATACATGCCATTGAGGCATTCACGTGTAGAGGAATTTGAGGACCCTGCACATTAATTCAGGTAAGTCAGAGAAATGTTTATATTGTATCGTCGAATAGAAATCAGAAATAAAATACACAGATAAAAGTAGCAGAATGACAGTTTTGTTTAGTCGAAACTAAGAACACATTCGTATACGCGTACAAAAGCAAGTATAAAACTAATAGTCACGTGTATTTAGTGTCTCGTAGATGACCTTGAAAGGGTGCTACAAATGCGTGGAAAAAAAGAATTTTGACGACGCAAAGTTCTACAGAATGGTACGGCGAGACGCCCACTTGGTAAATAACTGGGGAACAAATCTCTGATGAAGTCTCTAATCTTTCCAGGCTGTTGAAGGTGTTGATAGCTTGCGACCATCTTCTAGCTTCAATGTCATCCAGCTTCAGATCACGCGATTTGATTTTCAGACAGCGCCTCTGAATCTTCTCCAGTCGGTTTGAGTCTGTTGAGGAGATTCCCACAAACGCTGGGCAGCAGTACTCTATCAGCGACCGAACCAATGCTTGATAAATGGTAGTGAAGTCATCAATACTAGTGACAGATCTGACCCGCCTCAGAATGTACATGCGTTGAGCACACTTTTTTTCGATGAACTTTACATGGCCTCTCCATCCAAGGTTCACATCCAAATGAACCCCAAGAAACCGAATGCTGTCTTGGAACTTGACAGTTGGGATGGCACCCTCGATACTGCAAATGCTCTTGAATCCACCGCGGTAATTCACTAGACCAGTGGTTTTCTCCGTATTCAAGGTCAATTCATTTGACACAACCGAATCTGAAATATTGTCAAGATCACTTTCGATCTCAGCAAGATCCTTTGGAATGCTGGACTTTCGGACTCTTGATAAGAAACAAATGTCGTCAACATACTTGATTATGTGGTTCGAGGGGAAAATAGTCTGAAGCGATGAAATATAAATGCCGAACAAATAAGGTCCTAGGAGGGACCCCTGTGGCACTCCTCCTGTGACCTTCATCAATTCACTCTTCTGTCCATCAATGCGTACTCTCTGTTGCCTGTCCGATAAGTAGCTCTTCAATAACAACAGAAATCCCGCAGGAAGATTCATCTGACTGGCGTTGGAAAGCAGCTTTGAGTGACAAACTCTGTCAAAGGCCTTGGAGAGGTCAAAGCTGATCAGAATAGCGGCTCCCGTATGTGGGTCATCGGCAAATCTGGTTAGGGCATCGTGAGCATAGATGACAGCGTGAGTTGTTGATGATTTCTTCCTAATCCCGTATTGATTAGCACCAAGGTGAGCTGTTAGCTGGGGACGGATGCTTGATAGGATGACACGCTCGGCAATCTTGGCTGGAATTGGCAAGAGGCTAATCGGTCTGGATTTTTCTATTACATTCTCCGAGGTTTTCGGGATCGGGATTATGTCACCAATTTTCCAGATCAGTGGAAAACGTCTTTGGCGCAGGCATTCACTGATGAGGTGATGGATCGGCTCAGCGAGGACCAGAGAGCACTTCTTGTAAACTGCAGTAGGCACAGAATCACTTCCAGTTGCCTTTGGTGGGAGTCGTGAAAGAATGCTCCAGATGCCCTCAACACTTAACTCAGGTAACCAGCAGTCGTCTGGAGACCCGTCGACGAAGTCAAAACTGGAGTTGTTGGCGATGCTACAGTAATAGTCATTGATCGTATTGAGCACCTCGGATGGATTACTGGAGTTTCCGAGCCAATCACTGGGATCTCTTCCAGATTTTCCCCTCTCCATGTTGACGAATGACCATAGACCCCTTGCGGAATCCGAGCATTTAGAGCGAAAGTAGTACTGCTTGGCCTTCAGAATTTCTTGTTTTACCTTGACTTTCAAACCATTGAACAACGGCCAGTTTCGAGCACGATAAGCCTCACATCGGCGGTTTATCAGGATCTTTAAAAGAGGTGAGATCCACGGAGCATCATTGTCAGTCAAATAGACTGTTGTTTGCGGAATTAACTTCAGTGCATCATACATGAATCCATAAAAATATCACATTTGGTGTAGATAACAATGTCGGGGTTAAGTGCGATGACTTGGCTGTGAAGATCATCAAACTTATTATTGATCGAACACAGATTGCTTAATAGTCTCTCTCTCTTGGAATGTTGAGATATAAAATCCGTTTCTAAAAATCCTGTTTGATCTCATCAACAACATCTCCATTTATGTATAATTTCTTATTACGGACATACGCATCTTCCTCAGGGAAATTCGTGCGGTGATCATGGGCTCTTTTGCGAAATTCTGCCAATCTCTTGTTTACTTCAGCAGGAAGATCTTCATGTAAGAAGACTTTGCATAAAGGAGAGGCTTTCTTCTTCAATTGACGAGCTTTACTGAGGAAAAGCCTAACTGTTCTTTCAGTTGATTTGACCATTATAAGCCTGGGTTTTCCATCGTCTCGTGTTTTGCCGAGTCTCCGAATGTCTTTGAAACTCTTGGCTTCATCTTCTAGGTCAAGTGTCTCAGCAATCAAGTGGGCAGCTTCCGAACAATTTGAGATGGATTTGCCATTGATTGTGCACGCTTTCTCTGGAAAATTCCTGATTATTAGATTTTCTCTCCGTTTCGCGGCGTCTTGTGAGCGCACCTGTCTCCGCAGGTGGCTGATTTCACTTTTCAGTTCTTCAGTTTCTTTTGTATTAGCTTCATGAAGCTGTGAAATTCGTGAAACGATAGAGGAAATTTCATTTTTCTGTTCATCGACCATTTCCACCACGAAGTCGTTCACTTCTTGCACCTTCGATGAAAACTCTTTGAACTTCTCTTCGATCTTGTCGTCGACCATTTTCAAGATTGAATCCTTTAGCGAGTTAAGTCTGGTATCTAGCTCGGATAGAAAAGACTCTTGTGCTATTTGGGCGCTATATTCCAAATAAGCTTTGCATTTCAAACATACGAAGAAAATGTTCTTTAATTCCTTCTCAGGCATCTTGGAATGGCCAATGCAAGCTGCATGAAATTGCATGTGACAACCTGGGCTGTTGCATACGACAATTCGCTTTTCTCTATCCTTCGCTTTATCGCCAATGACGCATGAATCGGCAAAACATTTGCACGAATTTGTCATGTTGGACTGATCGGGTTGCAAAAGGGAATCGAACCACGGACTTTACAGGTGAAGTGACGTTGTCAACCGATACACCACGCAAGCAGATGAAGGTGACCGAAGTTCTTCTATACTTTGACACCCAAATCGAAGTTCAACTTGAAGAGATCACGCCACCAATGACCTTGAAGTTTCTACTGGAAGCGGCGACGGGAACAACACTCACAGGCGTAGGGAGGCAGTTTTTTGGAGATTACGCGCGAAGTAGTGGACCAACGAGGGGGACGATGACGGAGAAAGCACGGGCGTCGGATGAGGATCACTGTGATGCAAGATTCGACGAGGATAGACAAGGATAAGGCGGCGAACGGCGAGGGATAATTCACTTCGGAGAGAGAGAGACCAGCACGTTCAGCCGACAGCGTGAAGGTGGCGTGAAGGTGAATGCTTCCTGCTTCGTATCACAGTTCACCTCGTTTAATAACTTCGGTGCAGCCATCGAAGAATGACGTAATATAATATATAGAAAATTTGTTCGAATTGCAACAAATTGTACATATACATAACGCATCATTCCAAAGGAGAAATTTTTTTCCTTGCGCAGTATATCGCATGTATCACTTGTTTAGTTTATAGATTATGATAGATTTCAATACATCTGATTGTACCAAATTGTACATAGACAACGCATCATTCCAGAGAAGATTTTCGTTCTTTTGTTCGCATTTTTATACATGTAAAAACTGCACAATATATTTTTCTTTTAAAACCTTAGTTTCCAATTCATTATAATACTAGGTATGTGTACATGATAATGATATGCGATTGAACGAGCGACTTTGATAAGTAATTAATCGAAAGACAAATGTCAGTGAAATGGTATGCATGGTATAGATTTCTAGCTAAAACCCAACCCAAAAACGTACTGGGTTTTTGCCAACCTTTCTGAAGCATATTCCTTTTGTATAATTTGCAAGAGCTCACTAACTCTGATAGAAATGACTGATCTGTTCGTTTTTCCTGTGAGGTTGGATTCCATGAAAGTTCAAGTAAGCATCACAGATAAGATTTCAGCACCTTCATCGCGCATCGCAGGCTGCATATGAGCACAGAAATCTTGGTTCAATAAGAACCTATTGTACCTCATATATACAGAGCAGGGCAGCAATCATGATTTCAGTCAACCTACTAGATAATTAGTTTCTCAACGCCTCTTCATGAATCCAGATATTCATGACCAACGTCATTAAATCTACTTTGAAAAAATTAAATCTACCAGAAATGCATTTACGATGAAGCAAGAAATGCTTCAAACGGAGAATTATGCGATTTCTGAAGAGATTGCTAAAGGCAAATTTTGCAAAAGTCGATCAAAAATAATAAGCAATACTAACCGGTTCAACGTCTACATGCATATATATATATATATATATATATATATATATATATATATATATATCGGCGAAACAAGACTGTGATAATGCTCGCTCCCCGTCCGGCGGGCAGACCTGGCTTCAACCCAAGTTTGGGTCATAAAAGATACGGTATGCCCAACGAAGCATAGAAGGGGATACTCAAAATCTAGGATATCCTGTGGCATCTCATTGTAGGGCCCTCCTACAGAACTACTAACTTCACTATTCATCAGATATGATGTTATGACTTATGTGAACGATAAATAATGGCATTATTTCCTTAATAATGACTTGAGTTGTACCGAATAGCAATAGAAATCAAAATCTTACATAAGCCTAGATGTTTTACAAGAGTAATTAGGCAGTAATAATCATATCAGCTCTGACAGCTCAAGTGACTTGAGTTGTACCGAATAGCAATAGAAATCAAAATCTTACATAAGCCTAGATGTTTTACAAGAGTAATTAGGCGGTAATAATCATGTCAGCTCTGACAGCTCAAGTGACTTGAGTTGTACCGAACAGGGTTGCCAGATTCCCAAAACTTAAATAGCGGACACCAAATTTATCTAACATCAACATTGAGAGTTAGGCGACAGCTTTAGTCTTTGGCTTTAGCCGTAGGGACCATAATGACGGTTTCTTACTTGGGTTTAATCGACTTCATCCGGGGCCATTTTTTGAACAAGTGATCATCATAGGTTCTGAATAGTCATGTGGACGTAGGTCAATGGCTGTTATAAACACTAATTCTGAAGCAGGTCTAACTTTAAGTTAACTGATAAATCAACCCTGCTGATGAAACGGTCTCACTCTAGGCCTACTATCCGGTCCATATGGTCATTTATTATAATAGGTTGTCTACAATTCTTTCAACTTTCAAAAACTTTTTGGAGGATGGCTTACATGAGATTCACGTAGGCACATGTGGCTTATGACTATAGAAAAATAAGTAGACATAGACGGAGGCTTTTTATTTAAAATACATTCATGTACTAGTGCACAGTGGTCAAGAATTGGGAAAATGCAGTAATTTTGGTGTAGATATACACCTCAAACTAACACCTATGAATTATTTTCAAGAAAATGTAAGCTATAATATAGAGTATGTATAATTGTACCTGTAGATTACTTACGAGATAGCAGTCGGATTATAGGCAGGATTATCTAACTAGGATATAACTTTCTTCATTAAACCTGATTAAATGTTTCAGCCGTAGGTCTGCAATATGTATAGATTGTATGCATCTATTAGCATTTCTATTAATGTATAGGTACTTTTTCAAATTAATGCAACATGTATATGTAATTAATTAAAACAGCAAATCATTGAGTTCTCTAGTTTTCACATATATTTTTCAATTGAATGAAAACAAGTAGCCAATCCTACTTAAAATCTTATTACTCATGAACGACTAAATATTCTAATTTGCAAAACCAAGGAATCTACTAAACTCAATTTTGAATGTACCGGCATATAGCGTTCGAAATACTGGCGAATAGTGTTCGAAATATAGCATATTATTATTATTACTTTTACATAAAAAGGAATTTCTATTTTAGCACATCAAAGATTCAAATTGCTCGAACTACTGAAACTTGAGACCACAACACATTGGAAAGATTTACAAAATATATTTAAGTACACAACAATCACTTTTTATACTTATTGTTATCTCTGATTGCTTGAGAGAGTTTTTTATCTTGGCAAATGACTGAATAAAATTCTTTACAAGTATATTTCAAGTTGAAGAAAACGACGAGTTCTGTCTTGGTGTCAATCAGCAAACGATTTCGGTTATCCACCCAAATATTTTCCATAACAGAGAATACCCTTTCGACGAACGCATTGCTAACAGGGATACTAATGAACACCTGGAAGATTTGCTTTAAAACAGGCGCATCAGTATTTTGCAAAAAAATTAGTCCACTTATCGAGTGTAGAACCTGATAATTGTGGAAGAACACTTTCAAGGAGACGAAGTTCTTTGAATAGGTCATTTGTCTTGGGGTATTTGTCTTTGAAAAAATCCTGTTCTGTTGTTGTCAAGATTTCTTCCATTGATGGCGCAATGCAGCGTCGAGAGAAAGAGGTTCTAGCGTTTTGTAGAAAACTTCCTTCTTAGATGGAAACCATTTATCCAAATACTCAAGAACACGTTCGCAAACAGTAAGTGCTTCTTTTTCAAAAGATGCAATCGCATTGCTAGTTAAATATTGCTTTCTCTTAGACAGTAAATATGTCATTCCAAAAAATCTATCTGAAATTTTCTTGCGAAAGCTGTTTTTTAGATCGACAATGATGGAGTGAAGATGACAAGCAAGTGTACTATTTGACTGTAGTGCAAGTATAGCTCCATGCAATTCTGCCAAAAACGAGTGGAGGAAGTAAAGCTTTAACTCATTTAGCGTTGGCTCGTCATCATCTACGATCTCGTCCGCCTGATCACCAAATAGATGCCATATTACACGATGACATTTATCTTCTCCAATCGACAGAAAATACGTTTTGATTGGGCGCATATTCTTGATCAAGCGAGAAAGTGCTTCGAAAAGAGTGAGCCACCTCGTAACAGCATGACGTACTACGGACTGATAAATGAGATCGGCTTCTTCGAATTCTCCTTTGAGGCTCTCAACATATTTGGCAGAAACTGAAAACTCCGCATAAACTTTCATCACAATGTTTTCAATGTCGAGGCTGTACGTTTTCAGTGCGTGTTTACCACAGTTGTGTAGCACGTGGTCGTTGCAGTTGGCCTTAATCAAATTTAAACCATCTTGTTGGAGTAATGTAAAGACTGACTGATTTACGCCGTAATTCACAGATGCATTGTCAGCTCGGTAAGTTGTCATAAAATTCAAATCGATATTATGACTATTGAGCTTTTCAATTAAGCAATTTTTTATACTGGTGGAATCCTCAAACGAATTTTCGTAAAAATCTAATACCACTTCATGAAGTTCATCGGCAAAGTATCGAATACAAACGGGAATTAATTTGCGATGGCCATGATTGGAGGCATCTGTCCCCAGACAATATGGTGTTCCACGAAGGTCATCGAGGACCTTTTCTATTGCGTAAGGTTGGAGAGCTCCTTTCACAATCGCACCGACCTTGGTACGGGCCATATGAATCGCTGGTGTAATTTTTGAGTCTTGAATAGCCTCTTTAATAAGTCGTACTCCACACTCGAGACTGTTGTAAGAAAGGTGGTGCTTCACATTATGGTAGCATAAAGCACCTTCTGCCGCTGCGACTTCATTTGAAAGTTCAAGGTCATTGGACGAAACAAAAAAAATGTTTCATTTCTTTCGAGCTCTCAGCAGCTGACATCAACTGCTAATGAGTTTTGGTATCAGCATGTTGTTTCACATGACTTCTGCCTTCAGAGACTGAAAACTCCTTTCGACAAACATCACAGTAGGCATGATGAGCTGAGCGCTTAACACTATGTATCCACGGGAATTCGCTCTTCCAGGAATCGGAAAAGGAGCATATCCTTCTTTTCTTGGCTTCACTACCTTTGTACATTTTGGAAGTTGTCATTATATAGCACCAGTTCCGTGTATTACTAATAACAGAGGCACTCAATATGATGGATGCAGATTGCAGAGTGACGATGGAGCAAACCGAGGATGGGTGCGCGTTCGAATAGTTTGCGAAGCAGAAATTGAACGAGAAAATTGAAGTACGTAGCAGGTAACCAGGGAATTCCTATTCAATCCAAAGGGATGCCAATGAAAATTAACGATAGATTGCGCAAACATAAATAGGTACAGCGTCATCATCTCACGCCTTGCATTCGCTCACAGAAAAATATTTCCAGGAAATGTCATACACTAGTGTGTGCGCCAGTGAACGTCTGATGCATATCCTAAGCAGCAAACACGGCGGAGAATGATATAGATTCGAATCAACCATTCTCCTGTCATAATTAAGTCTCATTTGACCTCAACAGACCCAAAGCTTACAATGATGGGTCGGTTTTTTTAAAAAAGCGGACATTTCTATTGCCCCCTAGATAGTTCTAGAGTTCAGCGGACAGACTGGCCAAATAGCGGACACCTGGCAACCCTGGTACCGAATATCAATAGAAATCAAAATCTTACATAAGCCTAGATGTTTTACAAGAGTAATTAGGCAGTAATAATCATGTCGCATATCATACAACTTGCGATATAACGTGCCATCTGGTTCTTTATTTTGCCACATATCCCGGTCATAAGGGGTCTAAGGACATTATGAGCAGTCTCGAGCTGATGAGTGAAAGAAATCAGCGATACAATCAGGGGTAGTGGGGGAATTCGAGAGGAAGGCAGTTCTTTCTTCCTCCGGGAACGTGTTCCCATACATTTATGAAAATTGAAGATTTCAAAATAACTGAACAGTAGATAGGGCCTAACCCAGTGGTGTGATTATGGATTTTCAGATTTTTCGCGCCATGATTAGTTGTTTTAAGTAATCGTTAGACGCTTTGTAGTATCTTTGTTATAGTGAAGAGGGGCAAGTCAATGATAACACTGGAACATATATACTCAGTGACAAAAAGAATGAAACAAGTCCTGATATGAATACTTATGACTTAAACTTGGTTGTACTGTACGTTTGTTTGTTGTTTGTAAAAGGAGAACTCGAATGCTTTACTCAAAAACATTTAATTTGATACTCATGATTTTATCAACTTAAGTTAGAAACGGGTGTAACCACCGCGAGCATCCAAACAGGCATCGATGCGTGAGGGCATGGATGAGCACAGTCACTGGATGAATGCCAGGTCTAAGAGGTTCCACTGCTCGATCAGTCTGTCGGCCAACATCTTCAAAGACACTGGTGGGTGGTTGTACCTCTCCCTCCTCTGCGACCAAGTTCATCCCAGCAGTGCTCGATGGGGGAGAGGTCGGGAGAACGTGAGGGCCATTCCAAGGTTGGGATTCCACTGCTTGCTATCCTGTTAGAGACCACTGAAGCGCGATGGGGCCTTGCGTTGTCATCCTGAAAAATCAATTGATTCGATGTCACTGCTGGAATCACGGCCGGTGTCACGATCTCGTCGGCATATCGCTGTCCTCTACATGGTCCTTTCACTACGATTGCTGGTGTTTTTCCATTGTGCCAGATACCGGCCCAAACCATGACACTACCGCCGCCGTACCGGTCGTGTTCTTTGACGCAACATGGAGCAAATCGTTCACTTGGCAAGCGATGAACACGGATCCGACCATCGTTGAAATCGAGAGTAAACCTCGATTCATCAGTCCAGAGCACACGTTCCCACTGACTGTCACTCCACGACTGATGACCTTGACACCACGTCACTCGTCTCCTTCGATGTTTCAGGCTCAGCGGAATTCTCACAGTGGGTCGTCGAGACTGTATACCAGCTTCTCGCAATCTTCGATATGCAGTTCGAGCGCTACAGGCAACGTTCCCAGCAACCTTCCAGTACACAATTAGCTTCGGGACGGACACAAATCTGTTTCTTTTAGCAGCTAAAACTAAGCGTGCATCTGTCCGCTTGGATGATACCCTTGGTCTTCCTGATCCGTTCTTCTTTTCCACATTTCCTTCTGCTTTCCAACGACACCACCACCTCCATACAACGACCCTTGAAATTTTCAATTCTTTCGCAACAGTTGTAGAACTTTGCCCACAACGCATCATCCCAATTGCCATTCCTCTGGTAAGGTTATCGTGCGCCATTTCATAAGTCAAATCTGGTCAGCAGTAGGTGGTGATTCTGTTCAACTTCTAGCTGTTACTGTGATCAATATCAAATTTTGAAATTTGATGGTCCTATATAATTTCCCTTATCACATGGAGTTCAATGGTGATACATAGAAAGCGAGATATCATCTCAAACCATAGAAAAAAATGAAACAAACTTCCATTCAAGTCAATGATAGTTGGTTTCATTATTTATGTCAGTGAGTATATTTTTCATGTACCGTAAATAGTCAAATAGTTCAATAGACCCAAAATATGATGAATACACATAGTCACGGATATCTGATTGTCTTATCTTTGTATTGAGAACAGTGAAAAACTATTCTAACATTATCATAAACTATCACGATCACATTCAAAATTATAACCTTAATCCAAATGCTTTTCAAAACAGCTATCTTATACTCATTATGATATTGCTCTATTGAAATGCTTAATTTCAATGCAATTATGATAGATTCTATAAATTATAACGCTTTATTTCTAAAATATCGACAACCGTGCTTATGATTATTACAGTTATGCTAATTTGAAAATAAATATAGACCTTCCTATTTTTCAAAACCCTTTTAGTATTCACCCATCATATCAATTTTTTTAAAAATACATGTATTTATAAAAAATCTATTTTTTGCACAAGACAATACAACATCTTATACCCTGATGCATAAGAACCACTACATCAACAAATTAATTACCTTCAATGAAATGAAGAAATAAAAATGTCTAACTGTATACTCGTCTATCTCAAACAACTTCAAATGATCTAATAATAAACAATCAAGATATTATTTCATAACAACAACAACTTTTGGAAAAAATGACAGAACAATGATAACTTCAAGAATATAAAACGTACCGGTATCTAACAATTGTACATCAAGGTAAACTTTTTTGCATCAGAGACAATAAATATCATTTACCGTTCAAATTAGATTAATGACAAACAGGATCACTCAAATACTAATGCGCATTTGAATTCTACGTGAAATTGTACGATTGTACGCATTAACAAAGATAGCAGTAAATGATTTTTTAAGGTTCGACTATTTTACAAAACTTTCTGGTCTTAGTAACTCGCATAAATATCCTAGTACGAAGATACATGGAGTTTAATCGGATGAAAAGCGGAAATGTTTATTATTAACACTCGTGGGTAAGTCTTTGACTGTAGCTAGTTATACCACCTTCCGTATTATAACAGTTTGTGTTATCTTTTCGCTTTGCCTTTGTCTCTTTTCGATTATCTTTTCCTTTTCTCGACGAAGTTCCTCGATTTCTTTATTGTTTTTGTCCTTCAATTTAAGTATTTCTTGGAACATTCGCTCAGCATCTCCTTGCACTTGGACTTTCTTTTTTATCTCTTCTTCTTTTTTCTCTATCTCTGATGAAAGATTAGCCATCCTCTTACTGGCTTTCTTTTCCGCTTCCACCTCCACGAAGAGTTGTTTCTCTAGCTGAAGTCGTTTCTGGTTTTCAGAGGCATCCATTTCCTCCTGTAGTCGTCGTCGATAAGTCGCACAGGCACTATTACAGAGCTCTATCAAATTGCACGATATCGGCATGTTGCTTACAGTCCAACCTTTCGCCTGAAAACACGACTTCGTCACTACTAATGATTTGACCGTGTTTGCCGCAAGAGAATTTCTTTTTTTCGTGACGATGTTGTTGAGGATGCTGAATACCCGTTCAACTTCAGTATTGCCGTGAGGAAGGACAAGAACAGCTTTTACAAGACGCATCAACAGTGGCCGTTTCCCACTTTTATCAACATTTTCCCAGTACTCCACCAGATCTTATAGAAGTCGATGTTTCAGCTTGGTGCAGCCTCGCCTCAACGATAAGCGAATCCATTTCATTTTCAGATATCGCTCCGGGTAGATGCCGCGCCAGCTTTGATATCCAACGTTTGAAACGTGAATCCTCTTGGAGTTGTGGATTGATAATTTGACATGATCGAGGAATTTTATTTTTCAGTGGCAAATATTGCATCAATTTTTCAGTACCAACCTTGAAAAAAGCTCGTTCACCCATAGCAATTTGAAAGGGATGCAACCAAATTGAATTATTATCAACATCCACTTTCCACACTTTCGAAGGAATTTTATCTGACTGAATAAATCGAACAAGCCGACGTTTTAACAGATCTGTTGTTTCAGAAAACAGAAGCTGGACATGACAGCCGCTACGTTGGAACAATAACTCAAAATCATGCAGAGGCTGTAAAACTTCAGCAAGAAACAACAAGAAAAAATGCACTTTTGGGTCGCTTAAATTCTGCTTAATAGACGCAAAATTTGTACCATGTTCTTTCGTTTCAGAGAAATACTGAAGTAGAGGCTCATAAAGTCGCAATACCCGCAATACAACTGGCAAAAAATGCAACGAGCGTGTTTCAACTGGTCGAAGAAAAACGAGTTTTTTCGTATCATGAAATTCTGATGCAATTTGATGAAGCCGGTCTCGTTCATTGAAAATTTAATAAAGTGACAGTAAATGTTTCTTACTAATGCTTCCACATTTGCAGTAAGTTCTGCAGCATCACAAGCGTGTCGAGCAGCATTGTGGACTTGATGAAGAGTACAACCGCCGAAATCTATTGTGTTCGTAAACTCTTTCTGCAACCGTACGAGGAGACCACTTTTTGCCCCTCTCATAGCATTGCAATTATCTGTCATTATGGCAATACATCGATTTTTCTCGAGTCCACATTCAGTTATCGATTCTAAAACAGCCATTGACATAGCTTCAGCCGATGTGGCGGTGATGGATGGTAAGTCTGTGCAGACACAGTGAACGTCAAGACCTTTATTGGACAAATATTGTTGGCTTCATCAATCTGGATAGAATACCGTTCACTTTCTTTTATTTCAGATAAGACTGCACTCCTAGTATATGGATATAACGCTTCATTGATAAAAATTTTGAAATTTTTGCTTTGTATACAATAATAAAGGAATAATTAACTGTCCTACTTGGGAGTTTTTTCAGACCAAAGAGCGAATTCTTCTACCATTACAAATACTCTTTAATGCCTGTAAATCAAAAATTACATATTAGGCTAGACTATCATACATAACCTTACTCAACTTTTATCACGGTAGTCCAATTTAGTAAGTAGAACAAACAACAATACATAAAAAAATATGTAAAACACGACAAGAGACTGATTTAAGATGTAACTGATTTAAGAATAACGAAGACAAACCACGGTAGTGTACACGATGTGGTCAGATAAAATACGAATATATACCATATAGACTCTTAGGTAGTTTTTGTTATAGTATTGCAATAACTAAGGGTCGATGACTATAATCCAGTGGTTCTTAAACTTTTTTTCAGGTGCGACCTATTTACTAGTCTAGTCAACACTTCGCCACCAACCTTCTCTATTAAGTTATTTGTACAATATATATTAAGTACATCTAAATGAAAAAGGCGCATCTCATTTTGTATCTGTCGTTACTCGCGTCCCAATCATGACCGCTTCACGACCAATAGTTTAAGAACCAATGATATAATCCATGAGGTTCTTAAAAAATTATACATTTTTAAAATTTAGTTAGTGAATTTTCGCGCCACATGCCTCAAATTTTTCGCGCCACACTGAAAAAAATCGCGCTTTCGCGCCGTAATCACACCACTGGCCTAACCATAATTAGATTAATTTTAGCTCTAACATTTGTCACTTGCTCATGGCACAAATTCAATACGGCTTGCTGTTGCCTTATCTAAGCATCCGAAATTTCAGTCGGTTTCTGTTATACTGCTGTTAATTTTCTATACTGGATAGTTCTGCCAGCAGAATATGAAATCTGTTTAATCAACCACTAATTTAGGTAATGAACAACTTTCTAAGTTATGTGAGCAACAAGTACCCGATTATAAAAGCAAAATTACCCGGAACCAGCGGCATCAGTAGACTCCACTGAGAGAATTCTTATTTTGTTTCCTAAAGTTTTGAGTGCTTGCAGAGTTTGTTGATCTGGTCTATGGTAGTCCGTCATGATGCCTGGCGAATAGCTCACTGAGACTTGATCCGTAATCGTTGAAAACCGAATCGATACTGCGTTAACTTGTCATCAATCGGATAAAGAAATTACATAAATGGTAGCAGTAGTATGCAATGTCATTTATTTCAATAAATGATCATATGTTGATCGCATTAATTCTCTCTATTTGTTTAGTTCCCTTGTAGATTTCCTAGCTCATTGAAAGAATGAAGCAAATGTTTTAAGACGGCGTGACTGTTGACATAGGACCTCTGATATTCTACAATCTAGACAATGTCGCTACACTTCCCCAGAGCACTTGCCAGATGACCAGGAATTATCAATATGTTGACCAACCATTTTAGCAGCTGGGATTGAGCAATTTGCATCAGGCAAGAAAAGGAATCTTGCATAAACAATTGTCATGTGGAGTCTGGTAGACATTGACAAACAATTGCATTTCATTCACAGACAAATAATTTTGACTTGCTGTCTAGTTTATAGAAATGTGACTTCAATTTGTGAGCATTTTACTATGGAAATTATTTCATATGGCCATGCACACGGTTTTTGTCACGTTGTATTACTGCTGAAGTAAGCCTGAATCATACATGTGAGGTTGTACAGATCATACCTTCAAGATGGCTATGAAATCAGCAGCAGATTAACTATTAGAGACTATAATGGTCGAACGTGCCTCTGAACACGTTTATCAGATGTGTTCCACGGTATTCGCAAAATTAAGCAATTTAGCCATAATCTAACATTTTTTGGCTATTTTGACACGATTCTAATAGCCAGTCAAGAAAGAAATGGAGGAAAATTCTCAAGAAGGACGAGAATGTGCCAAGAAGCAGGCTGGGAGAGATCTATTTGTGAGTATAGCACACTCAGCGAAACATTGTATACATTTTGTTTGAATGTATCAATTTATAACTCACACTAATAGAGATGTCAACATGTAATTTTAAATTATCGTACCCCCATGATCTGAGAATCTTTACGAAACGCATTGTTTAGTTCTTTACGAGAGTGAAATTTTGAGAATCTTGTCGAAATTAAGTCTAGATGTGAAAAAATCTATTATAAGTATCTTTGACAATCAACATTCTTCGGGACATATTTAAGTTATAGAAAATGCGTCAAATTTTGGAAGACATAATCCTGCTGGTGTTATGAATGTTGAATTGGCATTTAAGAAAAATTTGTACAACACAGCATGGTCACGAACGGGAGAATCCGTTCATTGTTAATTTTGGTGACTAGTGGCCACCTATAACAAACCTTGAATATAAACAGAGCTGCCACTCTTCCGGCTTTAACCGGAATTCCGTCTTTTTTAACTTAATTAAGTAATGGGAAGATATTCTACGAAGGAACAAATAATTTGCTTTCTGAAGCATTTTAGGAACCCTTTCGAGATGGTGAGAGGCCCTTCAAGATTATGAAGGCACCTTCTTGAGATCGCTTTGAGGCCGTTTTAGATTGTGAAGGGCCCTTTAAATTGGTGACGGGGCCCTTTTGAGATCGAGAGGGGGACCTCTTGAGTTAGTAATGAGCCTTTTCAGATTCTGAAAGGGCCCTTTAAGATCGTGAGGGTCTCTTTTGACATCGTGAGGGACCCTCTTGAGTTCGTGAGGGTTTCTTTTAGATTGTGAAGGTGACCTTCTGAGATCGTGAGGGGCCCTCTTGATATTGTGTGGGAACTGGGAACCCTTCTAGATTGTGAAGGAGCCTATTCATGTCGTAAAGGGACCCTTAAATTTTTAATGATCATGAATTTCAAAGCGGATGCTTTCTAAAAATCCGCGTGACACTCGATCAGAAGATCCTTCTACAAGCAAGCCACTGATTCCTTTGACAATCATAAAGAAACAGAACTCAACGCAAGTAATCAAGATTCTGAAATAAGAAATATTTTAGGTGGGACTGCTTGACGAAAAAGTTGTACTACGTTCGTATGGAGTTTTGATTGCTTTGATTCTCTACAAAATGCGCCTTACAAGAGGCGTGCTAGAAAAAGAAATGAAAGAGAAATCGCCAAAAAGTTTCGGGAATACAAGGGAGTGACGAATGAATATTTTATGCGATTACCTGTTGCAGAAGCGGATAAATTTCGTCTAAGACACCAACGAAAATTGAAATCTTGCAAACAACTGCATAAGTGATACGCATTTTCTTTCGTATTGATGCTATGTAACTCAAATAAATATCTTAATCTTATCTTAATATCTTAAGATTTTATACTTAAATCTCTCTCATCTCTTGACTTTTTTCCTGTTGTGGTCTGGGCATCATTTTAGATTAAATAGCATATTAACTAGAATGGTGTCTGCAATGTGTGATAGCCATTAGTCATCAATTCATGCTGTGTGACATGGATTAATTTTTTGTGTAACGTGGCGGATGATGGTGCGCTGGCACTCCATCCTGCTTGAAGATGCTCCTATCCTCAGTGACATTCGATATCACTTTATACAGCACGGAAAGTAAGTTTTTACCATTCATTGTCAGTTTTTCGAAAGAAAAATGACTCAATTGCGCTTCATAAGGAAATGCAAGCCCAAGCTTTTAGACTGTGTTTATCAATGGATTATGTGTTAATGTATTTGTTGTGACCAGACCGCTGCAGAAGTAGTCTTCCAAACATCGAACAGCTGAGCAGCAATTCCCAGTGGCTTCAAAAAAAAATCTTCACAATAAAAACAAGACCTTGTATCGTATGACGTCATGGCATGACTAATAGAAAATGACAGCTGCCCGTGAATAATGCCTTTTAATTTTGAATGTAAAATTTTTGAACGAAATGAAGAATTTTATTTTTGAAACAGTTAAGCTGATAATTCGTGCTGGTTTTGCGTTGTGGAAGGGGGAGGAGTCTCAGTAGTACATTCTATCTAGCCTTCAAAAGCAGTTATTTTGAAAATAGTAGTTTTTCGAGTAATGCATTCTAGTGCACCTGGTAAAAACTGAGGATTCATTAGCATCTTCATTACAACAGACCCAGCTTCTGCCTGAACGCTTTCAAAACTTATCGGATTGTGTGATATCGAATGATCGTGATTTTTTTTACTTTAAGGAGGCCCATAACTGTGATTCTATCACATCACAGAATTATTTTCTCTTGTTATAGGCGACAAACACTCGGAATAACCTGGAGCTCTAATCCTGTCTTCCAATGTTTACATCCTTTTCTAACGGGGTAGGACCTCTTTAGCTCTATAATTGTGCTGATTTGAGAACCTGTCATTTCGCAATAAGCCTACTGAAGTTCATAGCAATTCGTTTCATGCTAACGCAATATGTTGATGCTGTGATTGTCTTAGGGGAATGCTCCCGAACTGTTTTTGCGATTTTTTAGTTGTTACCTCGAGTCATTCTACCACGTGTCATAACTCAAATGATGGAGCGCTAGTCCGTATTGATAATACAAATTCACCATGATTCGCAGTTATTTTCAGTCTACGAAGGCGATCAGAAAGCTATCGCTATGACTGTTTCCCTGATTGAAAGTCGAAAATCAGACGGAACAAACTTTAAAACTGATAAAATTTTATGAATGCATTCTGAAACATCCACAGAATATTGTCCAAAACACTGTAGACTTGTGTTTTATTTTGTTCAAGTCAGGGTTGATTTTCTTCCGGAAGAATTGTTTATTTTAAAAGAATTGAAGTAATTGGACTTCTGGAGAAACCGGTTTTTCTCGTGTATCTGCTAAATTTAACTCTAGTTGTCATAAAATTTTTACAAGTTTTACGAGTTTTGACCAATTTCTCGCATTTTCTTCGTTTTTACCGGTTTTTGCTACCCCTGGTGAAAGCCATCCAACCCTGTTCTAAATGGATGTCACCACATCTCCCTTTCCCTACCAGTTAGTGCATCTCAATTAGCTTAGTTGATGACAGATCATGTGAATCAACAGATAAATATTTCGTCCCTTTCCTAATAACATTTTTCTTTTCATAGACAAAGTCAGATACATATACTTACGTGTATTAAACTCCGGTGACAGTTTCATATCTAGAAATGCATGGAATCAAAGGGCTCAAGTTAGATACAACGTCAGTTGAAGTCATTGTTAGATAGGTCGAATAAATGAAGGTGTCTACTACATTGTATGCTTATTTTTTCGATAGCGGTCTGCTGCGGAAAATGAATTTCATCTCTTTTATCGAGCCCAGTTTTGTGACTTGCTGCGCCACTGAAGCCTTTATTGGTCGCTGAATGAGGTGGCGGCTGAGCATAACGATTCGGCATTCTGCTGCTGTTTCAGTTTTGCAAATAGTTGCAATTCATTATGTTAGAGAGCTCAATCTATGATGAGCCTGATTCTGTAAAATATCAAATCTCTAATTAATTGTTGTTCATTTCAGATGTTTGGCATCCTCATATCTTTCGTACTTGCTCAATTTATTCATCCAATTCATCCATTGAATACTTCACAATTCATTGCTGCGCACGAAGAATTCAAGCTTGATCACGACAGTACGTATTGCATTAGAATTAGTTGTTAGTTTACAGTTTTGTCTTAAAGATGTACTCCGGAAGTTTTCGGCTTCCATTTTATTGTATATAATCGATGGCCTGACTCCAAATTGTGTGAATCAGTCCACTTAAAGTCGCGCAAACCGAATCGTCAAAAGCGCTAAAGCGATGCAAAAATTCCTGATGACGTCATCGGTGATCTTCCCAATGAGAGTAATTTAACCAAAACCTTCCTACGAATCGCTGACTAAAGCCGCTATGCGATGAACCGGTAACTTCAACAATTGTCAATAAGAAGTTATGGAAAGTAATCAAGTATTTTCTCGTGCTAGGGCATTTTTTCGAGAAAGAAATTAGTGTGCATACATAACAATTAACTACATGTAGATTCATCAGACTACTTTTTACAATCAGCGCATTTCTTTTTCTGAAAAGTTATCCTTACAATTGGATAAATGATATCAAATTCCGCTGACAATTTCCTGAGTCACATTCTATTCATTCAATGTTATGATGAACAATGAATATGCATGTACTTGCCGGTTGTAAGCACATCTTTGGTAATATTTTGTCTGAAATGAAGACAATATGAATATTTCGATGCATCGTAAGGGTTCCAATCTGCGGTTAATTGTAGATAAAGTCCTGAATATTATTCTAATGCGAAATAATAGAATTGAGATCTCTTTGAGACAGAAATCATTTTGAGAAACAGTCAATCATTGAAATCATTTAGATACATGGGATCGCGTTAGGTCGCATACGAAATAGAGGCTGATTTATTCGGTATGTGTCAGACAATATAGCATATCGTAGGTTCTTTGTATTATCGACTTCGGGCGAATTGGTTACTAGGAGCAAATTTTAATTGGTTTACTTTGCTTAAATAAAGCAATTTATACAGATTTTCCAAAATCTTAAATGGTGTCTCAAATCCAAACGAAGCAAGATATGGACCCGAAACTCACCACACCGATGCAGAACCTCACGCTGAATCCAAATCCGGCTCCAGATTCACCATTCGAGCCGGCGGTCAGACCCCACCAAAAAATCCCAAGCTCGCCGCCCCTCGCCAACCCCCAAAATCCCAAATGGCGTCCCAAATCCAAACGAAACAAGACATGGACCCAAAACCCACCACACCGATGCAGAACCCCACGCCGAATCCAAATCCGGCCCCAGACTCACCATTCCAACTTCCATTCACCAACGTCTTTCCGTCCTAATGTTTCGACACTATTTAATGAGCAAGGAAGCTTTTGTTCGGAATATGTAGAAGTTAATATTTTTACTTTCAGTGAAAATTTTAATGCATCTGAAGGAACAACAAAGCACTTTTTGTACAGCAAGCCTAAAAATAAATCTTCAGATGAAAATGCTGTCATTTGAAATGATACGCTTGCATTTTGATGCTTGTTCGTCACTGTACGTGATTAAAATGCAATCAATTCATCGGTGAGTCCAAAATCTGACGCTTGCTTGCACACTTCCATCCTGCTCTATGTTATTGTTCTCACGTACATATCACCAATGACATCATTCAACTCTTGTGACTTAACGAAACAACTGTCACTGTCGAGAGTCACGTCGAATAACTTCTCTTCCTACGCCTTTAAGTACTTCCGGAGTACACCCTTAAATCAATTTCAAGCTGGTTGTTACCCGAAATCAAATATTGCATGCATTACCCGGTGTAAACCATAATAGGTTTTGAAAACACGTTCTAATACCTGCATATACTTGCATCTCTAGTGGATCCCTGTTGCCTCACCTAAGGAAAAGCTTCCCGCTCGGCTCCACCACATGGTTATCCGTGGGTTGTGCACCTGTGGATGCAGGTAGGGCCGAGCAGGAAGACGTCTTGAAGATCGCGTAGGGGATCATATTCCGAAGTGGCTCTCGAGCGATGTGAAATATCCTTCGTGTTCAGCCAGAGTGTCTTCAACTGCAATAACTCGTCACTTACAAATTTGCAATTGTCTTTCCGATTTTGCGAAGTCTTGTCTCATGTCTCAAAGTGAAACATAGCACCAATCATGATTTTATTTTGTGTATTATGGACGTTTGTCATTAAGTACTCCAAGCCCGATTTATGCGTTCAAAAGGAGCATATCGTATCCCTTGATTTACCTTAGGGATCACCTTTCTTCATTGCATTTCATTTAGTCATTTACTACTTATCTTAATTATATAAGTGCCTACAAATCATTACTCTATTCATCTTACGATGTCTTCTGATTTCTGTGTGAATGACGTCATACTGCTGCTACTTCATGAGCATTTATCATTTCTGTCAGCAAATTCATTCCACCGTGACAGTAGATCAAGGGCTGGAGAAACAGGTCGAATCTCTAACAATAAATACATGTTTCTCACGAATTTTTTTTAAAAAAATATTATGTAAAGAGTGAAAAGTTTCATTTCTAAAATCACGCATAATCAGAAAGTGATCAAACTTCTTCAAAGATCTTAAACGCCGTCATCCCGAATGACACTTCAGTCATTATTTCCTGTTTCTCATTATTGGTTCAAGCCTGTTGCTTAGCGTTTTTCATTGCAGCTAAATTTACGTTTTATGTACGAAGATTATCATCAGCTAAGTCGCGCCTAACACAGGAAAACGCGTTATTAATCATGTAGTATCTTATCTACTTTATAAAAAGTTCTGCTCTAAATTTGTCCGATTTTCATATATTTTCCTGATGTCAGAGACAATGAAAGAATGTTTTGTATTGCAGTTCTAAATATCTCATTCAACAAGAAGTACGCTGACATCGGATCGGAGTTGGTCATCACATGCAATTTTCGTGGAGTGTTAAAAGGATTTTGCGTACGTAACTCCCCTGATGTCCCGTCATTGAGTCACCATGCAAAGCCGGTTTGTATAATGACATCGGAAACCATTGATCCCTTTATGGTTACAAGGACGACAACTTCTGTATCAATAAAAATCCAGACAGTGCCGCAGTCCTATGAAGGCACCAAAATGACTGTCAACTGCAGTTCCAATGTCGGTATGGATTCGATTCCATACTTCGACACGGAGGCAATTTATTTTGGAAGTGAGTGAAGGCTTCTATTTCAATGATCAATGATTGGAATATGATTGTTTTGCTTGTAATAAGCAAGTGGAGCTGGGACATTTTTATAACGAGTCTCACATATTGAACATAGCTTGATGTAATGATTTAACGTATATTTAATACGTTTAATATTAACTTATATTTTGCAACCTTTGGTTTGACCTTAAGAGGGTAGGTGGCACATTCCTACCGGCAGACATGATTGGTCGTAACGTGTCAAACTTTTTGTCTATCCTAGGGCTACTTTAAGAGCCAATCTTGACGCGATCTGTGTGGAAGGAACTTCCCCACTATTCTATTTATTGACTCTCTTAGCGCTTCTTAGGTGGGACTGGATCTAACCCCTACTGGTCCATCATGCATGTAATCCTCTTCAAATGTTAAACAATATGGCTTTAGAGGACCGTCCCGGTAGTCCATAAAATTACACTATACGGGCTGGACTTCACCCGTAAGTGCACGAGATCGAACAAGGCTGCTTAACAAGTGATCCCTTACGTCAAAGTTATCAAACTCGATTTAATAGGAACTTAGATATAAATGGATATCTAAGACAATAACAATGACAATCCTGTGGAAGTCAACGTCTGACTAGTTGTGCAGTCCTTTAATCACAAAAAGAATCACAGGAATTGAGATGGTTCTATTTCATTCATCTGTCACGAGACTAAGGCCCATTGAATTATTGTGGAAAGGTCATGCAGCTTATGCTTCGCTAAATCCACCGTCGGCCATGTGACCCCTGCACCAGAAGGCAATGAGGCGTTCGCTGAAGTTCACGCATTAAAAAGAAAGATTCAGAAACACGAAACTAAACACGTTCAGACTTAACGAGCCTCCTCATGTCGGCAAACACGACATTTAGGCCAATTTTAGCCACGTTTAGCCAAATTCTTGTAAATGCTTGCCGATCAGAAGCATGATAATAACACAATAACATAATACCGTACATGATAGGCAATTACTTGTAGACATTCCATACCAAAAATTATGGCACTTTTCATTTAAACAGAGACAAACACAGAAAAGCGTTATTTTATAGAAAACTTTAATGTGCTTCCCACTGGATTACATGCTTTTCTTTGATACCCTCTGTCAAAAAAGAGAAACCAAGTAGGACTCGGCAGCCTCTAGGATTCGTGAACCAACTACCAGCCGTACAGTGAGTCCCTGCAGAAACTTGTCTGGCGGCCGGAATTCAATTCTTTTGATCAAAAGCTGAAAAATTCCAATTATCAGCAACGAAATGAAGTTGCTCTAGTAGATGGTTCATCGTTAGGCAAAATATCCTCTCTTTCAAGCGTACCGTACCCTCTCTGATTTGCTCAATCAATGGCTATTTTGTCATAAAATTTCAAATCTATCGCATCGTCTATGAATGCAGACTTAGCCTCTATCTGACGCAGTTAAGTCGCTGAGATATATACTCTTAGCACATAAGTTAATATGAGAATCTGTTTCCACGACAGAAATTCAGAAAATTGCAGCAGAATTGACAAAAAGGTTTTCACGTTGAAGCTGCATGAACATGGCAGTTTGTCCACTACCAACTTAAGTTTATTAAGATTATTAAGTTACTTAAGTAGACTCTCCTGTCGGACTTTACACATCTCTCATGCTCGGAAAGTTCGTTGTATTTGATAACAGTTTTGCAAGAGACAAATATCAGATTTATGGGAAGTTGCAATAATAGTTATTTACTCAACAAGTGCAAAATATCCATCTTTATTGCATCTGTCGAGATCAACATGTCTGTGCACGAGTCCGAAGTACGAGGCCCTAGTTTGTCTATCGAGAATAATGAAATTAAAATGGATATCTTTGCATGAGTTGCGTAAGTAACTTTATATTTCACAGGATCGTCAGAATCTTTGAACATCCAAATTTTGTTGATGTCGAATATCTACCTCTATTTGTTATGGAATTGTAGATACCGTATTTCTTCGAATTAACGCCACGGCGTTTATTCGAAACAAAAGAATTTTGCTTCGGCGTTTATTCGAGGACGGCGCTTATAGTCCGGCAGCCAGAACGAGTTTCTGCAGGGAACGAGGCCGAAAGTGAGACTTTCACAGAATGGTGTACACCCTATGCCAACTTCAAATCGGCACGTCTGCCGAGTTCTATTGAGTTTGTCAGACAGGATCAAAGACAAACACATGTAAATCCAATGGGACGCAGATTGCATTTTCTGGCCGAAAGGAAATGTTCTATGTTTTCTCTGATTAAACGAAAAGTACTAAGCACAGAGTCACAATTTTTGTCATGGAAATGTCTTCAGGTCATTTCCCATTATGTGCATGTGTCATTATCATGCATCTAATCGGCAATGTATGTGAGAATGTGGTTAAATGTGGAATAAGTTACTCAAAATATTTGTGTTTGCCGACATTATGAGGCTCGCCAAATCTAAATGTGTTTGGCTTTATAGACAGGCAGGCCTGTGATTATTCCTCAAATTACTCAAATTTGTTTATTACTCCTCAAATCCTCAAAAATTCCACAAATATAGCTTAACTATGAGAAATTCCTCAAATACGACACACTACAGACTAAATGTCGGATAATGTATTGTTTTTTGGCGAATGGCGATTACATGTAAACTTCCAAACAAGAAGCTAAGATAGAGTCCTGTAACATGTACCCTACATCCGTGCTGCTAATGATGAATCACTCATGATTTATTTATTTTCTTTTTCTTCTCTCATGATTTATAACTTAATAACTTTTCTCTCACACACTTGGTAGATTTTAGATAGCGTAATCCCGCTGTGCTAGCTAGATCTGATATTTTGATTGGAAACATGCCTGTCCATTTATCATCTGAATGGGCAGACTGTTAAATAGAATCTTTTCAATATACGAGTATAAGTGATAAACATAATTTTGAAAAGAGCGACTTACTCACCAATTCATTCCACATGAGGAGAGGAGAACCGTTGCTTGTCCTTCTAGCAAGTATTTTTAAATTTCTAGACATTTTAGGATATAAAGATTTTCTTTTAGCCATGCATATTTAGCACATCAAAAATTAACCAGTCGTTATCTTTTTTTTTTTAATTTTGTTACCTTGACGCACTGTGCTGCGTTGAATGTCGTTTTCATTTCTGCAAGCGACAGGGCTGCAGGTGTTCCGGTTAGTCTGGATTTATTTTGCTAAGCAGAGAAGTTGTCCGAAGTTATTGTCTGTCGAACTCACTCATTAAATGCTTTCACGTATTTAATGAGTGAAACACTGCGATCAACCTACAGAAATCGTATATTTGAACACTGCAATTTTTTACTTCTAACTTCACAATATTGCTTACTCTACTGGCTGGACTATGTCCTTCTTTCAAATGCCTGTGGTACATTTCAGTCACTAGTGACTCTATTTTTTTTGATAGATGCTAATCTTTCCCTATTATAAATGTAATTTTTGAGGTCGTGCATCTTAAATGTACAGGACCGCGCTTGGTCGGGTTTGAGCGTCCAGGATGAAGCGGTCGAAACGCGATCGTCCTGACCAAGTTCCTGTTTATGACCTCATTAAAAATAGTCAAATAATTTGTATGCATATTTTGTAGAATTTTATTTCACGTTTTAGCTAAAGGAACTAATATTAATTCTCTTACACACCTGGTAGATTTTAGATAGCGTAATGCCGCTGTTTTGGCTAGATCTGGTATTTTGATTGGAAACAGACCTGTCCTCTTATCATCTGAATGGGCAGACTGTTAAATAGGATATTTTCAATATATACGTGATGAACATAATTTTGAACAGAACGACTTACTCGCCAATTCATTACACATGAGGAGAGGAGAAGCGTTGTTTGTCCTTCTAGTAAGCATTTTTAAAAATTTTTAGACATTTTAGGATATAAAAATTTTCTTTTGAATCATATTTTGTACCTATTGAAAATTAACTATACCTTTTCAACATTAAATTGAGAATAGTCAAGATTGAATTGAGAACAGCCAAAATTGAAATGGGAATAGTCCAGATTGAAATGAGAATAGTCAACATTGAAATGAGAATTGTCAATGTCAAAATGGGAATTATCAATATCAAAATGGGAATAGTCAACATCAAAATGGGAATTGTCAATATCAAAATGAGAATAGTCAAAATTAAAATGAGAATTTATTTTTAATGATTTTTTCCCTACTTTTGACAGTTCATCCTTACTAAAATCATACACCTGACAGGTCAAGACGGTAGGGGAGGATGTCTGGATGTTGATAATGACTGTAGTTCATAGTTTTTATCATAAGTACGTTTATGAAACTCACTATCTTAATTTCAAAGCAAGATGTACATGTACTAAAGTATATCGACACAAGGTGTTTATGCGTTACTTACTTATGATGCTTCGGTCTTTTAACTAACACAACTTTGTCGTTTGGAAAATTACCTGTATTAAAAGACGCAAAAATATTAAACATTAAATAAACGTAATGTAATGACGGCGAATCAATTGATAGACATAGTATGTACTGTATAATCCCAGCAGTTTATCCTATATTTAATAAATCTCTCACCCATTTGAACAACAAATAAAAGAATTCTGCTTCCAAAGATTGTTTTCGTTTGTAATCACACACACGTAAATTACATAATTGAATGATTTAGAGCTGAGCGTCCTCTAGGTTCAACACACTAGGGAGTAGGTTCTGGATGGACGCCACGAAATTCGCACATTTGCTCGGTGTTATTTCTGGCATTGAGTTTTACTACTGCACTCTCAAGCTGTCGTAATCTCGCTTCAGTTTGACTGATGCCCGCATGATCGTTGGAAAGTATACTCTGCATCTGCTCTGCAAGTTTGCTTTTCACAGCGGCTTTTAAACATGACGACGCTCGCTCGATTGGATTTAGCACCGGGCTGTATGGTGCTAGCTGCAAAATGAAATGCATCCGAAACTCTTCCCCCCGAATAACATCATCAATACCGGTATGGCATGGGGCATTGTCCAAGACCAATACTACAATAGAGTTGTACATTTCATTGGCACGTCTCAAACATTCACGGACCCATTCTGTGGCATCTTCTTTCTTGAAGGATCCTCGTCGAACCTCATGGTGTATCCAACCGATACTGCTGATACATCCAATGAGATGTACGTTGGCTCCTCGACTTCCAGCAGCCACTGTTATACATCGAGTTCCTCGAACTGACCGACCCTCCTTCCTTGTGAAATGGAGATTGAAGTTTGTTTCATCCCTATATAGGACAGGCAAAGTCATCGATTGATAATGTAAGAGATCGATCGCAAATTGTTTCCGCATTTCTTTGTTAACTTGCATATTGGCCCCCTCTGGTTCAATTCGTATAGCTTTCAACGTATATAGGCCGTATCTAAATGCTGTCGAATGCATTCCTTTGAAACTACGATACTGTATGTTGAATTCAATTGATTCTTCAAATCATTCAGAGTTACTCTTGGATTATCCTCAATTCTCGTGATTAGAAGCTGACGATGATCATCGTTCAGTTTGCGACGACGGTGTCCTCCTCGTCGGTCAGATTTTTCGTCTTCGCGAATCCATCGATATGCAGTCGACGTTTTCACATCTAAACTTGTAGCCAATTGTCTCCATTCACCACCGCTATTGTAAGAGGCCAAAATCTGAGACCTTTCCTCCGATGTATCCACCTTCTTCATGTACTGGGACTGACATTGTGCTCAGGTTCTCTCCGCGAAGTAGATGGTTCCGTGATTCTGTTCGAATTGTTTACCATGTCATTCTTATATATGTCGAGTTCTAGATATCTATGCTTAAAATGCGCATCAGACAGAATTCCAACGAAAAGAATTATCTTATCACCAATCCTTTTTGTATAATCTTGAAAGAAAATGTCTGGGGAACACCAGTCACTGTGCTGTCATTGCAGTGTGAGGAAAGGTTAATTGATTAAAAACAAGAAAGATTGTTCTTTCATGAATCTGATGAACGTTGTAAATACCCTCGAATGCAAGTAGGCTTAATTTTCATTTTGATCATTTAGTAGAGAAACCTATCGTTGAATTGAAAAACCGAAGCATTATACGTAAAGTAAACGCATAAACACCTTGTGTCGATATACTTTAGTATATGTACATCTTGCTTTGAAATTAAGATAGTGAGTTTCATAAACGTACTTATGATAAAAACTATGAACTACAGTCATTATCAACATCCAGACATCCTCCCCTACCGTCTTGACCTGTCAGGTGTATGATTTTAGTAAGGATGAACTGTCAAAAGTAGGGAAAAAATCATTAAAAATAAATTCTCATTTTAATTTTGACTATTCTCATTTTGATATTGACAATTCTCATTTCAATTTCAATGTTGACTATTCTCATTTCAATCTGGACTATTCCCATTTCAATTTTGGCTGTTCTCAATTCAATCTGGACTATTCTCAATTTAATGTTGAAAAGGTATAGTCATTAGCTTGTTTTGTCTTTTTTAATTTTGTTACCTTGACGTACTTTGCTATGTTGAATTAGAATTCCAACAATAAAATGCACATTCAAATATTTTCATTAACTTTCTTGACCTTTGTCACAACCTTCTTTATATGTTTCTGCGACTATATGGCTGCTAAATGCATGCCTGTACTTCTTAAAGAACTTAAGGATATCGATCTTCCATATCCATTATATGATAACATATAGGTAGCCCAGCCCACTTGGATTTCAATACTCTTATCAACTGAAGCGTTTGTTTCATTCACTCTCTTCCATTTTATTTCCGCTGAACATGAACACATCCGACGGGGTAAAGCGGATGGTCCATAACTTTAGTGTCTACATGCCTCCTGGTCACTAGCGTGCGTGCGGGGATTGGAAGCGTATGAAGCTCTGCTATCTCATGAATATTTTTGCAGATACATTTTCCAGGGTTTACCGACCGACATTTATCCTGGATGAATTATTCACGTATAGATCGTTTTCATAATTTGCTGAACACATGTTGGTGTGAAATAAGTGCACACATTGCTTATCGTTGTATGTGAACTTATGTGAACCAAAACTTATGTAGCATAAAGTAATATTAATAAATTAGTGCATAATGTGGCGTATCCTTCATAATAAATTACTGACTTTTTTAAGTCACAAGCATTCTGTCAACGATTTTAAGCTTTCTATACTTATGGGTTACTCTCCCCCCAAATTCATCTAAAGTCCGTAAAAATTAATCGTTGCAAAGCCCCAGATGCATGTGGTTGAGGATATTGACAAGGATCATTGTATTGGAAAGTCATATTTAAACGTATTGCCTGACCTGTGCCATTCGCCCTTGATACTGTCCTGAGAGACGAAACGCGTCGGGTAACGCTTTTTCAACAAATAAAGAATCGTCGTAAAAGAGGGAGAGATTGCTTTTTCTGTTTTCCGAGTGAACTAGTAAAGGTGTGAGCTCATCTACAACGCGGACTTCGGTTCGATTCCTAGGTCAGGCGAGTGCGGTCGGGGAATCAAGGGTATTGGTGTCTTGTATTGACTTAACCCTTTCGCTGCGTTTGACGGATATCTCCGTCATAAAATCATATTTCATATATCAATCATACTTTGTTGCATGTGCGGATGATGGAGATCTCCGTCATCATTTCATTCAACGAATATCTGATTTTCCCTAACGCTCATTGTCTGTCATGCTGAAACATTTCATCACAATACTATATAAATTTTCAACTGAAAACTGAGTAATTTCCAATTTGTGCTTTATTTCCATTCACTTATGGTAATCGTAAAACAGGGATGTGCACAAAGTGCTGGCCTCTTAGAACACTGTCGGCATTCAAGTCTTGTCTCTGTGCGCTTACCCGATTGGTAACACACCACACACCTCTTTGACGGGTACTTCTTTTTTGTAGGAGGAATCACTTCAGGTTTGTGATTGTCATCAGCATTTGTCTGGATTCGAGGTCTACCTGGCTTTGGTCCTTGAGTTCGTCCTTCACCTGAAATTTCAAAAATTTATATTATAATTTTTTCACACGAACAAGGTTTGTGTTCTTTACCTGTAGAATCAAACAGATGTGAAATATATTTCATCGAAAAATCTATGAAAGTTTGATCAGAACTTGTCTCGACTCTGTACATGGCATAAGCATTCAAAAGAAGCCTCTGCATGAGATGAATACCAAGCTTTGCGGTCCAGTTCATTGTTTTGCGGGTGGCGTCATACGGATGAATTTGTGCGTCACTTTGATCCACTGCTCCCATAAATGAGTTGTATTTCTGTACTGATGAAGGCTTTGTAGAGGGTACCATCCCACCACCTTTCACTCTCCGATTCTTGAAAATCACATCACTTTTCCCACTGGTATCCAATATTGTGATCTTCAGTCCAGATGACTTTTTTCTGTGAAACAACTCATGTGCACTGCACCCTTCCTGTAAAAGCAATGTAGAAATAATGTAATGTAATTAATTCCATGACATGTTTTAATCAACTGTAATACATACCTGAAAAACTTTATCTCGTTCACGACCGGATAATTATCACGGATTTCATTTGGACAACGGTTAAACCGAACAGCTCCACACAATGACGTTCTGCGACTTTGAAGAAATTCCGCAAGTCGAACAGATGTAAAGAAATTGTCGATAAAGACAGAATAATTCATATCAAACAGTGGTTCCGCCAAATGCAACAAAACCTTTTCTGAGAAGAGAAAGTTTTGACAACCATCGATATCAGAAGCCAGGTCCATATCAGCTTGAGATGTGTTGACTTACAAAATTCCAGGTGTATGCGTATTCGTCGACAAGGGCATAAATTATGATACCATACCGACTTCGTTTCGATGGAATATATGAACGAAAATATAGCCGTCCTTTGAAAAGGAGCAAACTCTCATCCACTGCAACATTTCTCGAAGGTAGGTAGACTTCCTTTGAAATCATTTTCACATTTTCTGAAATATAAATATACTTGATTAGACATATTATATCGGTCATAAAATCGTAAGGCTAACTCACCAATGAAGGGCCGTATCTTTTTCAATGCACCTCCGGTCAAATTTTCATAGTCTGCGAAACGCAGAAATTTCATGATGTTGATGAATCTATCCCTCGACAGGCAGCGCTCATCGAAAAAGAAAGTTGTGTATAATAGTTCTGCGGTTGACCAATAGCTTGCTATCGTCGGTTTCTTTACAATGCCCATTAAAAGGATACAAGCAAATGTTTTCTTCATTTCAGCTAAAGTCACATCAGTCCAACTCTTACATCTATATTTGCTGGTCATTTCTGTTTCTGCCAAGTAGAGGCGCGCTCTGGTGTTTGTCCAGTCAGCCAAATCTTGAAAGAGGGAATCTGGTAAACATAGATTAGTAAAAAATGTTTCTTTCAGCTCTATTTCTCTTCTATCAGGCAAATATTTTGGATTCAAGCCATGTAAACCGTAAAATGTATCATCACTTTGATGATCCATTGATTGATCTGTTTCATGCCACATATCTGGAAACTGTGTACTTGGATCCTCGAAATCTGAGTCGGTCTCATCACCTGAGAATTCGACTTCTTCCTCCAAATCCGAAATGTCTAAATCGACCTCAGTAGTTGTCGCCATCATTCAAATCAAGTGAAGTCGTGAGAAACGCGCCATAGTATATAACTGTAGTCAGCAAACTTATATTTCTATGCCGTCAACAGGTTTAAATCAGCATTGTGTTTGATATCGATCGAATGCTCACGTCATTCTCTTTGCGATGATTCGCATCACACTGCCATACATAGCAGTCGAATAGCGTGAGTGCGAATAAATTGTGGAAGATTGAAAATGTCCTAACATTTTTTGACGGAGATCTCCGTCATCCGCACATAGTAGAGTGCAGAAATCTCCGTCACCGCATATGAAAGAATGCTACCAATGACGGAGATCTCCGTCATCCGCACATACAGCAAAATTTATTAGCAACGTAAGTGATGCTCTTTTGACGGAGATCTCCGTCATCCGTTTATGTGATCAAATTTAAACGCAGCGAAAGGGTTAATAGTTGTCATTCGCTTTAGATATTCGAGACAGTTCTGTGTTGTGAACAACAGGCCACTATTACACGACAAGATAATTGCACTGGTCATGTTTTAAAAATGATTTCTTACAGATGTATTCAGTAAGAGATCAAATAGAAGGGATAATTGCGATAAATTCAGTTATATGGGGTAATGCGATGAGCTGATTTGTGAAACTGAGACGAATTATTTTGCGGAATTTTATAATTAGTAAGAACAGCTAGTCCATGGTCTTTATTAAGTAATGCATCATATAAGATGAAATTTTCGTGCTTCTCTAAGAGTACATGAAGTTTTGTGACTTTCGGATTTTACAGGCTTCATGCAAATTTGAAACTTGAGAGGAGTGAACTTGTAAGTACCCAAAGCTGTTTTGTTGTTGACTTTGTCCGGTCGTTGATTCGTCCAAAGGTCTCGCAATAAACTTTAGATACAAACAATGTTAATCTTTTTGGATTCATCTCAAAAGATTCTGACAATGATTAACATGGCTAGCGCTACGTGGGTTGATCGGAAATTTCCCGGACTCCGCCTGCTATGTCTATGCTACTGACTTCGATAGCTATTGCTTTCTTCATAGATACCTATTCAGTATGCTTGAAGTGTAGGAAGATTGATTTCGTGATTTGATGTCATCTTCACGTTGACAGCAAGGTATTATAAATTGATCATCTGCAACCTCGGCGATCGTCATCATGACAGATAAAACAGAGCAGCGAACGCGCATCAAATTTTGCGTTAAGTTGAACAAGACAGCTACCGAAACTCTTGACATGCTTCGTCAGGCCAACGACTCAGATTGTCTTTCTCGTACATCCGTCTTCGAGTGGCATTCGCGGTTCAAAAACGGCAGAGTCTGTTGAAGATGACGAGCGCTCAGGCAGACCGATAACCAGCAGGACAGCCGACAATGTCAGCGAAGTTCGAGAACTCATTTGTGAGGACCGCCGTCGTACCATTCGCCAGCTTTCGGAGATGGTAGGAATTTGTTATGGAGTTTGTCAGGAAATCTTGACCAGTGACCGGGTCCTGGATATGCGAAGTGGCTGACAAAATCATTCCTCGAATCTTGACCACTGAGCAGAAGCAAAGGCGGATGGATGTGTACGAGGAACTCCTGGAACAGGTCAAAGGTGATCCAACTTCCATGTCGCGAGTGAGCACAGCCGACGATAGTTGGATTTACGGGTATGATCCTGAAACGAAACAGCAGTGATCCCAGTGGAAGAGTCCTCAATCTCAGAGGCCTCCAAAAGCCCGACCATTTCGCAGTGCAACAAAGACAATGTTGATTGTTTTCTTCGACCAGAAGGGCATCGGTCATCGTGAATTTGTTGACCGGGGTCGGACAGTGAACTCGGATTTTTGCTGTGACGTCTTACGACGATTGAGAGAGGCAGTTAGAAGGAAGAGACCTGACTTGAAGAAGAACCGCAATTGGCTGCTCCATCACAACGCACCTGCGCATGCCTCCTTGAAAACAACCCAATTTTTGACCGATTACGGCATGACCGTCGTTCTACATCTTCCGTACTCCCCTGACATCGCCCCATGTGACTCTTCTTTGTTCCCAAAACTGAAACTGCTGTCAAGAGGACGTCGCTTCCAGACTGTTGAAGAAATCCAAACAGAGACATACACTGTTTTGAGATACTTTAAGCCGGAGTTTTTCAACGAAGCTTTCGAGGAATGGAAGCGTCGCTAGAATCGCTGCATTCGTACACGTGGCGAGTTCTCCGAAGGGGATAGCTCGAATTTATTTGATGATGTTGAATAATGCTACTATTTTGTAATTCTTAATACATTTTTCATTCCTGGAATACATCTCTTGCTTTGATTTATATAGCACACAAAAAAATACAGTATCAGTTCGGGAACTTTCCGATCAACCTACGTATATTATGCGCTCATTGAATTATGATGATTATGATGATGATGATGATGGTTATGATTCGGTTTCTATGACGACTGCAAGCTTTCATCTCACACTGAAAAGTTCCCTTATTGTAGTTGTTATGAGGACTTTGAACTCACTAACAAATCAAAAAATCGTAAATCATGTTCTGAATTGCAGCATTACTGATAATCCACCACATCAATGTATCAATCGAGTAGCATGAACTATCATGCAACTATTCTTACGGGAAACTAGGTCAGGCGGGTCAATCATGTGACTGACACTATATTGAAGAATTGAAACTCAGAAATTGTATAAATGCATTCACAGATGATAAAATGTCCTAACTCCTTCTATATTGTCTCAACATTTCAAGCAGTTTTTGTTTTCTCTTGACGTTTCAGAAAAACCTGCGAAGGTGCAATCAATTAATTGTACTGGAAAGATAGGCAATTTCTTAGAATGTGATATTGTAAAGCCGCCATTGAAACAATACTTCGATACAAGAATCAACAATACGAAGGATGTGGTCATCTCTTTCGATAACAAGTAAGTGGATGAACAGCCGGTTGTGTGACGGCTTGCATTTTGTGCTCCAATTGTAAGACAATCAAGAAAGTGACACGAAAAGAGTGCCGTTGGTGTTATGACAATTGATCTCTGTAATGATCTGAAGATACAAAGTGTTTCAAGAGCAGCCTACGGTTGCAAACGCGTCGGAAGAACTGCTTTTCTTTCTGTTGCAACTTGAATTAAGATGCCACATTTTGTCGATGAGAATGTAAAGGGTTTACCTTTTCTATCAAATACTTAGCTTAAGTTGTGCATGAATATGTTCAGAAATCAGAAACGTATCTTTTTCATAATATGAAAATACGTACCGGTACCTAGCAAGTTAAAAAGGCGATGAGAGATGATAATTTTTCATCAATTTAAATAGGACGGGAGCTACTGACACTTTCTTCCTAAATTCGAGCACAAAGGTCTTAATAGCATGGATTTGTAGATCTTGAAACGCTGAATACAAAAATCAAAATCTTGAGTGTTACAGCCAGTCGCCTTCGGTTATAGGGAAGGTTGAAGGATTACCGTTGGATTCCAATGGTAAAATTCAAGAAATATCTCTGGATTGTGAAGCACTTTTCAATTTTCGTACATTTTCTTTTTCAGAAATGCCATGAAATTTGAAACATGACTGAGTTCAGAACATCAACTTCGATATTAATGTTGAAATGAGTCACATGATTCAGTATTTGATGTTCGAGAGCCTCTACAAAATGAGCAAAATCGCAAAATTGAGTCAAAACATGAAATTTACTCATTTTGTAGAGGCTCTCAAACATCAAATACTGAATCATGTGACTCACTTGAATCATCCATGGATATATCTAGGAGTCCATGATACATCCCTGTTATCACACGGTGCGTCTATTGTCAACGATTTGAGCGTCGACGAAAGGAGTGCTTGACCGTGCAATCCGTTGGTCCTGTGGTCGTGCCCTGAGAATATCATTTGAAGTGGGCATGAAGGATTTCTAGATTTAAGCTCTAACTGTCTGACCATGTCACCACGGTCCAAACATGTACCGGAGGCACAGTGACGTCAAAGTTTCATTTTTACTGCGAACCAATAATTCAATATGTATTACCTTTCAAGTGACAGCCTAAATCGTCGGCGCGTAGCTCCAGAGGATTTAGGCCTCAGGACACTGAAAGCACAGCAAACACGAGCGTCTCGAGCAAACGTATGTCCGCAAGCTATTAATCGCTCTCGTTTGCTTTGCTCGCAGTGTGGCAGTCGACAACTGCAATAATGATGACTTTTTATTTGCTGCAAAACGCTTAGCTCGGAAACGCTAGGCTGATCATTTGAAAGGTAATATATGCATTGTATACCATGTATATAAGACTGATATCTTTGATAATGCCCAGAAATTCATTAACGGCCCGGAAATCATGGCCGGAATTCATGGCCTGGAAATGAAACCATAGAAATATTTCGCAACATGGCATACAATGATATGATGACAGCTATGTTTTGAGGGCGTCAATGGCAAATTGTCGGGCCGCTAACGCGGCCCTCTAATTTGCCATTGACGCCCTCAAAACATAGCTGTCATCATATCATTGTCTACTTATATTTCTAAATCTATGGTGCAATGATATAGGAATAATGGCAGTTTGTACATTGTGTTTAGGTTCGTATATCTTCCTTAGTTAAAATACTGAACCACTATATGCCGGTTCGGCATATTGCAGTTCAGAATAATGAACGTAGATATATGAAAAACATTTTAATCATTCCATTTAAGTCCAAATTTGAATTAGAATTCTATGATGTTGAACAGCAATATGCTTCGTGGGTATATTGCGGTTCAATAGTAGCATATTGCAGTTCAGTTACATAGAAAACCGAAACACAATGATATTACAGTTTAGACATCGGAACCGCAATAAGCTATGGCTTCGGGCCTGACGGCCCTCAGCCTCATAACATATTGCGGTTCAGCTGTCTAAACTGCAATATTACATTGCTGTCTGCTGTCGGCAGGCAGCAATGGCATTACCCTGCCGTCAATTTTCAATACCTATAACATAAAAGTTACTGCTAAGATCATAAACTTCTAAATTGCAGAAGAATGTTCTGTTATAGGAAGTCTATGGATAGATGTAGATGTATATAAGTAGACAATGGAAATACCACATGAGATCTCTCGGTAAGTAATGAGCAAGTTGTCGGCCGCTAACGCGGCCTCTGATTTGTACATTACTTACCTTGAAATTTCATATGGAATTCCTGCATTGTTGCTGAACCTAAAATCTATCACATCAAAAATCCAAGATTTTGATCCGTAAAGCACTCAAATCTATGATAATTTTCTACATAGCCCATGCAGCTCAGAACACTAAAGTATGCCAAGCTTGAGATATCTACAAGTGCAAATTGCAGGTCATAGGAATCATCTGAATGTCATTTAAATGAAAGCAATGTTACATAACGTAATAAGAATATGTACAGTAGTCTACTTTACAAAATTTGTTTTCTGTTGCTATCAATGAAATACAATTTATGTAATTTCTTTGAAGAATTATTTCAAGAATATGAGGGAGTTGTTATATACACTTACAAATATATTTTGATTGTATAGAGCAAAGTCAATGATGCCCTGAAGATTTTTATCATAAGTAGACATGACTTCTCTGCATTTATCTTCTTAACATAGATGAAACCTGATTAACATTTTGGACGGGCTCTCATTTCATAATGACACCATAACATTAACACAACATGTATTGAAGTGTCTGTAATGCTTTTACATCAATCGTAAATCAATTAAGGTTGCATATATTTGCATAGGTCATTGGAAACGTAGGTATGAAAAATGCCGAGATTTCAGGATTATGTTTGATGGCGGTTGGCGGGAGGATTTTCATAATCAAACCGATTTTTCAGAATCAAAAATTCATCAAGTCTCTCCCGATGTTTATTAGCCAAAATGAATAAATCAAGTAAAATAAGGAGCCAGACGTTTCGCGCCCGGGCGCTTGTTCACTGTTCACAGAAGAAGTGAAGTACGAACGAATCTACATGATCGGGACGTCATGAACGTCTGGCTCCTTATTTTACTTGATTTATTCATTTTGGCTAATAAACATCGGGAGAGACTTGGTGAATTTTTGATTCTGAAAAATCGGTTTGATTTCAGGATTATAGCTATTACATAACTCAAATGTGGAGCATTTATTAAATAACTTGTGGATAAATTAGTAGCATGCACTTCTCATTGGACAGGTGAAACGATAACGCAAAGATACCATTGATTGAAGATGATATTAGGCATGATATGACAATGAAGTCAATAATGATAGATCAGCCGTCACAGTCTTCAAGTCATGTGATCTGAGAAGGAAGGACTTGAGGTTAGGAACTGAGTGAGGACAGTCCTGCAGTCATGTGACCAAAAAGGAGGGACTTGAGAATAGGATCTTAGTGAGGATATTCTTACAGTCCTTGGATGGAAGAAGAAATGACATATATGATGTTATGAAAGAATTATTTACAAGAATTATAGCTTTAGTAACAATAATTGGGCCATGAAACTGTATTCATAAATCGATTATTTCTGATGAAGAGCATGCGAACGTTAACTCATAGACAGTCTAATTGATTATATTATCGAAGGAATCGCAATCGTTCCAAGGAAGCATGTTGACTTCGCCAATTCTTCTTTTCACTTATGAAAAGTATTGTGTCATTCAAAAACACGATAACAGAACAACAAAACGCAATTCGCATTGAATAATAATGGAATTACTTTATGCCGCAAAGAGATGCCGTTGAATATCAACACTACCTGCATACTTTAAAAGATTTTTACTCATGATGCGCGCCACATCCACGGTTTACAATAGTAAGTAAGACAGAAGGGGAAGTCAGGAGGGGCTTGATATAAAGAAACGGAAACGATAAGACTTTACTAAGTGAGGGACAGAAATAGGCGTAGCTTTATTAATGAAATCCACCGAAAACATAAGTATTAAGTGTAATAATTATTGATGAGCAAAACACAAAGTCACTCGGTGCATTGAATAAACTGATGTTTAAATATTACTCATCAGCTGCATACAAACGCTAACTATCAGACAGCCTCATTGATTTTGCTAACATAATAACGCAAATTTGCAGCTATTTCACTGGGAATGCGGAGATGGACGATGAAATGCTCCTACCTCAATTGGTATTACCTAGCAAATTAATCATGCAATTAAGGCCGTCTAATTTGGAATTGGAGATGTATAAACGACTTTCAGAGAAAAAGGACAAGTGAAATATCGGCTGACAGCCCTACTTACTCAGTAACAATGGTTATGATTAGGGCTTGCATAATTTTGACAGATAAATTACAAATTTTGACTCAATAGTCAAAAACTTTGACCAAATAGCAGTTGGAGGTCTACTGAATGAATTTTCATGATGATAAAAGAGGGAAGTTTGAAGTTAACAACAAACTTTATTTCCGTGTAAATTAGAACGCAAGATGTCTCAAAGTCGATCAATTACATGCCCATATGATCTATTGTCTGCCTCATTGTGGCGTTTATGACTATGAACTGAGGGATGCTTTCTTGGAATCCCTGATTCTGCTCTCTCTCTCTCTCTCTTTCTCTCTCTCTCTCTCTCTCTCAAAGCGAAAACCTCTTCAAAACCTCGAAAACATCCGAAAATGCAGTCGTCGATGGACATCATTCAATGTGTATGTTTTCATTATGATCACCTTGACACCTCAAAGACATCTTGCTGTGACTCGGATACAACCACAGAGATAAATTGCCTTGTCTATGTATTTCGGTCTAGAGACAATTTTCCTCAGTACTAATGGTCACGACCAGAACTAGAAGGCAAGAAGATCAATTTTCCGTTGAGCATAATGCAAATTCAGGCCTGAATTCTGACGGACCAGAAGATAGACACCACATGAAACGTCACAGTCAGCAAATGTAGATCGTGAAGAATCGAACGGTGTGAATAATATTTCTATTTATCGGATTTATTATGGAGGTAAATTAAGTTGAAGATGTGTATTTTTCACTTGACATGCCTGCTTGTAATCTGACCGTTGAGGCTCTGATGCGAGCTGCTTCTGAAACGTACGCGCTTGGCCAATCACAAGCCAAAGAGAGATGAATCTCTAAGCCAATTTCTATCACTTGCTATCATCGCATTCAATGGCTGGGATAGGATTATGTCCGTTCTAGACTAACCTAAATGCAAATGAATCTGTCATTACGGATACAACAACAGAATTAGATTGTTTAAGCATATCACTTTACTAGAAGTGCAAACTGATTCAAAACAATGGCACATGTAGGAACTTACTAAGTGGACAAAAAGAAATTTTTAGTACCTTGCAGAGATAGGAAAATAGTCGTGCGTCGCTTGCGGATCGCTGTGAATTCCCTCGAAATGCTCTTATCGCCACGATTCCTTCAGATTTGAAGAATTCAGATCATTGCGCAAACATTTTCTCGATATTGTTGGGCCCTCCGATCATTATCAAAAAAAGTGAGCAGGCGCACGAAAAAACTTACACAAACTTTTCTGAACTTGATATTGTCTGTCACTCCCTGCTGTGTGATCCGGTTGATAACAGTCACTGAAACTTTCCACAATTTGGCGTGTTTACTGTTGAACTGGCTGCTCATTGTTCGATTGCTATGGTATTATGTCACCAGATTGTGCCATTTCATTAACGTTACATGTTCCAATGCTTCCTTTCTTGTCAAACAGAAGAAGAGACGACCTGTTTAATTCTGTGGATACAACATACAATCGCGTATTAAGTGAGCGAGTAACGTCACAAACATCAACAACAGGCGCCGTATCATCACTCAAGAGCAACAATACAAAATCAGCTTATTGATTAGCAAGAAAGTGAATGTGTCTTTCGCAGGTTGACACGTATTGACTTTCTATATCACCAGAGAGCAGTCATGTAAGAAACACAAATGAATGTAGCTTCCAGTCAGAAGTCAGAAACATTTATTCTTCATATAATTAATTTCTAATAGCATCAGGATCTGACAATAGGTGAAGGATGAAGATCTGCCAGGCTGCGGATGGTTCAATGTTGCAGTTTCAACATCACAGTGAATTCCTTCTACCTTTGCGAGAAATTTCCTCAAAATCCACAAGACATTTGATTGTAGACTATCTTGAGTATTTAGCCTAACGATGAATTTTGACTATTTTGATTCAATAACTTGAAGTAGATGATCTCGAGTTTGCCTTGACTAACTTACTTGACGTACATATTTTGACTTTATTGACAGTTGTAATCCCTAATTATCATCAATGGGGAATATTTTCTTTAAACGGCAAATCTTGTTTTAATTTCATGAGTTTGTCAATCGCGCGCTCGTGTCTGGTGTGTGTGCATCTACGCCCTTTTTGACTAGTAAACAAGATATTCATCATGATTGAGGCGCATTTAGAGCATTGACAGCGTATCGTAAATTTTCCTATTTCATATGCAGTTTTAAATTTGCTTTTTTAGATGCAACGCTTCAGATAATCAAAATAGAGAAACTCCACATTTGCAGTTTACCTGTGCCGTAAAAGTTAATTGATATACTTTGTGGCTGCATGCACAAGGATCTACTCCAACTTTTGAATAAATTTGCTTGTTTATGAGAGGTACGAATCATCCGGTACGGATTGATGTTGAGTGTTGGATTTTATTTTGATGAAATTGTCATGAGGCGAAAAAAGCCAGCATTGTGGACATGTTGTAGCAGCAGGATGGCTTTACTGGGGAAAATTTGCGGGAAGAGAATCAGAAGACAGCGACTAATACGTATAACTTAAAAATTTGGACAAGAGCTGCATTGGACAAAAATTCAAATTCATCTTTATGCTTGCAATATGAGTGTGTGATGTGAATTGAATCAGCAAAAGAAAAACATTTACATTATTCCAATATCCGTTGGTATTAGAGATAACCCGGCCCAGAATTCTCGGTTCGTGGCCGGAAACCAGTCTGATGATATTGACCAGGGCTAACTTTTAACAGACGATTATTCATTGATAAGCATACATGACCGGAAGATTTTTAAAATTATCATTGTCGTATACGTTGGTGTTCGATTTTCTTACATGAATAAAACCTCAATTACTTAGTAACCTAGTAGCTCTACTACGAAATATTTTATTGATATTACATAATTACTAACATTAGAAAACACATTAAATAATGAGCATCCTGCTTATCAATTATATACATGCATGTTTCTAAAATTGAGTATCATTCTCATACATCAAATTTTTCAAATGAAAGCGTTGAATGTTGACTGGTGATATTATCTTCACACATTTTGCAACCTGTTGAGATAGCGATGTGCAGGTGTGTTATCCGATGCATATTTGTTCCCTCAAGTGTGTGGAAGTGGAGCTAGGCCTACTCTTCGCGGATCTTGTAGCTTAAAGCAGCGACAAAGTTGCAACTGAACGAAATAATGACTCTAGCTTCAGAATAAGTTAGGTCATCCCAGCGGGTTTTGATATATGTTACATAACCAACAATAGATAATGCACCGTTTTTTTAAAGATTTTTATGGTCTGTGTGGAATCATCTGCCGTGCGCGTCGAATTTAATTCTGAGTATGGGCGCATTTAGGGGGTTTCGCCTTTAATTTTTCGCTGTGTTTGTTCAATCCTTAATGAAAATCCCAAATGAATCCTCATGATAGGCGAACATTTTATGAAATATGCATATGTGATTATAACAAAATTTGAGAACTCAACTATAAAGTTAGGCCGGTTTTAGGCCGAAGTATTGGACCGGAACCAGCTCCTTCCCGGGTTAGTATGCATGGTCCGTAAATCTCTTGCACGATTGTGTTTTAAAACGGAGGATGCTTTGTAATTTGAAAGGAAACCAAGAGAATGATACCAGTCTGAAATTTGTGACATGTAAGATTAGAGATAGGAACTTAGAAATGTTATAGTCTGAAACTAGCAAGAATGAGGATTATATATTTCGATGGAAACAACTGAAGATTATGCATGTCCTTACGCGTACATACAGGGAACACAATTAAAACCTTGCTAATATTCCCTTCCTATATGGTTGAATCTTTGTGACTATTTGTGACTATTTGTGCTGAAGGCTTGGGCATCAGCATCATTTTGTAAATCCGCAACTTCATCTTTCTCAGCCGCTGCTGTGTTTTTCAAGGAGCACAAGAATAGTTGTGTCATCCAGTCATGGAAATTTGATCAGAAATGACTTTCAGGACAAAATCTGCTACAGATTGCAATTGACTGAGATAATAGAAAGTGCATGGTATAATTGCACCTCGTAACTTCATTCAAGTCGGAACCAAACATTTTTGATTTCACATTAGTAAGTGTTTTGCCAGAGCCCTGGAGTTGGCGGTACTTATGGGTTATCTCCCCCCCACGCTTTCAAATTTGTCTAAAATCCGTAAAAATCAATCAACCGTCACGAAACTTCAGAGACACGTATTTGAATATATTTTCTCCTCATGCAAAGATTTATGCAAATCGGACGAGTACATTTTGCAGTAGAGACGATAGCGTGAAGTGTAGCGATGTCACCAGCGTGACCTTACTTTGTCTGTTCGAAGCATTATTGTTACTCGTGTGTGCACAGTTCTCTTCCGTCCTCATGTCACATGTACTGCTATTTGAAACTTTCCCACGACTACTACCTCGCCACACCTTTTTTAAGTTAAAAATGTTAATGTAGAGGATGTGGCCTGGTCATCATCACTTCACGAGTTGTCGGGAAAGGAATTTGTTGATCTCAAATGCTATCTGGTCAGACAATGAGGTCAGGCGAAGTCAGATCAAGCTGCACACATCGCTACACTTTACGCTACCGTCTCTTATTCAAAAAGTACGTGTCCGATTTGCATAAATTTTTGCATGTGGGTAGAAGATATACTCAAATAAGTGTCTCTGAAGTTTTGTGACGATTGATTCATTTCTACGGATTTTAGACAAATTTGAAAACGTGGGGGGAGATAACCCATATTTACCGAGTTGGCGATTCAGGCCATTTAATTAGTAAAAAATGTCTGTGAGGCACTGTATACAGTAGACTGTTAGAAAGAGTTGCGACAGCTATTTGTCACGTGTCTCTAATGTGCGTGCATGTGATTCGCTATTTTACGCTCACTGAGATCTGCAAGTTATCAAGGACAACGCGTCAGAGGTAAAAAAAAACTGTTTTCTTCTCTTGACTCTGCCCTACGTGTGTCCACACCTCAATCTACGGCCTGTGCGATGACTCAGTGGGGGTATTGTCTGCACTCTGCAGTGTGATCTCCTTGAAGCAGGTTTCCGGAGCCGTGGTAACTGGACCACGACTCTGACACCGACCGGAGAGCCTTCGACATATAGTCGGGCCACCAACACGTGACCGAAAGTGAGGTTTCATAGAGTGATGTACGGGCACCCTAATGCTACTACGAAACTACACGTCTGTCGAGGTCTTACTGGTGCCTCTTCTTGTCAGACAAGAACAAAGAAAGCACATATAAAACCAAAGGGAAGCAGACTAAGGCTTTAGGTATAATCATGTCTGTATTTCTGTGATTAAATGAGATGTACTTCGGTAAGTGTTCATGTACCTTTGCCTGAGTAGCTAGCACATTTTGATTCATCAATTAAATTATTAAAAAATAAAATCGTTTATTGTCATCAAACACAAAATCTTGATCAAATTTTAGCTGAAACTTACTGTCTCTAAATATATTTTTGCATGTATCACCGATCGGAGGCATAAGGACATGTAGGATAGAAAATGACCACAAGTATTCCATGCTTAAAATTATGACTAATGACTTAGTTGGTGCTACCCACTTCAGACCTTTTTTATGAGACATGAGTCGAAGAGGGAGTCATGAAGATTTTCTGCTTTTAAAGGACTAATGAAAGTCTCTGATTTAGTCCCTACCACGACCGATCTTCGCGTTTAGTAAGTTGACTACAAACATTTCATTCTTCTAGAGTGAGGTATTATTAATAAAAAGAAGCATCTTAGATAGACATATCGTCCATAGTGTTCTCAAAATCTTCAATCCTCATCGACTTGGATTTACATGTGAATTTTGATAGTGGCTGATAATGGCAGGAAGCGAGTAGAGCTCGGCAGACGCGCAGATTCGCAGTAGCCATGTATAGTGTGCACTGCATTCTCAGAAAGTCAAATTTTCAACCTCGCTCCCTTCAGACACGCGTGCTGCCGATCGGACGAGATGATTCAACCACTTAGCTGTTAAGCTTCTTATATTCATCAATCAAGTGAAAAATTGGATATTTCCAAATTGAACCAAAATTCTTTCTATATCAAAAGCACTTCTTCAGAAGTATAATAGTACTGCTTCTAAGAATTTATTGCAAGTTAGGCACTTATAAAATTGCCATGAATTTTTAAAAGAAGAATTATAAGAATCAGTAGGGGCCTATTGTGCTCGAATTAAGTACACTAAGTTTGGGGCGAGAATGCATCTGTATTGTTCTCCAAGAGCTTTTCACCCGACAGTAGCGCTTTCGGCTGAAACAGAGCCGGAGCAGAAACCCTGGCTTGAAGTAGCGTCATACTAATGCTGCATGATTCCTCAATAATCAAGTAAATCAATCTTATAGCATGTATTATATGATATTAATAGCATCAATAAACCCTTAAAACCGTCTATCCTTGACCCCCTCTTTTACCCCCTTCACCCCTTTTATGCGCATGGACCCCCAGTAGCAGCTCATTACCCACATGAACCACAGTTGAGAAACACTGGATTATCAGATCAGTACATGTCTACTCATGCGGTTTTAACCATGATTATGACACATCCGAGATTTCGGAGAAGCATCATATTCTCCATGTATGAGGACGTAGAAATCATACACAAAGCATTGTGGATGATTTCTTATCAGACTGAGTTGGAACTATTGGAACACGTACACACTTCTGCAGATAGTTTTTCTAAGAATGTGCTGAATACATGAATGCCTATTCATGAGCAGCGGATGAATAACAAGCAGATGTCTCACCCATTCACTTCTATTTCCAGTGGATCGATGTATCACTAACGGTGGAATCAATCAAACAAGAGCACTTGTAATGAATTTGTTGATAAAATTCATTGGCTTCTTTGAAACCTGTCTTGATGTGATGGATATCTAATCAATTAAATGTATGCTCACCGATTCATCGTTGACAAGAGCAAAGATTTCCATCTTTATTTCAGATGTGCTAATAGAAAGTCTTTAGGAAAACAAGTTGATCATGCCATAAACTTAACAATCCTTTGAAAAAAGGTGTTTATTGCTCATGAGCTGAGTTAGATGAATATATTCTACATGCAAGTTGAATGTCATCATGATAACATTGGCACATGGACGCATGCATCGGTTGAACTCATTGAAGGAAGTAGAATTCTGATCATGCGCGTGTTTCACCTTTATCCAATTCTCTTTTATGCAATCTGAATGATTATATGTGAAAGATTTTTATTTTTATATATTATCCCACTATAACCCGAGGTATTTAAAAAAAATTCAAACGTTTCACGTTAGGGCATTTGACAATGTATCTTTTGGCTACTTTGTTTATCCGTGCAATAATAATGTTCATAAAAATTTGATGTCAACACTCTGATTTTCAGGCGATAAGAGAGAGAAACAGCCGGTAAACATGTTATGATATTTTAAAGTTGATTTCAGTTTATATTCGTTTGATGCTACATTTGCAATGAATTTGCGTTGCTGAGTTTGTGCTTTGACGATTTCTGCTTAATTACTTGGCTTCGGAATTTACGGTGTTATTTAGAATTTATTTTAAAAAATATTTTTTCTTGGATTCCCATCAATGCGGATAGTTCATGACGGTAATTGTAGATGGTAAGCACTTAAATTCGAGGATGCATTGTGAGTAGTTTATCTTTCAAAATGATGTAGTTTGATCATGATATAGGGAAAAGCATATTTTGACTTTCAATGCTGCTTCGAATGTAGATCTTAGGAGGAATCCAATTTGAGACGCGCAATATCTGTAGATGCTTGCCTTAAAGTGGTGTACTGTAAGGTACTTTATCAAAATGATTTCATGATGAAAGTAAGGAGAAAAGTCGTGATTCTTAACAGAGTTCAATGGTACCGGTGTTATGATGTTCTCTACATTTTGAATTTTTGATCGGATTAAGTAAATCAGGAAGGCGTGTTACTAAAATTCCCTCTTCAATACTTCTAAAAGTTCTCAATCAAGATGGAAATTATAAGCCAATCTACTTCTGATAGACTTTCACCAATAAGACGGCCTGCTCACTTAAAAAAGGATGATATTATGCAAGTTACCTATACGTAAAGATTCAAGCATTTACAAACATAAACAAACTTGTTCACCATCAAGATTGTAGTATCGGGCACTTAGAGCATTAATTTACGCTTCAGAGAAGCCATTTTAATAAAATATTCAATGCCTCTATTCAACAGCAAAGACGAGTGTCAAAGCTTTCAGCATCTGGTTTTCTGATTTCTCTTCTATATGTTCTATATGTTCGTGTAAATTTCTATATTTTGAATTGCAAGTAACTCGTATGACATCATTCTTTTTAAGTCTTATTGGTGAAAATCTTTACACTACAAGCGTGGTGCATTTCCGGGAGTTGATGCGTTGGGGCTAAAGCATGAAGTTCGTCGTGATCGAGTTCACAGTTGAAGCTCCGTTGAAATACCACAAAATGTGTTTGTAACTTGAATCTCTCAATTCGTAGAATAAATAACTATTGCGTCAAACGCTCAGTTCGCGTTCGGCTCAAGTCTCAGCTGAGCATTTTTTGTTTAATTTCTGCGCGCGTCCTCTTCACCATATCAAATTCATTATTGATCAGTCATTATAGAATAGGCGATGTGTTGCCAGAATCATTATATCAGAGGAATTAACGCTGCTTGTCTCCATCGTGTAAATCCCAATTTTATTGATTTTATCTGATTTTAATATACAGAGCTGTACGGCTTTGAGTGTTATATAATGTGATTACTGACGTATTCTATGCTCTGTTACCCTACGATATAGACACCAGTAGACCGATAAGTATAGCTTGTTAAAATTGGATAATTATTTCCAGCAAACCTGCAGCCTCTTTTCAATAGAGAATTCTGAGGTTTTGATCTTGTCTGCGGATGTGAATATGAGGAGAGGCAGTAGATGGGAGGAAAATGTGCCGCACTTCTAATGCCATGTGCCCGAGCTCCCGCGTTCTACATGCACACTTGCGAGCGCTATCACGTTATTCCCCTGCATTCTTTAAGTCTTTGTCATGAATTTGGTGCTTCGAGTACTTTGTGCAGAAGCTTGACCATCAGCTCCATGGGTCTCCGTGGCACAGTGGCAAAGTGCTTGGCCAAGCGATCTTTTGGTCCAGAGGTCCAGCCCCGAAAGTGTCATTGGAAGTCGTGAGGAAGGGCATGCGGAATAAAAGATCACAACGCTTCAGATCAAAGTCTGACTTTGTGAGCACCGTCCAAGCCCCTACATAGCAAGGGGGAATAGTGACGTTAAATCATCATTTGTTATTTGTGTGAGGCTGCATCCTTTATGTCTTTGTCGTTAATTTGGTGCTTCGAGTACTTTGTGCAGCAGCGTGACCATCAGTTCGATTACGTTCGTCCAACTTTAAGTTTTCATCTTCGCTACATCCGTTGCATATTTGATATAGTTGTTTGTACGACGGGAGGTCAGTCATGATGAATACAAAAGAAAAATCTCTCCCAATTTTACAACTTCTATGGATACATATGCAATGTATACACCCGACGCGTTTCGTCTACAGACTGTATCAAGGGTTAATAATAATAATAATAGGAATTCTTTAATGGTCAATACAACAAGCGGTATATGACAGGGCAAATAGAAATAACAGTTAACATCACGTACATCTAGAAAATTTTACAAAAGAGTTGTTGTACAAACAAAGTCTCCTTTTCTTTGATAACAAAACACGATGATGTCTGACATCTGAACAATTTTCACGCCGAATAATGAAGAATTGAGAGAGTGGATGATTATATTTCTCTCTGACAATTTTTTGCATCAGTTTTATACAAATTTTACTCAACATACTGCTTAAGGAGGGCTTGTTGATGTCTGGGGTCCAACGCCTAACAATACGGTCTAATTTTTCAAGCTTTTTAAACATGGTGTCGCAAATAACAGGCCACGCATACGCCATGTGACAGAAAACAAGACCCATGTACGCTTGCCAGATGATGGAGGAATGGTTATTATTACATTTGAGACGCTTGACAAGGGATAATGAGCGACAGCATTTGTTGTACATATCGGTGAAGTGGACATTCCAACTTAAATCCTTAGAAAATGTCACACCTAAAATTTTCAAGTGTTGAATTTCTTCAATGGGAAGGGTGTTGACTGTGACAGTCGGACTACGATCAATGTGAGAGTTCCTATTAACAGTCATACTTTTCGTTTTTTGTACATTGATGGTCATGTTTTTATCTTCAGCCCATAGAACAAACTTGTCAACAAGATTCTGAGTACTGACTAGATCATCACCAGTTAGCTCATAGAAGTCGTAAAATTGGGAGAGTTTTTTCTTTTGCAAATTCATTTTTGCAAAAAAATTCTTTTTCTTTTGATCGCTGCTTAACTGGTAAAGATTTCACTTTGAAGTTAACCCTTAAGTCGGCAATGATATCATTTTAAGAATTTTATTTTTAATCATGAAATTATACCATTTTTTAGTGACATACACATAGGTCTACACCGTAAATAGATCTAGTCATACGAATTCTTCGATTTACACAGCTACCATGATACTTTTACTGCTCTTAGCAATGAAATTAAAATTAGATTGCATGCAGGATCTAAATAACGGAAGACCGAAGAAAGCACTTTAGTCATACAAAGCTTCTTGTATATCAAAGGTAGGTAGGGCCTATGGCCTATACATTAGACAGTCGAATCGCAAGTATGCATACAGTATACTGTTGGTTAGGCCAACAGTATCTAAAGTACGAAAAAGGACTAAAAATAATTAGATTGCAGTCAAGACTTCAAAAACATCAAGACAGTGTTATTAATGAGTTGTTTGACAATTTGTGTGATAGACAGACTGACAGACAATAACCTGTTGCTTTTCGCTACATGCATCAACCAGTGCGGAAGTACATGTGTAGAACAAACGAAAGAGACTAAATTTTCTTCAATACAAAATGCGAAGAATCTATGATTAGAAAATATAACGGAACAGAAATTTTTGATGATATCATATTATCATTGCCGATCTTTGCCTTAAATACTGATGAAGATAAGTCAATCAATATTCTTAGAATCTTCAGATAATGAAATAGATTATGATTGAGCGATCCAATGTAGTGAAGCAATTCGCTGCTTCCGTTCTTTGATTTCATCTGAAATCTCTTTTCAGGTTGCAATGTATCAAGCGAGAATCAATCGACAAGCTGACAAGTGGATGCGAATTCATGATATCCGGGAATCATTTGAAGATTCTTCACCAAGATGCATATTTCCTGAAGATAATTAGAATCAAAATTAAGTATTGCAATGTTTTTGGATGCAGCAGTTATTACAAAATGAGCTTTAATCGCAGCAGTATTGGTGAGTTTCCCTAGTTAATGATAGGTCTTTTCAGGCATAATTTCTGTATGTTGAAAGTATTGTTGAATAAGTCATTTAAAAAGGAACATGCTACTCACTTCGGTAAAATAGATTTAAGTTCAATCAGGCAAAGCAATCACTGCCTTGCGTTACAGCAAAGAAAACAGTAACGGTGTAGGGGATAGAAGTCCTGCCTTCCCATTCCAGGACATATCAAGCCTGAGACTTAAATTGCGTCCTATGGAATTCGTCCCTTTACTGTGTACTCTTTTTACTGCAAAAAATGTGCGAAAAGATCGCTACATTGCGCATGCATGCCTTATGTCTGAGACTTAAGTAGGTATAAAAGTCACGTAGTCCAAGATCTCTTCTTCACTGATGTTCTCGTTGATAGAAAACACGACCTTTTATTTTCACGAACTGAACAAGCATCGAAGCATTGCATAATCATTCAGTGGAATGCGATTGTACATAGCAATTGAAAAACCCTATAATGATATTCTGGAGCAGTGGTTCCCAACCTTAATGGTTTGTTACCCATGCTATTCTTCGAAATTGTATCATTACCCCCACGTAGGACTAACATCACTATCAAATTATTAGGTATCTAATATTATTTCAATGTTCTCATTATTTCAGTATTCTCAATCTTGTTGAGAGAAATAATGATAGATAAGCCATTTGAAATACCCCAAAAAATCAACTTAAAACGGAAGATGGTATGATTAAACGGACTAATTTGTTTGCTTCAGTAGCTAGCCAAGCTCATTAATATGAACGAAAAATAAAAACGAGTACAATAAGACGAGTTTCAACTGCACGAATTGTGTAGAACTGCACCTTAATAAACCCTGACATTGACTTGTGAACTGTGGTGAGTTTTGGCTGTTTTACTGGCTACTGGAGGGATTAACGAAAATCAGAGTGTTCATTTTTAATGAAGACAGAACAAGACAGTGTCACAAGTACTAACTCAGTGTGTTCGTGTTGCTTGTTCAGTCAGCTAATGAAATAGTGCACAGAGAATCCTCTACGCTATGGAATCGTGTATCTCCGCATCTAAATACGGAACAACATGGAACAGTGAAGAAGTGCACATGACCACATCGCCACAAGTGAACATCCTTTAGAAACATAGTTTAAGAGAGATCTGCATAAATTGTGAGAGGTGTTCCCATTACCCCGAGAAAATTGGGACCCCTACGTTGGGAACCACTGGTCTAGAGACATAATAAACTGCGTCACCTGCACGCGCAATGACAAAGTACAATAACACCAATCACCACATGAGAACAATAATAGTCTATATCAAACACCTCATCTGTTTTTTTCCAGCTAGAACAACATGCAAGTCTTTAACAACTACGATGATCACGAAATTAGTGAACACTGATTTGATGACGTACGACAGCGCCATGCCATGTTTTGACGTGTACAAAGCGTACGATTGCATCTTGCATGATCTTACTATCAGCAAATTGATAAACAAAGTAAAACGAAGTAAAAGTAAATTGATAAATGTTTTCTTCTTTGGCTCCAAGGCCAGCTGTCAAATCGCACATCCGTCCGTTGTGAAGGTCAATGACATCAACTCCTTGTCATTTGTAATTCTTAGAGTGTCCCGAGGAGCGCTTGTTTCGCTATCTGATTCAGGGTCGTCTCGCTCGATGCAAGCAATTTTGCCTGCCAAGTATCTGAATTCAGAAGTTTCAAGATTCGTTTTTGACATAAGTTCGTTGTGCTTCGAAGAATTAATCACTCACTGTTTTACTAAAGCTGCACGATTTTATTGGTAACTGCTATAAGAATTAACTTTCTGCACACGAATTTCTTACTTTTCAAGAGTTTTTGTAATTTGTCATTTTCATTGATGAACAATGCAGATATTTTGTTAGATTCTATCTGTCGGTATCAAGTCGGTCTCACATCTTTCTGCGTCCAACACTCGCAACTTAGGGAAAATGGACGAAAAATAGTGGAGTGACTTAGACCGTCTGTGATCGACATTTAATTGTTTATTATTTTCGATCAAAGCGCAACTGAGAGGAGGTTGTTGATTAAAATGTTTTCTTTAACATAGTATTTGATGAAAAATGAGTGATATGTGGTATTGATTTTTCTCAGCAATGTATTTTTTCATGTCGCAGTGTTAGTTGACGTTCACTGATATTTCAGAGTCTCCTTCCGGCGTGTGTTTGTCAAATTTAACACCGAAGATCGGGGCCTTTCAATACGTGGTTCACAATGCAGTGAAGGTTTATGGTTCTCTGACAAGATACTGTTTGTCTTGCAAGTTGACAATTCATCAACATCAGGTGAGGTGTTTATTGCCATTGTCACCAAATACAATCACTTTAATATCTGAAGTTTTTGCAGACTAACTGCAGCAGCGATATGAAAGGACAACTGACTGGGTTGCTCAATGGACAACAGTATCAATGCAATTTGACAGCTGAATTCCCGTTCACAAGAAAGTGGAGCAAGCCATGTATTCAAACCATAACTACGATTGGGAAAGGCAAGAACAACAATTATTTGATTATCTAGTGCTCATGGATAAAAATATATGTATATTTAATTACCGTAAAATCTGTAATAGGGCGCCACACTGACGAAGTATTTGAAAAAAAAACCGCCACTTCTTGCTATTCGGCAGTATAGGTATTAAGTAACAAAATATAAGATACTTGTTTGTGTAAAGCCTGGGTGGTCTCCGTGGCACAGTTATCAAGTGCTTGGACTAGCGATCTTTCGGTTCAGAGGTCGAGCCCCGAAGGTGTCATTGGAAGTCGTCAGGAAGGGCATCCGGACAAAAAGATCAGAACGCTCCAGCTTAAAGTGTGACTGTGTCAGCACCATTCAAACCTCTAGTAACGCGGAGCAGTGACGTTAAGCCATCACATAAGGCCAAGCCGAAATGTGATGTGTTATTGACACTTCTTCATGTATCTTTGTGTCTTCAGAATGTGTTCTTGACTTCGTCATTGTTGACAATTGCCTTAAATTGATCAGTAAGTGTTTGTAATGCTAATCACGATTTCTGTTGCTTGTCATCTAGTTTTCTTTATGGACAGTCATCTTGTGTGCGCAATATACTAGATAGATATACAGTGTGTTTCAGCTGATCCCGGCGGTGTCTGACCTTAGCAAAAATCATTTTGTTGAAAAAGTTTCATCGCAAAGAAATTGTTCGAAATACGAGCCATTTACTTTTATGAACTTTCACACCCTTTGGCTAAATTTGGGTGAGCCCTTCGTATCATTACGGACTCAAAAATGATGAAATAATTATGCGGTCAGTTAGTTCCTGAAGCACATGGAGCTTAGTATTATGGTAAACATAGTCTGCAACGCATCCCCAATCCAAAAATCATTCATGGTCAGATTTGGACTTCTGGTTGGCCAAGAGATGTCACTACCTCGTCAGTCCAACGATTTGGTAGATTTTCATTGAGAACATTTCTCACAGACAGACTGAAGTGCGCAGGAGCACCATCATGTTGAAAGATGTTGTGTTTTCTTTTAAGGAACAAAAGTGCCACTGCTTGCAGAAGCTTTGAGTATTTTTTCTCCATCAGCATTGCTCACAATCCGAAATGTATATAATTCCATAATATATCGGTATTTAGCAAGAAATGTAGTTATTTGTGAGCTTTATAAATGGAACAGACACGTAAAACAAGCTTTATTGAAGCGATGTGTGATGAGTGATCTGTATTATTATTTTTCTCACTGATGCATTTTTTGATAATTACTTTAATTCAATTTTAAATGATTAAAAAAATTGAAAAAATGAATGAATTAATTTTATAATCACTGATGTATACTTTTCATAAATAATTTTGGACTCTGAGATATTGAAAAATTGATCCCCACCCTCTAATAGACCGCCCCCCCCAAGAGAGAGGGTTGAATCTATAACAGGTTTAAAAAAATATTGCACAAACTATGCAGGTAATTATGAACACAGAACCTCCCCTAGCAAGTGGGTTACAGTCCCTCCTTTGGTTACTTTTGTAGCGCCATAGTTTCCGACTCCACTATTACTACACCGCTGTGTGATGTATGCATTATCATGTTCAACAGCTGCGGCAAAAATTTATTAAAATCAGATATTGTTTTTGAGCTTGCCGAGGAAAGACTGCTAGACGAAACACTCCTTTTTCAATTCAATCTTGTCTCAATGCGTTGCTGTATTTTGACTCTCGCTAAACTTCAGAGGTGTTGCAGACTGGAGTGTATAGTGTGCTGTACATAAACATGTATTACTCAAGCGTTCCTCTGAGTATGAGCAACACAACTGAGGAAATAAAAATTCACTCTATTCAATTAAATATTTCATCTTAATTTTTCTTTAGTCCATCGATTTGACTCAAATAAAGTCACGTCATCAGTCATTATTTTTAGTGCAGGCAAGAGACGCTCCACGCTAAATAGCACGATTAGAATAATGTTTTGTTAGGAATTCTATGATTGAAATTCTATGCTTTCATGTGTGTTCTTAGGCATTCGTCAATCGCGCATCATGAATGCCTTGTGTGTAGAACCTGTTCTTTATTGTGTATTTCTATGGAAAAACCTGTGAACATTGGAGTGAAATCATAAATTTCAGAGACGGAGAAACCTCTAATACAGATTCAGTCGAATATTGTCAGTGTGGCAAATGCATTTGTGGTCTTCCTCATTAGCAGGAAGATCTCTCTCAAAATCGTTTTTACCCAAATCTGTTAACTTCAAAGATGGTCACAAGAGCGCACCTTGATACCGAATGTGTGACCAAAGTGCGTGAAAGCATTGTCTTATAAAAGTGTTTATTAAAATGGGCAATGTCCAACCTTTTGATTTTCTCTTTTCCAGAGCCAGAAGTTGGACCAACTTTCCTTCCCGGGATGTATTCACTTGAAATGGGCTCGATAACTGTTTGTTTTCTGGTAAGTTCCTGGATGCCTTTTGAAGAGGATTGACCGCTTGACCTTGTATTGAAGGAAAGATTGAGCCCTGAGCACGGTTTCAGAGCCTTAACAGCATGAAATGATTACCACCCTATTCTGATTGTTAAGACTCCGAAAATAATAAGATTTACACAAATGTTGTAATAAAGCTATGTCTATTCTCATTCTGATGACAATCACTAAATAACAAGCATGTAATTGTCTAGTCCCCATTGCAGTGAATTTATAGTATCTGGAGTAACCTTCCACTCATGTAACTACCGCGAAATGTCGCGTGGACCTATATATGCCTAATCACAGACTCTGACTCCTCTCAAAATGATTAGACAGCGGAACTCTGACTTCTCTCAAAATGAAAGGACATCAGAACTCTGACTTCTCTCAAAATGAAAGGACAGCAGGACTCTGACTACTTTCAAAATGATAGGACAGCGGAACTCTGACTTCTCTCAAAATGAAAGGACATCAGAACTCTGACTTCTCTCAAAATGATTAGACAGCGGAACTCTGACTTCTCTCAAAATGAAAGGACAGCAGGACTCTGACTTCTCTCAAAATGAAAGGACAGCGGAACTCTCACTACTTTCAAAATGATTAGACAGCAGGACTCTGACTACTTTCAAAATGATTAGACAGCGGAACTCTGACTTCTCTCAAAATGATTAGACAGCGGAACTCTGACTTCTCTCAAAATGAAAGGACATCAGAACTCTGACTTCTCTCAAAATGATTAGACAGCGGAACTCTGACTACTTTCAAAATGATTAGACATCAGAACTCTGACTTCTCTCAAAATGATTAGACAGCGGAACTCTGACTTCTCTCAAAATGAAAGGACATCAGAACTCTGACTTCTCTCAAAATGATTAGACAGCGGAACTCTGACTTCTCTCAAAATGAAAGGACATCAGAACTCTGACTTCTCTCAAAATGATTAGACAGCGGAACTCTGACTTCTCTCAAAATGAAAGGACATCAGAACTCTGACTTCTCTCAAAATGATTAGACAGCGGAACTCTGACTCCTTTCAAAATGATTAGACAGCGGAACTCTGACTCCTTTCAAAATGATTAGACAGCGGAACTCTGACTCCTTTCAAAATGATAGTTTAGTGGGGGTGAGACTCCGAAACGCTATCCTGTCTCCGTGCATCTTTCAAAGATGGAATCATTTCTCTTTCATTTGCAGCCTCCGGATTTGTCTCGTCAGAATGGTCCAGTTATCGGGTACGGACTGTCATCATCCATCTCAAGGATCCCGCAAACTAGCACTGCGGATTCGTGTGTTCATGTTCCCAGGGATATTGGAAAAGTTTTCTATTTATTCACCCGCAATTCCTACGGCTGGAGCAAACGTCCGTCTGAAGTTGTCATTCCGGAAGATGAACAGAGTAAGTGCAATTGTCTGCTATCGTCACTGCTCATCTGTCTCTTCAACACCAGATAATGAGGGAGCTCCCATGTTGACTATTCTTAGTGCTTTATTCATTGTTCATTTACCCGACAGTTAACAATGCTCTCAATCAGCACATTAATTCCATTGCCAGAAAATTCTGAATAGAAGGGTTATTGACGTGTATGAATCTTCTGAATAGCATCGGAGCAGTGAGTACGATTCTCAAGTCGGAATGACGAAACATGTAAATTTACAAGTACAGCGATCATCTGAGTCCAGGTCGTAGACAGATTGGCGCGCAATACAATTCTACACGTGGCATAGCTTGAGGTGATCGATAATAAGAATGATGTCTTGTGGCGACTTTTGTTAGTAGCATGCAGGTATCTGGCAGATTCATCGACTCGGCAGCGTTTCATCGCCGAACCTAAGTGTGTACAGTTCTGGTACTATGCTTATTTTGATAGAATGATTATGTGTACTGAGCTCGAAACACTTTCTAGACTGCGTGCTGAACCCGACAAACATTGCAGACTGCGTGCTGAAACCCATGCACTTTGTAGACTGCGTGCTGAACCCCATGCACTTTGTAGACTGCGTGCTGAACCCCATGCACTTTGTAGACTGCGTGCTGAACCCGATGCACTTTGTAGACTGCGTGGTGAACCCCAGACACTTTGCAGACTGCGTGCTGAACCCGACACACATTGCAGACTGCGTGCTGAATCCGACATACTTTGCAGACTGCGTGGTGAACCCCTTACACTTTGTAGACTGCGTGCTGAACCCCATGAACTTTGTAGACTGCGTGCTGAACCCGACAAACATTGCAGACTGCGTGCTGAAACCCATGCACTTTGTAGACTGCGTGCTGAACCCGACAAACATTGCAGACTGCGTGCTGAACCCGACATACATTGCAGACTGCGTGCTGAACCCCATGCACTTTGTAGACTGCGTGCTGAACCCGATGCACTTTGTAGACTGCGTGCTGAACCCGACACACATTGCAGACTGCGTGCTGAACCCGACATACTTTGCAGACTGCGTGGTGAACCCCTTACACTTTGTAGACTGCGTGCTGAACCCCATGCACTTTGTAGACTGCGTGCTGAACCCGATGCACTTTGTAGACTGCGTGGTGAACCCCATGCACTTTGTAGACTGCGTGCTGAACCCGACATACTTTGTAGATTGCGTGCTGAACCCGACACAGATTGCAGACTGCGTGCTGAACCCGACACACATTTCAGACTGAGTGCTGAATCCGACACACATTGCAGACTGCGTGGTGAACCCCATGCACTTTGTAGACTGCGTGCTGAACCCGACATACATTGCAGACTGAGTGCTGAATCCGACACACATTGCAGACTGCGTGGTGAACCCCATGAACTTTGTGGACTGCGTGCTGAACCCCATGCACTTTGTAGACTGCGTGCTGAACCCGATGCACTTTGTAGACTGCGTGCTGAACCCCATACACTTTGTAGACTGCGTGGTGAACCCCTTACACTTTGTAGACTGCGTGCTGAACCCCATGCACTTTGTAGACTGCGTGGTGAACCCCTTACACTTTGCAGACTGAGTGCTGAACCCATACACTTTGTAGACTGCGTGCTGAACCCCATGAACTTTGTGGACTGCGTACTGAACCCCATGCACTTTGTAGACTGCGTGCTGAACCCCATGCACTTTGTAGACTGCGTGCTGAACCCCATGCACTTTGTAGACTGCGTGTTGAACCCGACACACATTTCAGACTGCGTGCTAAACCCCATGAAGTTTGTAGACTGCGTGCTGAACCCCATGAACTTTGCAGACTGCGTGCTGAACCCCTTACACTTTGTAGACTGCGTGCTGAACCCCATGCACTTTGTAGACTGCGTGCAGAACCCCATACACTTGCAGACTGCGTGCTGAACCCACACACTTTGCAGACTGCGTGCTGAACCCGACACACATTGCAGACTGCGTGCTGAACCCGACAAGACTGCGTGCTGAACCCGACACACATTGCAGACTGCGTGCTGAACCCCATGCACTTTGTAGACTGCGTGGTGAACCCCTTACACTTTGTAGACTGCGTGCTGAACCCGACATACATTGCAGACTGCGTGCTGAACCCCATGAACTTTGTGGACTGCGTACTGAACCCCATGCACTTTGTAGACTGCGTGCTGAACCCGATGCACTTTGTAGACTGCGTGGTGAACCCCATACACTTTGTAGACTGCGTGGTGAACCCCTTACACTTTGTAGACTGCGTGCTGAACCCCATGCACTTTGTAGACTGCGTGGTGAACCCCTTACACTTTGCAGACTGAGTGCTGAACCCATACACTTTGTAGACTGCGTGCTGAACCCCATGAACTTTGTGGACTGCGTACTGAACCCCATGCACTTTGTAGACTGCGTGCTGAACCCCATGCACTTTGTAGACTGCGTGCTGAACCCCATGCACTTTGTAGACTGCGTGTTGAACCCGACACACATTTCAGACTGCGTGCTAAACCCCATGAAGTTTGTAGACTGCGTGCTGAACCCCATGAACTTTGCAGACTGCGTGCTGAACCCCTTACACTTTGTAGACTGCGTGCTGAACCCCATGCACTTTGTAGACTGCGTGCTGAACCCGACATACATTGCAGACTGCGTGCTGAACCCGACACACATTGCAGACTGCGTGCTGAACCCCGACACACATTGCAGACTGCGTGCTGAACCCCATGCACTTTGTAGACTGCGTGCTGAACCCCATGCACTTTGTAGACTGCGTGCTGAACCCATACACTTTGCAGACTGCCAGCTGAACTCGATCACTTTAAAGATCGAATGCTGAACTTGCCACAATTAGTAAGCGGATTATTTGTCTCATTGTCAGCATGTTTATAATTCATTGGATGTTAAGATGTCACATTAATCAGCACTGTGATCTTTAATCTCTGATTATCAGAGTTCGCAATTTTCACACGGATTTGGTTATCTTCCCCAGGACTCGATGCACCTGCCGTTATCTTGTGGAGAAGAAGTCATGACATGTATGAGCCTTCACTTATCAGTCATCTAAAGACCGCTCCTGTGAAATATTTCGTCATTTGTCAAGTGGAGGAGAATCGGCGTTGTGTAAGATAATAACCGTTTTCATGCTCTTCTTTTGTGAATTCTTTTATTCACCATTCCATTCCAGCGCACTGTTTCTCCATCAAATCGATTTCTTCGCCTTTCTCTGCCTCGTGAAAAGGTCTCCGCAATAATCGGGACGTCTGACGGGCGAACGAGCTATTTGAAGTATTGGACTGGTCAATATTGTGAGAAAGGTAAAAAAGCTTCACAATATTAACAGCATGTCGATTTTATGACATCTTATCCTCAGCGCAATTATTTCATGTCGCAGGAATTTAGAAAAATGCTAATATTTGATGCTTGTTACACCGAATCTTAAGTAAGAAACTGAGAACAGACGCCTAGGGGTTTCACTTAACTGAAAGGGTCACCGACTGTTTGCAGTCGGGGAGGGGCAGAGTACATGTGTTTGAGGAAGATCGGCTGCTGGTGAGGTGGCGCAAGCAGAAAAATGGAAGTAGCCGTTTGTGTGTAGTGTCCAGATTTGATTGATGAATCTGGAAGGGTTTTGGAATCCTCGATGCAGCATGATGAAATCGCCATATTCTTCACATTCCTGGGGGTGAAACTGTCGTCGAATATGAAATGTGATCACCATGTGATTTATAGTAATAAAAAAGACGTCCGATTTTTGTCCTTAGAAACCCACGGAAAGAGAATTGTTCACCGTTTGTGATTTTCCGTCTCCTTCATACTAGTGTATGCTTTCCCTTGCTTTTGCAACAGCCCCAACCGATTTTTTTTCACTCTTCATGTGCCTCGAGCGTAGATGGTTTCGCATTATCGGGAAATCAGGTTAACCAACCATAACAACGGTGGCCGTCACTGTGTGTAAGCGGTTTTTCAAGCAGGTAGAACTTCATGCTGATCATCATCTGCGTGAATTGTTTGACAACTGAGATACTCATCGTACCCTCAATATCCGTAGTCTGGCATCACCGAGAATGAAGCGATTCTCCACCCTTTTCATCTGTTTTAGTGTCTCACCATCTTCTCTCTCCTTTCTCTCTGTCTCTCTCGTGTTATTTGCACTGTAAGCGTTCACTGATTGTCATAACGACTGTTGAGGCCAATAAAGAATTCATTATCAGTATTCAGCACGAATTCCTTCATTGCTGAATGCTATAGTTCTGTATCATCAGTGACCACGGCTAAAAGAGTCACGCATCAGCGATGTCACTATTCAGCGCTCATCCTCGATGCATCGAAAGATGTCGGCCAACAATTCAGCGGTCACCTTCGATGCACAGAAAGCAGTTGACAAGCGATTGAGCGCAGTAGCATGATAATTACTGCAACAAAATGTTCTGAGAAATATGCCTTGCTTTTTCTCGACTAGAGATGCTCTGGAGATTTAACTTAGCTGGAGAGGTTAAAGATTTGAATGATCACAGTCAAGTGGAAAATGAGTGTCTGCGACAGGAGCCGAACATCTACCAGGAATTTGCTGCTTGGTTGACTCACACGCACAGCCTAGAGAATCTGCTGCTCGGATAAAACCTTCATAGAAGAATATCTTGACAAGTCGACTATGAATGCACGAGACATCTTTCGATGCATTTAAAATGATCGCTGTATCGCTGACCGACATCTTTCGATGCATTGAAGATGATCGGTGAATTGCTGACCGACATCTTTCGATGCATTGAAAATGATCGGTGAATTGCTGACCGCCATCTTTCGATGCATTGAAAATGATCGTTGAATTGCTGACCGACAAGTTCCGATGCATTGGAGATGATCGTTGAATTGCTGACCGACATCTTTCGATGCATTGAAAATGATCGGTGAATTGTTGACCGACAAATTCCGATACATTTAAGATGTTCGTTGAATCGCTGGTCGACATCCTTCGATGCATTGAAAATGATCGTTGAATCGCTGGTCGACATCCTTCGATGCATTGAAAATGATCGTTGAATCGCTGACCGACATCTTTCGATGCATTGAAAATGATCGTTGAATTGCTGACCGACATCTTTCGATGCATTGAAAATGATCGTTGAATCGCTGACCGACATCTTTCGATGCATTGAAAATGATCGGTGGATCGCTGACCGACATCTTTCGATGCATTGAAAATGATCGTTGAATCGCTGACCGACATCTTTCGATGCATTGAAAATGATCGGTGGATCGCTGACCGACATCTTTCGATGCATTGAAAATGATCGTTGAATTGCTGACCGACATCTTTCGATGCATTGAAAATGATCGTTGAATCGCTGACCGACAACTTTCGATGCATTTAAGATGTTCGTTGAATCGCTGGTCGACATCTTTCGATGCATTGAAAATGAACGCTGTATCGTTGACCGACATGTTTCGATGCAATGAAAATGATCGGTGGATCGCTGACCGACATCTTTCGATGCATTGGAGATGATCGTTGAATTGCTGACCGACATCTTTCGATGCATTGAAAATGATCGTTGAATCGCTTGTCGACATCTTTCGATGCATTGAAAATGAACGCTGTATCGTTGACCGACATGTTTCGATGCAATGAAAATGATCGGTGGATCGCTGACCGACATCTTTCGATGCATTGGAGATGATCGTTGAATTGCTGACCGACATCTTTCGATGCATTGGAGATGAATCGCTGGTCGACATCTTTCGATGCATTGAAAATGAACGCTGTATCGCTGACCGACATCTTTCGATGCATTGGAGATGATCAGTGAATCGATGGCCGACATCTTTCGATGCATTGAAAATGATCGTTGAATTGCTGACCGACATTTTTCGATGCATTGAAAATGATCGTTGAATTGCTGACCGACATCTTTCGATGCATTGGAGATGATCGGTGAATCGCTGACCGACATCTTTCGATGCATTGGAGATGATCGGTGAATCGCTGACCGACATCTTTCGATGCATTGGAGATGATTGGTGAATTGCTGACCGACATCTTTCGATGCATTGAAAATGATCGTTGAATTGCTGACCTACATCTTTCGATGCATTGGAGATGATCGTTGAATTGCTGACCGACATCTTTCGATGCATTTAAGATGTTCGTTGAATCGCTGGTCGACATCTTTCGATGCATTGAAAATGATCGGTGTATCGTTGACCGACATCTTTCGATGCAATGAAAATTATCGTTGGATCGCTGACCGACATCTTTCGATGCATTGGAGATGATCGGTGAATTGCTGACCGACATCTTTCGATGCATTGAAAATGATCGTTGAATTGCTGACCGACATCTTTCGATGCATTGGAGATGATCGTTGAATTGCTGACCGACATCTTTCGATGCATTTAAAATGTTCGTTGAATCGCTGGTCGACATCTTTCGATGCATTGAAAATGAACGCTGTATCGCTGACCGACATCCTTCGATGCATTGGAGATGATCAGTGAATCGCTGACCGACATCTTTCGATGCATTGAAAATGATCGTTGAATTGCTGACCGACATCTTTCGATGCATTGAAAATGATCGTTGAATTGCTGACCGACATCTTTCGATGCATTGAAAATGATCGTTGAATCGCTGGTCGACATCTTTCGATGCATTGAAAATGATCGGTGAATTGTTGACCGACATCTTTCGATGCATTGAAAATGATCGTTGGATCGCTGACCGACAACTTCCGATACATTTAAGATGTTCGTTGAATCGCTGACCGACATCTTTCGATGCATTGAAAATGATCGGTGAATTGCTGACCGACATCTTTCGATGCATTGAAGATGATCGGTGAATTGCTGACCGACATCTTTCGATGCATTGAAAATGAACGCTGTATGGCTGACCGGCATCTTTCGATGCATTGAAAATGATCGTTGAATTGCTGACCGACAAGTTCCGATGCATTGGAGATGATCGTTGAATTGCTGACCGACATCTTTCGATGCATTGAAAATGATCGTTGAATTGCTGACAGACAAATTCCGATACATTTAAGATGTTCGTTGAATCGCTGGTCGACATCCTTCGATGCATTGAAAATGATCGTTGAATCGCTGGTCGACATCCTTCGATGCATTGAAAATGATCGTTGAATCGCTGACCGACATCTTTCGATGCATTGAAAATGATCGTTGGATCGCTGACCGACATCTTTCGATGCATTGAAAATGATCGTTGAATCGCTGACCGACATCTTTCGATGCATTGAAAATGATCGGTGAATTGCCGACCGACATCTTTCGATGCATTTAAGATGTTCGTTGAATCGCTGGTCGACATCTTTCGATGCAATGAAAATGAACGCTGTATCGCTGACCGACATCTTTCGATGCATTGAAAATGAACGCTGTATCGCTGACCGACATCTTTCGATGCATTGGAGATGATCAGTGAATCGATGGCCGACATCTTTCGATGCATTGAAAATGAAAGCTGTATCGCTGGTCGACATCCTTCGATGCTTTGGAAATGATCGTTGAATTGATGGCCGACATCTTTCGATGCATTTACAATGAACGTTGGATCGATGCGGGCAGGTTGTCAAGTCTTCCATTATTTACAATGACAGAACAATAGTTGATGCTTTATGCTAAAGGTTTTGCATTTGATACGTCAAGGTATGACCATAATCATTTGTGACATATTATCGTTGCGGGTTCTCTCAAGACTGTGTTAGGTTGGTAGGCGGTGATCATGAGAATGGCCTCGTGTTGATTGCTGATTCATTCTACCGAAAATATAGATAGATTATTACTTATTATTACACGAAATATGAAATTCTTACTCTCATGTCAAAAAATGAAGCCAATGCTGCTACTGCATCAAATTTATAAGTAAACTATGTACTAGAATGTTTATACTGATGCAGGTCGGAGAGCATCATGCCGCTGTTAGTAAGAGAATATTGCAGAGCGGCGGTTCGTCTGGATATGGGAAGGAAGGCGGCCCTGAGACTTGAACAAGTTTAGCAAAAATTACTTGTCATTCGTCGAGACTGCGTTTCCACTTCACAAAAGCTTGTCTGTAGTGCTCGAAATGGCACAGACCAGTTTGTGATATAAAGAATGGAAAAAATTATCTTTTTTCACTACCTGATCCAATTCGTTTCGCTGACCGCAGATATGTGCTTCATTTTTCACAACAACACAGTATTGAGTGCCTTGATTGAAAAATGGTTCAGCGAACTTCACAATCAGATTGCAGAAAAATAAATTTCTGATTGCTAGCTAAAAGCTGCATTGTTATGAAAAATTAAGCATGTATTTGTGATCAGCTCAACAAATTTGATCAAGTAGTGACAAAACAAAACTGATTTACTGCACCTATCAACGAAACTGAGAAGTTGGTTCCGCTGGATGGTTTTGTTAACTTCACAGCGTAACCACTTATATCTTCAAACTTGAATTTCTCAAAAAGCGACTGCGAATTTATGGAATCTGGTGCCAAATTCGTGATCAGAAGACTGTAGTTGATAAAGTAGAATAAAATCATGCTGTAATCAGAATTGGTTCCGCTGAATGGTCCCTTTGACTTCACACCGCGTGCTATCCTGATGTATTTACGAAAAAAGTTGCATCCGAAGATAATTTGATTCGCATCTGAATTCTACATTGCCCGTAATCTTTATAGAATATCCCTCAATTCTTTTGATTTTTTTTCAGGAGCTTCGCCGAGAATTAAGAAGGAATGGTTTAGTGCAGAATTAGTGCATGACTCACCTGAGTCATTTATCAATATCAAAGTGAAATCATCCAATCTACTATGCTCGGGATTTTCAAGATATCCAGTTTCTGGAGTGAACGTTTCGTATATCTGTGAAGAATCTTCAAATGGTGAGATTTCTCAGTTCTATGTTGGCTTTCGTATCTCATGAAGATACCTATGTTGTTGTTTCGAATCGGCTTCGAACGAGCCGCCTCTTGCACAGTAGACAGCGAACTTCCTGATATGACAACTCCGCTATCAAAGCTTCATTGATTACGCGTGTCAGAGTAACTTAATTATCCGTGTAAGTGCGTGCCGAGGTGCTCACAAAGGTTATCCAAATCTGCAACTAAAGTTGATCTACCCTCAGCTTGATGGTTTCTTTCTCATGCTTCAGTGACTTCCTGCTGGTGAACTAACCTCAAAGACAGGATGCAAAGTTCATCGACTGTCGATCATTCGGAATCGAGAATATCTTGTATAGAAAGTAGATAGGAAATGATAAGACAAGGCAATTGTCACGAGTTCAAATGATTGAACCAGTCAACACATAGATCTACAATTTAGACAGTTTAGATTTTTTGCATAATGTGAATTAGAATTGAATGGGTCGGTTCTGTATTGATTACTTATGCACGCAAGTATATAATGGGATGTTGATAAGAAATTAGCGAAGGTAATTTGTACTGATAAGATATTTGAAAATGTCATTTCTAGAAATCAATTCAACCACTATGTCAAATATATTTATCATAATTTTCAAATTTGCAGAATGAGATTTGAATTAGTTCATTTTGTAGACATCTGTAGTTCGGATGACGATTATACAATGGGGATATACTGCACTGATTACAGAATTATTTATAATAATAATTATGATGTATACGGTATATATTTAACCCCAAAATCTACACAGTGTGGTAATCAATGTGGTGATAATGACACATGGGCACTGCGAATCACGAGAGAAGAAATCGTTTTCAAATCCTTCTTAAATTTCTGCAAGTCTGGTTGATTTCTCAAGGCGGTAAACTCCTTCATTTTGAAGGTCTAACAATTGAAAAGGCGCCCCTGGCTCCGTTCCGAAGCCATCTTTCGATCTCAGAGATGTTGCTAAAGAGGTGGATAGAATTGCACAAATAAGCTCTTTCAGGTATTCAGGTGCATTGCCAGAAATGCAGTTGTGGATGATGTAACAGACTTTGTATTTGATACGGTAGTGACGAACTGGCAGGTCATAAAGAGTCTTGGAGATGTGGGCACTCTTTCGAAGCTGTCGAACTAGTCTGGCGCATGAACTTTGTACTTTCTGCAGCCGATGTATCGATGTTGTCTTGCAGCCTGCGAAAGTAACGTTGCAGTAGTCCAGCAGCAGAAATATATTAATAGTGAAGAACATGTAAATGCACAAACCATCATGTTGGATGCAACAACGGATTTTGTGCAGGTTTCTAGAAACAGGAAACTACTTTTTCGAATTTGTGAAATTTGAGCATCAAACGAAAAACATTGTAAAAAAAGACACCCAAAGATTTCACAATTCCTTTTGACAATGAATGTGGCTACAAGTTCGTGTACCCATGCTACAAGTCACATGACGCAAAGTTAGTTTTTGCCAAATATTCAAATGCAGCAGATTACATGCAATTTCAAATACTCACTTCAAGTATGGCTTATCTTACATTAGTGCAGTTTTGTTTGTACATATGAATTTGAGAACCTATAGTGGATAGACTGCAAATACCCGAGTAGACGGGTAATCCAACTCATGATGAAGACTGCATGTGCATGTACAGGGTGGCCCAGATATACAGTAGCTTATTAGTTTTGAAAGCGGGTAACTTCAAGCAGAAGAAGCAGGTTAAAATGCAACATGTGTGCTCTAAAACATTCTGCAATTTTTCATAAAGATCGAGTATTTTTAATACAAGTCATGTTTGAAGTAACAAAGTATGAACCGCAGGAACGTAATCTCAACAAAAAACTGAATCTCTTCATATACAAATTTTCACTTTCTACAGATACATCTTTGAGTTGGCACTGCACCTACTTTATACTTACCCTATGATTGGAACTGTTGAATGAAAAAGTCCATAATAAGAAAGATTTTTGACGCTCTGTCTATTAAAAATCACTTATTCAAATCACAATGAAAACGAATTTCATCATTTTGTCAACCGTTTCAAATTCATTATTCCAATTTGTCAAAAGAACAGCAATGAAGTCAATAGCATTTTTGCGCTCAGTTAAAATATCGATAGATAGGTGTCAGCATGTGCATGCACGTAAATCTATTTGCAAAAATTGATAATGGGTTTCAAAAGTAGCTTAGGTCTTGTGATAGGTTTGATAGAGAAAATAATGCAGCTTGCGCTTTAAATATTACAACAAGTTCTTTCGTTGATTTTCATGAATGGTTTTCAGCTGATAGGTGGTAATTTAAATGAGTTATCAGCGACATTATGGTACATCGAAGTTTACCGGAAATTTTGTCATGACGTGATCTCACCCGTGGCTAGGAGAAAACTAGTGTCCTGATGATAACGACGTTTAGTCGATGAAATATATTAGCTTATAAAAAGAATGGCTTCAGAAATAACAACAACATTACTTCAATTTCCCACTTTAGATGATGAATTCGAATGAATCGACTTTTGCTACTTCATGAAATCATTTTAAGTCAAATCACAATCAACACTTTTGCTAACTTCCTTTCAGTGTTCAAAATTGCTAGTTCATTGAGGCGCTCTTGGGTCATGGTTGCCCTCAAATTTTTTTTGATAATTGAAGCTGGGACATTCCCATAACGACGTCTAAATGTTTCATAATTTTAATAAACTTATATTTAATAAGACTTAAGGTTTGCCCTTAAGAGGACAGGTGGTGCGTTCCCAACGGCAGACATTAAACGTTCAAGGCACGTCAAACTTTTGACTATCCTAGGACTACATTTTAGAGCCAAACTTGACGAGATCGGTGTGGAGGACCTTTCCAGTAGTCCATTTTTCAATCAGCGCTTCTAAAGCGGGGCTGGACGTTACCCCTAATGGTCCTTTGTGATCCTCGACAAATGCATGAATGCATGAAGGTCTTTAAGCACAAAGACTTGACGGATCTGATTGCGTGCCGGGCGGACCTTCCCGGGGGTCCATAACATAGCGCTATACGGGCTGGACTTCACCCTTAAGTGTACGAGATCGTACAAGGCCGCTTAACAAGTGATCTCCTTGGTCAAAGTTTCAGGCTCGATTGATTAGGAACTTATATATAAATAGACACTTAGTAATCACCATGTCAACCCAATGGAGACCAGCAGCCGACACAGTCCATTCATCACACTAGGGCAGTAAGCGATAAAAAAAACAACGTTAAAACAAATAAAACAATAGCCAGTCGTCAGCAGGCACCCGCCTGGTCGCGTTTCGGCCCCTCTACCTGAACGCTCAAGCCCAGGCGGCGGGGCCCCGCATAAACTTATATGCGGCTGGCATTCTAAAATCAATACAGTAATGATATGTGTAATAATAAGTAATACTGATAGTAATAGTAAAAACAAAAACAAAACAACCGCAAAAGACGGATGCAACCAAAAAAAATAAATATATGTGTGAAATACTGAAATGGTATAACCAATAAAAAATGCTAAGAAAACAGACAAACAGTGTTAATTTTATTGTTTAAAATGCGCACTGCGATGTCAGCTGCCTGGCTGAGAAATATCCAAACTTGACTAGAAAATTGTTATGACCGGTTAGGATTTTCTCAGTACATGCCTTCATTTTAGACTTACAATATCCTCTACTGCTCATCACAAAAGTATCATATTAATTCGTTTAATTAGATCTTCAAGATGCGAGCAGATGCGACAACAACGTAAAACCTGGCCGGCAAATACATTAATTCCCATGTTATAAGGTATTGCACTGTCTGGAAATGTCAACAGAACAACAGGGAAATCAAAATCTTCCACTTTATGATATACTGAGGTTCGAAGACCGTCACTACTAGATTGGAGTCTCACATCCAGGTAAACAACGGTTTTGTCATTGACTCCGTTTCTATCTGCAAGAAGCTCCACTGGGTAAATTTTTGGAATTAAGGTATTGAAATGCTTGTAATTTATTACGCATATATCGTCTATATATCTTGAAGTGTTTGACAATAATTTAGCTAGTCCAAACTTTTTATTTTTCACCAATTGTTTCATAAAAGCAAATTCGCAATTTAACAGAAACAAGTCGGCAAGTAAAGGACTGCAATTCCCTTTCATAGGTTCAAACTTTGGTCGAGTCGAACCTAATACTTTTAAAATAGGCATATTATGAATTCTTGCTAAGCACTCAGCACAGAAAGAAAGAAAGAAAGTGGGATATAATCAACACGAACCTCGGAAGGTGCTCTTGTTTAAGTTAGGCTAGAACACTCGGTCTCATGCACTGCAAGGACAGGAAAAGCGGAGCGGAGCAGTGCCATCTCTGGTTGGCTTGAATGTGTGGGCGTGGTGCGGACATGTGGGCCGGCCGATATTTGTCGCTCTACGGAGACATCGGGTTCAACATAAGGATTTTGGGGCGCGTGTGAGGTGGGGGTACTCTGGCCCTTAATTACATGTATTTTTCACCCTCTTGAAGAGGCACGCACAAGTGGTTGCAAACTGTCGATGATGTCTTGTTCTTTGGGTTGCATTTCATCTTTTGCTAAAGTTAATCCCCGATACGAGATGTTTTTCGTTTATTTCCAGACTACATTCTAAACAGGAGTATGGACTTCAACAGTGTTCTCAATATAAAATTCAGAGGCCCAAGCTGTCATCTCAATGTTAGTCTGAATGGCGACTCGCATGAAATAGTGGTACACGAACCACAAAGTAAGTTTTTTGCAGTCATTCCTCGTAGTTCAGGTATCCCGATGCATGATGGGTCGTTATCCATTCATCAAACATGCGAGCTTTAGTATGTCGCGCCGTTCTACTGACATCAAGACGATAGCTATAATGTAGTAACGCAAATATCGATTTATAGAAGCGGATATTGACAGCGTTATTGATAACTGTTCATAACTAACATTAGGAATTATTAACAGGCACAAATCATTGGCTACTATACATCCTATACGTACCGTATGCCAAAACAAAGCTGCGAAAGAACACTCTTCGATGTAGAGGCCCGAAGCTGTTCAATTTCAGCAATCGAAGTATCAAAGAGTGTGACACGATCCGAAGTTTCAAAAGACGATGCTTCGACCATTTCTTTGCGAAATTTTGAACGTTTATCTAACTTTTCTCTCCTTACTTTTGTTAATTTCGCTTACTTATTTGCTGTTGTTTAGAGAACCATTCCAAATTAGCTATGCTACAAATATTATCCTCCTAAAATAAAGAATTTATTATAAATGTTATTACTATTCACACTTGCCTCACAATGCAGACATCATCATGACAAGCAAATAGCTCACTAACTGATAATGCATTTAGATGGAACTGTGATTAGCCCCTTATTACCTACCGTGGGGATTGCTAGAGACTCCGAAGCTTCTTCTGTCCTCCCGTAGACGTCTAAAATATGATCAGTTCAAGCAACGCGTTGGCTCTTCCACGGTTTAGTGATGGATGAATGACAATTTCGAAGCGCGAAAGTATACTGAATAAGTCTTAGTAATGTCAAATCTCTGGTGTGCATTTCCTTTCATTTCGATAGTCAAGCAAGAAGTACCAGTTCATGCCGACAGACTTCTACTCTGTACAGTCAAATTGATGACTTCAAAACTGATTAGCAAAGAAGCCAATAATCACTAAAAATGTGTGATGACAGAGGAGAGCGCTGTTTTTATCTAAAAGTGAAGACTGACAACGCTTCTCAAACTGATTCAACCAAAACCCGATCAGAATTGATTTCAAATGATGGCAAGTTGTAGAACCAAGAGATTAGAGGAATATTGTAACTGAAGTCCGCTAACGTGCGGATAGTACATATATTAAAACGCAGAAATTATTTGTACATAGAAAATGTAAGATAGTCCTGAAAAGGATTCATTAAGCGTTCACTGGGCTGGACACACGGATTCTCAAAAGTTCACAAAGACAAGAACGAAAATATATGAATAATAATAAATCTGGACAAAACAGCACTAAAACAAATATGTACAAGAATATATACAAGGGGCTCATCAGCAAGATGACCAACTGATTTCGTCCCGTTTCGGGTACTTTAACATCTTGGACGAATAAGCAGTGGCGGACCCACACCATCGGCGTACTCTATAAAACAAAATAAAAATAAAATACACAGAAATAACGGTACTCAAAATGCTGTGGATGCACTCAAATCATGCCGCATTTGACGGACAATTGTCTGATTGAAAACAAGCCAAACTTCAGCAGGAATGAAAAATGCTTACGTAGAAGTTTTTCCATGCATCTTCTTAAATCACATAAAAGATAGCCTCTTTTTGTAAAGAGAGAATAAAGAAGATCAGAGCGGATATACTAGAAAGGAGATACTAGTGGAGTCAGGTCGAATCAGGCCCTTGTTGCAGTCAAGTCGAATCAGTCATTGTTGGAGACATGTCGAATCAGGCGTTGATGAAGTCAGTTAGAATCAGGTGTTGTTGAGATCGTGTCGAATCAACTCTGATTTGCATTGACATACGAATTTCTTTGAGAAATCAAACACAGACTCAGCTCATCAATCGATAACGAGGAACTCACGATTGAATGTGTCAGTTGTCAATCAGGTAATTGTTATGTCATGGAAAGTATCATTATATCTGCATCATAGTACTTGTGCCGTTCCTCACCCGTTCGTTCTTTCGAATGCTCTGTGGCACAGTGTACATGTTAGAGCTTTTAAAAATCAATGCAATTTCAAGCAACATTGTGGAATTTCTCTGATAGGAAAGTTTCATTTTCTATTTTCAGTTTCCCCTTCTTTAAAAGCTGCTGGATCTTCAGGTGTGATAATCTTCGTCGTCTTCGGTGGAATCATCCTATTTATAGTCTTCGCGGCGGTCGGATACCAAAAATGCATCAAAGCTCATCGGAAATCACAAGTAAGTACACAACTCGTGTTTTCTGGGTTTCGCTACTTCTTCAAATGTGTCGCTCTTGACTAAGCGGTGAGGTAAGGCGCTTCCCATCTAATTGAGTGAACCTCGGGTGATGTTGCTGAGGATGAAGTGCGTAGAAACCATTATAAAAAGTAATGTAATATTAAACAATACCCAGTATGATTGCGATCGTACTTCAGCACTTTCGTGATATTGGGTACACTAACAGAGCGATAATCCGTAAATGAACGAACGGGAATGAATTCTCTTGTATTTATTCAGGTGGAAAACTCTAGTAGAGCATGGAAACCTTTGTGGTCCACTCTCAAATAACCAATTTTGAGGATGAAAATATCATAATTCAATCGGTTATTTTCAGCAGAATTTGGCCAAAATTAGGAAAATAGAGAATGAATTGAAAAGGCTCGTAAAGAAAACAGCGAGACAGTTTGATTTTCTTAATCTGACTGCTGTTTTGCTCTTGCTTCGACGCCAACCAAATATCTGCTTGTTGTGGAGCTTGTCGGAAATCAACAAGTAATTAAGTATTGTGCCTTTTGTGTTTTCAATTCCAATATAGTGAATCACTTCATTTATATTTTTTTTTCTTAGGCCTTTTAGTAGCATCAACTCGCGATCAAAATAGTGTGCTTCAGTTGCAAAATGCTTGTGTTTTGTTACGACAAAAAGAACTTCATATTATTTAAGATTATCAACATACAGATAAGTTCTCTCACGCCGTTCATAAATCAATAGCGCTGACGGTTTGAAAAATCCCATTGGTTAATGATCGCTGGAATTCCAATCACCCTAGCACTATCACACGAGCAATATTTCTTTATCCAATTTAAGGAGAGCCACAAAGGGGTGGATGTGATCCACTAATAATTTGATTCCGTTAGCAATGCCTTTCAGCCACTACAGGAGGCCATCTTCAGGCGAATGAGAATGACAAACAACGTCCAAGAATGAATAATGTTCAACATGGTAAAAGTCAACATCACAGACATCTAGGCACTACGCCCACTGCAATAATAAGTAACTTTTAGAAAACTTGACTTTCTGTCATTCTATTTACCGAATTGCAATTTTAAAGACGATGTCCTCATCATCAGTAGTTTAAATATGAAAGCACACATGTTAAAATCAATCAGTCATCAAAAGATATATTGTCCAATAGAAAGCTAAAAAGTTGTAGACGTCAAAACAATGGCACTGACGTAGTGTTGCAATTTAACAATAAAGGCTTGTCTGTAGCGGCAATGTGTGCAGATTCTGCGTTGCGAGTATTATTCGATCGGGCAATGACGGAGAAAGCTGAATTATCGTTCACATGATTTTACAAAGTGATTTGTGTTGACAAGGGGCTACCCATAGAGATAAATTTCCTTGTCCTCGTGTTTGGGTCTGGAGCTGACTTTCCTCGATATTGATGATCAAGGACAGTACTAGTCTCGAAGAGCAAGAAGATCAATTTTCCATTCAACTAGGGACTTCTAAAATATCTATATAGCTACCGGTACGTACAACTCTCTGGCAGTGGGCTCAAAGATTTGTCTTATATGACATTACATTGACCATAGAAAGGAATATACTGTACATCTCTGCGTAATGTCATGTATCATTTTCAATCATAAAAATGCCAAGAAGCTATATGGCAGAATTCTGTGCTACTCGTCTGCAGGTTTCCATCTTATCCAGGCAGATTTGATCAATGTGTTTCTGTTTCGTCACATGTTATCGAAAAGGAGTCTATTACTACGGGCAAATGGGCATATACTGACGACATTTGCCAGATATTGGAATGATACGGAGTTTCGGACATCCACATTTACAGATTGCTCAAAATCCTTCCAACGGCAAAGTGTGGCCACTTCCGATCGCAATATTTCTTAGAAAGCTGTTCTAAGTCATTCGAGAGATTCCATTTCTGATCAATTGGACTAATTTGGACATAATACTGTAGCTGCGCCCTTGTTCAAGATGGTGAGAGTGACACAGCTCGCCTCATCAATATAGCACTTCGTATGTGGAAAATATTTGCCAGCAAGTCTGCAGAAGCTCATGTCCATGTGAACAACCAAGATAGAAGAACAATGACCTCAACGTCTGACGAACACTTAAATTTCCTGACTGATCTGGCAAGCTTGTTCCGTGTTGTGGCACCAAATGGCAGTGATTAGCATTCTATTCAGAAGTCCGTGAGAGTCATTTCACTTACTAAGTAAATGCATTTTAACAATGTAGATATTTGAATCACCTAAAATCCGGTCTACGGCAGGCAGCCCACTGCCAGAGAGTTGTACGTTCCAGTAGCTATATAGATATCTTAGTAGCACAGAATTAGACAGATCGTCTCTTCTTCTGTTTGATCTTCTGTTTGACTAGAAAGGAAGCATTGGAACCACAGAATTGGATTGTTTAATCTTATCACTTTGCTGATACTGATACTGAATAGTGCAAACTGATTCAAACAGATGGCACATGCAGGAACTTAATAGGTGGGCAAAAAGAAATTTTTAATACCTTGCAGAGATAGGAAAATAGTCGTACTTCGCTTGCGGATCGCTGTGAATTTCTTCAAAATGCTCCGATCACCACGACTCCTTCAGATTCGAAGAATTCAGATCATTGCGCAAAAGTTTTCTCGATAATGTTGGGCCCTCCGATCACTTTAAAAAAAGTTAGCAGGCGCACGAAAAAACGTTCACAAACTTCTCTGTAGAACTTGACATCGTCTGTGTCTCTTTGCTGTGTGATCTGGCTGATAACAGTCATTGAAACTTTGCACAATTTGGCGTGTTCAATGTTGAACTGGATACTCATTGTTCGATTGCTATGGTATTATGTCCGCAGATTGTGGCATTTCATTTACGTAACATGTTCCAATGCTTCCCTTATAGTCAAACGGAAGAAGAGACGACCTGTCTAATTCTGTGATTGGAACATGTAACGCTAATGAAATGGCACAATCTGTTGACATAATACCATAGCAATCGAACAATGGGCAGCCAGTTCAACATTTAACACGCCAAACTGTGCGACCTTTCAGTGACTGTTATCTACTGGATCACACAGCAAAGAGACACAGTCGATGTCAAGTTTCTACAGAGAAGTTTTGTGAACTTTTTTTCGTGCGACTGCCAACATTTTTTGGTAATGATCGGAGGGCACAACATTATCGAACAAACTTTCGAGCAATGATCTGAATTCTTCGAATCTGAAGAAGTCGTGGCGATCGAAGCAGTTTGATGGAATTAGCGAATATGTTAAGGGATGCACATTTCGTTGTCCACATTGCTTCTTTGACCACTCGCTTCCTTCCTTATAGGCTACCTCTCCAAAAAATCCGATATCAGTCACATATTGCTCCGGTTTTTCTGCGATATTTTTTGCAATTATTCTGCTTGAAAGCGCCATATGCTAGTCCGTTGTTAATGGCACACATTTGAGCATTATTCTGCGTTTATCGCGGTTTGATTGATAAATATGATTGAAGATGTAAAATTTCTCTACTTTTTGCCGAGCGCCCTGTAGCATTATCCAATTACGTGACAGGATTTTCTTTTCTCCTGTCTTCTTATCGTACTCAAATTTTTTGTGACTTGCATATTTGGTGTATTTAATGATTTTCAAGATCAGAAACAAACCCTTACTGTCTGAGATGTCTATACTCCTTGTCTGTGTATTGCGTAATTTGAATTCTTCTTGACTATGATTTTGTCATTAATTGACCGACATGCCGCAAATTTTCTTTTGAAAATAAGAAAACTGTTGATAGCTGCAGTCAAGTTTTATTTACTAGCAGATTTGGTAACTTAAATGGAACGTCTTCTTTTCCCCCCCACATTTTTCAAGTTTCCCAAAATCATCAAATTTCGCCAAAGTTAGTCACATTGGGTTTAGAATAGACTTGATCTGTCACTTAGTGACACAACAACACGACTGAGAAGTCTTGCTGGAACCCTGGGATGAAGGATTGGTCCCTTGGATTCTCAGAATGCAAGGTATAGCTGTGATCATGAACTTCGTGTGATTGTTGTCTACAGATAAATGACAAGCAGTTGTCCAATTCTGAGGCTGGAAATGTTCTACAAGTCAGATAAGAGGAGTTTTACACACTCAACGCTATGCGACGTTAGTAAGACTGTCCGTAGGAGCAAGAGAAGATCGTTGACGATGCAACATTTCCGGGTGTCAACAACAGAAATGTGGTGGGGGAAGAATAAAAGTACCACTTAAATAATTGTATCATCTGCTTTATCTGCACGAGGTCAATCTTTGTGGAGAAAATCCATTGGGAAAAACAGTCTTCCCCTACGAAGAATGCTAATGGACGTAAAACGAAAAGTAAAGTATTGTATCAAAGCATGTACGTAAATCACAGAGTGTAGAAATCTTATTGTCTGTATACATCTGTACATGCTGACCATGAGCACATTGAGGTTACGATCATCTTGTCTCTCTAATTTCAGCAAAATCCAGAACTGAAAGCGACAACTTCTTGGGAAGATTGTGGTAAGACGTGTCATTACCTGCATGTGACAATGTCATCATTTTATGAATTTTCAGATTCGTCTGCACACAGAGATTCATACTACACACAAGGCGTGACAGAATACACGGAATTGAATTATGCACACCTGGACAGGAATATGTCGACCATTGAAGAACGAAGCAATGGTGACATCAATGGGAGACATTTCGAGTCAGTGACATTCATGCCGACAAACGATGAAGGTGATTCAGGAACGTGCCCGTATATTACACAGTGAACCGCAAGTTTCTGACCCACCAAAGAATTCAGTGATTTCATCTCAAGCCATTCATTTGCAAAAGGAAATTCCATCAACACGGTGTGGCTCTGACGACAGCTTTTAAGATAAATCGGTTCAAATGCAGCTAGCCAACGAATGAGCGCCATGAACGTGTTAGCGAGCTGTAAAGCTGTTTTTTGTGAGTGGATCAGAAACCTTCTGTTCTCCATTGCAGTTAGTAGTCAACTTGTTGGATTTTACCACATTTGGCATTTCTACTCTTTCTCAAAGTTACTTTACGTCTGAAGTGCATTTAAAGTATAATTCCTCTTAGCGTTTGTGTACACAAATATGTGATAAGAATATGTTTGGAGTGGGACTTAGGGGTTACATGAAGCTGGGGAGCAACCGAGAGCAGCATCGCAGGTCTTCAAGAAGGACTCAGGGTCACGGGCCGCTTCGAAGATCGTCAGGAGGGACTCAAGTTCACGGGCAGCCGGAGACCAAGCGAGAGCAGTATCGGAGGTCATCAGGGGTAACTGAGGCTCACGGACAGATGGATACCATTCGAGAGCAGCATCGTTGTGAAAGTTGTGATGCATATTTGTCGGTTTCAATATTATCATTTTGTCGTGCTGTATGGGATGGAAATTAGCATTGTTATTTGACGACGTATTTAGCGCCTTAATGAAATTCAAAACCTCAAGCTTCACGCAGTGTGAGGTAGTCGCAGACATATCAACAGAAAAGTTGTGATTTTTCAATTATTCTCCTTTTAATGTTTTGTAGTTTCTGAGGTAATGGAAATACTCGATAGTAAAGTTTTCCCATCAATTGATCTCAATTCTTCCTCTGTTGATGTCTTAATATAGTGCTTGAAGTGTTATGCAGACGTTTTAGTGAATTAGATTTTCAAAAGAATTTATCTGAAAAATATTTGATGTATTATTTGTTTAATCAAAAGAAGTTCGAACTACAAAATGGAAGTTATTGACACTCGTTTATTAATTGATTAACTTGTAGCTAATATCCTGAGTTTCCGATTTATTTGGTCAATGTTCCTGTCTATGCTGACTTTGAAAGACACCAGCACTTTATTCTTCGTCCTCACTAGCCTGATCAAGGAATCGAACCGAAGTCCGCAGCATGGAGAGAACCATCACACCCTCTTCACTTGACCAGAAAAGAATCACCGAAAGCAAGTGAATGCCAAGTTAAATCGCCAACTTTGTGCCAAGGATTGTTAAGGAGGTGTAAAGGTTGTCACTGGATTGCTCAAATGTAGAATTTTCAAATACTGGCTTTCATTATCAACGTGAACTGGCTTGATTTGTTTTCGCATTCCATCAAATGACAGGAATCAAACCTCGATTACTTGCTTCGGAATCAACAAAGTTCCATGTTATGCAATGACCACTTACGTTGAAAAGTGTTGGTGTCATTCATGGTTTGCGATTATTTTGGATGAAGCCTTGGCTCATCTTATAATGAAAATTTTGAATGAGGAAAACCATGTAATAGTAAGTAATGATAGACGTTTTGTAGGTATAACTTGATACTTTTCGGCTTCCTATCAGGTCATCAACAGAGGCCTTCATTTTCCTGACCTACATGTTGTTTCCATATATTCCATCAAACCATTGAAGTTCATGTACATCGAGAACATCGCATTATTACTGCAAAGTCAATGGATCGCACAGTTCGAATTTGATTGTATTATGACAGAATTTTCAGATTATGAAAATTGTGTGCCAAAGGACTTCTATTATTGAAATAAGTTCCATCGGTTTAAACGAATAGGACCGGATGATTTATGGATGTTATCTTCATGCAATTGTTCTTGTCTTCAGTGCCATGATGTCAGAAGAGTATTGGCAGCTTTTTTTAAAAATATTTTACATATTTATGAAACAGCTTGTTTTTTCTCTTATTATTTATCTGGATGCAGAGGTTATGAATAGATTTCGAATCAGTATTTTAGACCTGGACCTACCGCTCCCTATTTTCCGCTCATGCGTTGGTCCCAGCAGTGCTACCCTAGTTCAGGCACTAAGATGAATATTCCATGTAAACGAGACTCAATATATATCATAATAGACGAGCATATAAATATCAATTTTGATCTTTCTGTAAACAATTACAAGGCAATTTCGTGACTACAAAATCTTTGCACGGGACAATCCAAAATCATGTGGGTAGATTTCACCTCAGGTGACTGCCCCTGAGAGAAGAAGAGAGATAAAACTAACAAGTGTTTGTTCCGGGTTGGGTCACTGGCGCAAATTGTACATGATTAAAATATGTTGAGGAATTTGTCTAAAAATACATTCGACTGCCCCGAATGCCACAATGGACGCTGCGCCCTTGACACATGCATGAAATATGTTAATTTATCGAATATTGGTAATTTCATGGCAGACTTAAGCAGGCTGTATATGCATCATAATTGACTGAATAGTCTCACGCGTCTACAACAAGAGAGTTTTAAATGCAGCCATTAGGTGTTATAGAGTAAGCATTATTTTAGAGTAGCACATCATTATAAATTAAATTTCCAATGTGCATGTATAGTTTTGATTTTAGTAAATGAACTCCAGTTGTGACCCAGTATAATACTATGCTTATATTGAGATATGCAAATTTTTGCAGTCTTGGAAGAATTGACACGGTGACTGATCATGATAGCAATACAGAAGAAAGAATAGTATTTCACATTATAATTCCGGTTCATGACAATGTGCGACAGCACTACATGTAGCCAATGCTCAGCCTTTTTCTTAATTGATGTCACAGACGACCTCAAATCATAAGAAAATCACATACTCAAAGGCAATGGATGATCACAATTAACTTTAAAGGATGTAAATGGGTCCACAAGATTACTCAGATTCATATAAGAAATGAACCATGAATTTTTAAAAGTCATGCCTGTAAAAATTGAATTAATCCAGAAATTCTAACTGCATAGAGCAATATCATTCTGTTTTTTATTGACCATAGAATTCAGTCTGACATTTAGCTTTACAGATCCATTTAGCTTGGTGGAGAAATCTGTTTACTGAGTTTGATTTGCTAAGTCTAAAAATTTGAAATTTGAGCCAGCAATAGAAGCAGAATAAGATCTAAAATTATGGAGACCTGCATAATGCTGTTCATGAATTTCCCTGATAATTAGTTTAATTTTCGTTTTATTACGATTCTATTAGCAAATTTTCATTATACTGTATTTTTGATATACGTAATCAGTTTCTTATGCAAATGTCTGAGGTGCCAAATTGCTAGTATACAAGGGAATAATTTGCAAAAACGAAGGTTGTTAAAAATTGATCAAATATTTTTTTTATACCTCTGGAGCGTTATCTACGCCGAAAACTGACTGAATTTTCATTGCATGCTGACTTTCTTTTGAGAAGTACGTGGCATGTAAAAATACTAATTGTGCTGTGTACGTGTAGCATATTGTTCCTGACTCATGAAAGCGCTCAGTTGAAAGTAAGACACGTTTAGTAAGCCTAGTATCTAGGCCTAAGTATTCACTGAATTTGGGATGTTTCTGCTACGATGGTGAGTGGTGACGGTATTGACAGTAAATCAGTCAATTAAAAACCTTCCCCCATCACAACATCAATCAAGCCCCAGATAGGAATGACATCGTGTATGGTTCAGTCACTCATAAAAGGTAGATACGGGTAGATAAGAGTTTTCCTATAAAGATATTTGTATAACCATTTGACGCCAGAAAAATTATATATCTGTTTTCCTGAATATTTTGACTGAAAGTTAGTCAATCGAAAATAAAACACATGAAATGATCAAAATCAACAAGTGTAGGCATCTTTAAGTAATTATTTTCACATCCACATTGCCATATGGCAACACTAGGCGATTGTGACAGCGATTTGTGAATAACTACAAATATTTGAATATGCGGATCCTCATAATGGAGGCAATCAAGTAGCCAATCTTCCTGGAAACGTATTGTTGTCAATATGCAGCCTGTACAGATGATTGAATAAAGTAGCAAATTAGGCTCTATTTCCGCAATGACAGACCCATATGACGTCGTTCATCAATATTCTTTCCATGATGCTGGAACTATTGAATCGCATAAGTAGTGTTAAAAAAGTGCGATCTGGTTATAATTCTATAATTCAGTAAATTAGCTAAAACATCAGGAAAGTAGGCCTACTGCACAGCCAAATCTAATGATTGAGAACTTTGAATCTACTCTAATTGCTGTTACGTGAGAAGGTGAGATCCTTCATGAGAAACCGCGTTTGTGATACTATGCTTGTATTTTAGATGTCAATCTACTACAGATTGCGGAAATAGGTCGTAGGCTATAGGTAAAACAAACCAAGCTCTCAAGCGTTTACTTTGCTTACATCACTGATTTACACACATTATCACAAAAATACGCAAGATATCATGAGCAAATGCCTCAGATTCCTCATTTCTTGACTTTGTGCATTGAATGACGTTATGCATAAAATTCAATGCACTTGAATGACTTTTGTTCAATCAATCAAATGAACACATATCCTTATATCTACATGTATATCCTTGTTGAATGCATCATCAACGTAGGCTATAGGGCCACTAGTTTCTGTGAAAAAGGCCCCCAAATTCTGTGAGCTCACGTAGCATGGGTGAGAGTGGGGATCCCATTGGGCAGGCAGTATTTTCATATGCTTTGTCCTATCACAGAAAAGACGTCTAGGAAACTTCTGAAAAACGTTCTTCATTAAAAACTTCTGAATTAACTACAGGTCTATACAATTCACGCGTGAAAAGAAATTGGATGAAAAAATTGCAATGCTGAATGTTCGAATAGTCATGGAAAATGATATAATAATAATAATAATGAACTTTATTTATCCTCGGAGCATTTTAGGAAGAATCCTTTTTACAAAATGGCCGAGAAACGCTCTCACACAAAAAATATCAATATAAGAGGATAAGAAGTTGGTAATAAACAATGAAAAAGATGATGAAAGTTAACTCGTTACAAATTTAAAATAATGATCAAAGCACAAATTCTTGAATGACCTAAGAGCTTGTGATTGTCTTATGGTAGCAGGAAGTTCATTGTATATGGATGGCGCACGGACGGAAAAACAAGTACTTTCTAGCTTGGTTCGGCTAAAGGGAATACTGAGCAGATTTTTTAGTATATTTTTAATTGACTATATTTAATCTACATTGCATGCCGGAACTTACAAAATTCAAAATCAAGCACTTGACCATTTTCAACCAGTAGAGCTCATCCCACATCACGGTCTGCAGTGAAATATGCTAAATTTCTTTAAAGTCTCAAACCAGTAATAGCACACAACTCAATCACCGATTCAGGTAGTGTCTCAGGTCGAAAACGCGGATACCAAAATCGCAGAATCTGTCACTTGAATCACCATATAAAGATAGAAGATGTGGTTAGGGATATCTTAATGAAATATACTAGTATTGAAGCGTGTCAGATGATTTCTATTTGATTTTAATATTAGATTTGTTTACTACTATAATTATATGGTTGTCATACTTCACAAAATGAGAAAAGTAGAGTTTTGTCTGATATTTTGACTGTCAATTGTTTGATCAATGTGGCTGTTTCGTCTGTAATTCGGCTGTGTACAGTTTACAGTGTACATGCATTTATTTTGAACTTTCATTGGAGCAAACATCTTGCTGAGACTTCAACTGATAAATTCAACAAAGGGTTCCACTTTAAATCTTTATAAAAGATCTTCAGAAGGATTGGATATTCAAACGATTCTTGTTTAACTTTTAGCATTTCATCAGTTTTACCAATAGTATTATTATCAATTTTTGACGTTTCAATTTGTTTTTGTTCCTTTTTGATTGCATCATCGGTAGATTTTCTTAAATTTTACTCATGTCTTTCACTTGTATAACAATGAATATGGCATGGGACATTTTGCTGCAATGATTGTATAGTAGCTAGCAAAATCATTACTGATCAGTCATCACTTAGTCCATGACTGCTTTTAGCAAAGGAAGCAGATTATCAAAAATTTTCCTGAAAGAGTCCACAACTCTCCGAAAAAGCAGTGCTGAATCGATTTTCGCAAAGAATGTATAAAATGTACAGAATCCACACCAATATCCATTGATGCTACGAGCCGTAATTGAACAATTTCAGTCACCTGCAGTTGATATTGCAGCTGTTATTGACAGCTTCTTGTGGAGTTTTGTAATTCCTAGTCACTTCTTGACTGGGTCCAGAATCTTCTTTCAACAGATGCCCTGTACGAATGAGCGTATTAGAGTACTGGATAATTGTTTACAACTTGTTTCACGGTTTTATCCATCTGTACACAAATAATGCATGATCTTGCAAGGCTTTCTATGTCCACAGGTTAATAAGTTCCACGAAGCAGGTAAATATTTTCCTGCTTGGAAATTATTAACCTGGTGCAGACTTCTATGAAAAAAGTCATGCATTATGACAGATAATGCATAGATTTCTTCTGTCATTATTTGTCATAATAACTTCGAGCCTTCGGCTCTTGGTAATTATAGCAATAATGACCTCAAATCTATGCATTATCTATTAAAATATAAATATTTTGGAAAGAGCCAAATTTTTTGATCTTAAAATATTTGACTATCGATAGCGATATATTTCAGCTGCCATCAGCAGCTATCTTCAGGCAACTATTGAAGGAATATCGATACAAACAAAATTTGATGACATTACACTTGGATCATATGGATAGGAAATAGAAAAAAATAGAAGATTGAGATATATAGAAGAGAGAGAGAGAGAGAGAGAAAGAGAGAGAGGCAGGTAGTAGTATCGGGTTTAGTATAGATGATAAAAAACTATGACCCTGAGGGAGGGAGAAGAAGAAGTATATAAAAGCAGTAGACACAGTATAAAATGTAAAGTCAAATTTAGAGATGATGGTAAGTATTCAATGAAAAAGAAAATCACTGTAGCTATTCAGTTCAAATCGATCGTTAATTTCAGGTTTCATTTTCTTGATGTAATACACTTCACGGCGTCTGAGATTTGTGGTGTCCTTATCGGTTGATATTATTGAAGTCGTTGTTCTTGTTATATTAGAAAATGTGCTTTGATTATTGCATGATTGTATATGTTCGACAGTATAGAGATGAAGATGTGTTGTTGAGAATGTTTCACGAATATCGGATGTGTGTCTGGATAGTATACTACCTAAGTAGAATTGCATTGCAGGTATTGCAGTTTATTTTGTAACTATTGCTGTGTCGGTACACATAGTTTTAGTCTGGCATAGGACAATTTCGAAGATTACATTGATGTTGATGTGGTAATTGTTTGAGAACATTTCGAAGGGTTTTATTCTTTCCTGTTAGTCGGACTGCTATTTTTTCTTGATGGAATATTCTTCGAATTTGCTTGTCAACTTTCTCTGAAATAAATGGAAATGGGAAATATATGAAGTCATCGTTCTTTCTTTCATATTGATTATTTTTTGATTATCTTTTTTTCGGTTTGCTGTTTGTCCGCTGGGTTAGATAATCATTGAGACGTAGAGTATTGTCAAAATAGCTCTTATGTTTGTTTTGTAATGTGATGTTTGAACAGCGTTCATTTATTCGTTGCTTTTCATTTCTCACCTAATTTAGCTTTAGTGTTTGAGGGATGTGCGATCTGTAATTCACGAAAATGTTCTTCTTTGCAGGTTTACAATAACATTCAAATTCAGGAGGATTGTTGACGTTCAGTTTCACACAAAAGTCTAAAAGACATAGGCTGCTATTTTCTTCGTTGGGTAATTCTATTTCAAATTTGATGTTGCGATGCTGTGAGTTTAGATGCTCAAGTAAAATCATCGCTTGAGTTTTGTCTTTGATAACAGCAAAGCAATCGTCAACGTATCTCATAAAGATAGGACATCATACATCACTCTCATTTGTCTAAGTGAAGTGGTTTCAATATTGTCCATGAAAATGATCGCCAAGATAATTCCCATTTCCATTTATTTCAGAGAAAGTTGACAAGCAAATTCGAAGAATATTCCATCAAGAAAAAATAGCAGTCCGATTAACAGGAAAGAATAAAACCCTTCGAAATGTTCTCAAACAATTACCACATCAACATCAATGTAATCTTCGAAATTGTCCTATGCCAGACTAAACTATGTGTAACCGACAAAGCATAGTCTACAAAATAACATGCAATACCTGCAATAAATTCTACTTAGGTAGTACTATCAGACCACTCCACATCCGTATTCGTGAACATTCTATCAACACATCTTCATCTGTCTACGAACATATACAATCATGCAATAATCAAAGCACATTTTCTAATATAACAAGAACAACGACTTCAATAATATCAACCGACAAGGACACCACAAATCTCAGACGCCGTGAAGTGTATTACATCAAGAAAATGAAACCTGAAATTAACGATCGATTTGAACTGAATAGCTACAGTGATTTTCTTTTTCATTGAATACTTACCATCCATCTAAATTTGACTTTACATTTTATACTGTGTCTACTGCTTTTATATACTTCTTCTCTTCCCTCAGTCAGGTCATAGTTTTGCTATCGGTACTATGTAACCCGATACTACCTGCCTCATAGCTCTCTTATCTTCTCTCTCTTGCACTTCTATATCTATCTCAATCTTCTATTTTCTATTTCCTATCCAACATTTGAATCAGTGTAAATGTCAAATTTTGTTTGTATCGATATTCCTTCAATAGTTGCCTGAAGATAGCTGCTGATGGCAGCTGAAATATATCGCTATCGATAGTCAAATATTTTAAGATCAAAAAATTTGGCTCTTTCCAAAATATTTATATTTTAATAGATAATGCATAGATTTGAGGTCATTATTGCTATAATTACCAAGAGCCGAAGGCTCGAAGTTATTATGACAAATAATGACAGAAGAAATCTATGCATTATCTGTCATAATGCATGACTTTTTTCATAGAAGTCTGCACCAGGTTAATAATTTCCAAGCAGGAAAATATTTACCTGCTTCGTGGAACTTATTAACCTGTGGACATAGAAAGCCTTGCAAGATCATGCATTATTTGTGTACAGATGGATAAAACCGTGAAACAAGTTGTAAACAATTATCCAGTACTCTAATACGCTCATTCGTACAGGGCATCTGTTGAAAGAAGATTCTGGACCCAGTCAAGAAGTGACTAGGAATTACAAAACTCTCTTTCCAAAATATTTATATTTTAAATATCTGGCCGAAATCTATTCAGAATTAGTGTCTATTACATAACCGTCATTAATGAAGTCTACCAAAGTCACTGGTCTCCAGTCCAGTCATAGAAGTAGTTCATAGAAAACTAGAATGGAAGTTTGATATATTGCTTATGTACAATCATGGCACATGGAAAAATCATTTGTAATGTTTGTAGATGATATTCGATTTAGAACATTGAGTCATGCTATTAGCCAAGTTGGTTGTGGAAGTTGTTGACAACAAATTACAGGATTTTCTTGAAGAGAATTTTAAGTGAGATGGTGGCATTGTTTCATGTGAAATAGCCTAGTATTCCTTGGATTAATATGCTGTGTCTATTTGTAGCAGTCATTGACAACTATTACGCAATTTTTCTACACTGGAATGCGAAATAAAATTTGGTTCAAAGATTTGGTAATTAAAGGTGGTCGGTGTACTGGCTATAAGAACATCTCAAAAATACACAGATAATAGTTATTTACGCAACTAGTGCAAAATATCCATCTTTATTGCTTTCTTCGAGGTCAACATATCTATGCACGAGCCTGAAGGGCGAGGGCATAGAATGTTGATCGAGGAGAAAGCAAAAGATGGATATCTTTGCACGAGTTTTGTAGATAATTTTATTTTTCACCGATATCATGACCATTATGACTAATCTAATCTATGGTGAAATAATAAGCGGGTTTTATATAATTCAATCGCATATATCTATATAGAAATCTATAATTCAACCAGTGCAACAATGAAAATATTACTGCACGCCCGTGCAGTAATCTGCTTTACAGGTAAAATGAAGTGACAGGATATCTACATTATACGCACGGTGAAAAATAAAATTTCTTATTATTGGATAATTTCTCCGTCAAGCGGTAAAGAAACCCAGCGCCTACCTGGAATAAACATAGTGAAGGCTTCTCTACCTACTATAATTTCTCAAATAGATGAAATGTCGCTGGAACTCTTCAATTAATCATTGGATGACTTATGTGATATAGTTTGATGATATTTTGGCAGCTAACATTCGAATGCATGCAAAGATTTTGAAAATTGTTCAAATATAATGAACAGGATCCCTTTAAGGTAAAATGAATACCCGAAGATTTATTAGCCTTTGATTTCAAGCTGGCGTAATGCATTTTCTGTAAATCGACACTTCAAGTTGCATATGTGTCAGATTATACTCTTGATAGATTACAGGAGCAATATTTCAAAATGATGAACGTACAGAAAGTTTAAAAGGATTTCCTTCTTTGTCATCCTGTCGCCGCAGGATTTTGTAAATACATTATTGCTTTTGTGTACATGATCTTTGGACAATCCAGTAAGTTTGTTTTTTTGAAAAAGGCCAATCTGCCGAAGATAAAGTTTATTAAACGTTCAGAAACGCAACGTGTCCGAGACCAACTCCGTCATCAGGCTATACATCGATCTTTGGACAAGGGGCAACAATCCAGATCACAAATTGGTTTGATAAATATAAATGCCAATCAGAAAACTTGGAAACCAGCTCGTACAATTTGTATTTTGCCCCAACTAAGTTCCCCGCCGTGTGCCATAATTTTCATCCAATTTCCATTCTAGGACTTTCTATGGCACTGTTAATTCTATGAGTCCAGTACATGGTATGGAAGTTGAACGTCCCTTAGATATCTTATATTAATCATAGATGTCCCTGATATCATGGACTTCTATAACACAGATTTCCATGCTGAATATCAAGGCATCATAGAGGTCAGAAATAAATGCTATCTGTATGCTAGCAGTTCAACTTCTGCGCATGATATAAGTCCTTCTATTCAACATCCAACTCAATTCTCTCAGGAGATTTGTTGCTATAACAAACTTGGCTTATATGAATTAGAGAATGACAAAAGTTAATCCTTCAAATATTGGTTGGATGTACCACAAGCATGCTACTCCATCAAAGGACCCACAAACTATAAATGTGCCTCCAATATCATGCATACCCGAATTAGGAAACGCTGCTGACGAGTGCTTCGTGAATGAAAAACAAACAGCAAAACCCGGATACGTTCTGTCCAAATCAACGGACACGGAATATATGCTACGTAATAAACTTAACGGAGCTTCTGATCTCCTAACCCATTATATTTCTACTAAACGGAAAGCTCCTGTTCCATACGAAAGATGTGAGTGGTTTTACCTTCAAGATTTAGAATTGGAGGATAGAAGTAAAGACACCGAAACGAAAGAAATTTATGAAGCAAAATTGCCAACTTACATGGTTCATAAAGAATTCAGACCAGGCGAAATTATGTTTACAGAAGATGACAAGAATTCAAATATCAAATCTATTCAGCCAAAAGAAAAGACAAAGAAATATGTGGAACATAAACTTAAACCTCCATATAAACAAAATCTTCTAGGAGACTGGATAAATATTGTAAGAGATGTTGCACCTCAATACAAGTCAAAGATATCAGTGAAGCATCCAGTGAACTACAGAAGGCTTTTGCATCCAATCCCTAAGATGAAAATAGACAAATCTGATCCAAATTTTGGAAGACTGTTAGCTCATGGTTATGCTGCTGATTGGGAAGAGGAACGTAAAGCATGGGACGCACAGTGCAGAAAAATTAATGATTGCAATGCAAAAATAGTTAAAAAATATGCAGTGGACACAGGAGGTGTATCGAATAAGTTCAATGAAGAAGAATGGAGAAGAAGAGCTATTGTCGGTTATGGTCCAATTTCTTCCGTTGATACAAAAATCATAAAGTCTGATTATCAAGACTCCTACAATATCAAAAACTTCAGACCAACTTTCGCATCAAACAGAGCTCAACAAAAGCCAAGACAGCAGTTCCCTAAAGTCAAAGAGGATACTGATGAACCGAATTTCTGGAAACTCTTGACACATGGATATTTAGGTGATTATAATGAAAAACTTAAGCAGTGGAATAAGGAAATGAATGACTATAATGCAGGATTAGCAAATAGACAGAAGAGGAAGACGCAAGTAAAGCAAAAAAGAAGGAGATAAAAATATGAGACAGAATTTGATTGATACTTATTATTCTAGTGATACTCATCTTCTTCCCAGTGCCACCCTTATTGTGACATTTTTAAAATGCAAGTAAATTCGATAGATGTTTTGGTAAATGTCTTATTTTGCATTTACTGTATAAGACATCAGATTTTTTATCTGAAAGTAGACTTAGGTTATAAGACATTCTTTCAAATTGGAAGTGTCTTCTAGTAGATCGAGAAAATTGCATTTTATCAACTAAATAGGAAATACACATGATGCTTAATTCGATGTCACAGTGAGTCTTCGATCATGTCGACGACTGGACCACGCAAAAAGGTAGCCAATGATCCGAACATTCGTTGTTGCTGCATAACACTGACTTTGGTGCTTTCTCCATTAGTTGGTCAATTTTCGTGTAGGCCTATATTACATTGCTTAATTATGAAGCAACATTTCTTTTTTCTTTAACAATCGTTTCTATGCAGGTTTAGCGAACACTGGCCGCACATGATCAGACAGAGGCGCTCTTCAAACAAGTTCGTCAACCTTGCGTTTGAATTTGCTGTTCATGAAAGGCAATGCTTTACTAATGCAGTTTATTTTCATTATGCCTCAGCCACACTGCGAGCTTTTTGAAGCAATGCATCACGACCATGATGTCTCATATGTTAATCTAGTCGCGCACATTGCGCCGCAACGACGCAGAATTGCTACATTTTGCGCCGCTGCGCATCACGATGATGATGCCTCATATTTTAATCTCGTTACATGGATTGCGCCGCAGAATTGCTACATTTTGCGCCGCTACGCATATCCGATTGTGATAACTGATGTGTTAATTCGGACAAAGATATTTGATGCATTAATCTCGTTGCGGGGATTGCGTCGCAGCGGCGCAGAATTGCTACATTGCCAACTCCGAGCAGGATCATTATTGTTCATTTTCGAAAATATCAGTCATTTGAATGAAACAATTAATATGAAAGATTGGACATCGAATACAAATGTATAGACCGTGACTTCATTGCCCTTTTCCGATTTCTTCCTTAACTTTCAAGTGCTCGCTTTTTTATGCTTGTAAAGTCAAAAAATAAATTTGTAAGTACATATTCAAAAGCACCACAACCTTTAATACAAAATAGCAAATAAGTTTTTGCTAGCATCAAGTCATTTTTTTTATTGTCAGTAGAAAAATATGTGAAAAAAAGTAAAAATCAGTAAAAAAACATGTGACTGCTTTCATTCCAGATATGAAAATTTTTCCCAGAGTCAAAACAAATTTTGCTAATTGTATATCAGAACTCACACTACAGCACTACATAACTCCATGAAGTTAGCAAATTAATAATATAGTTGAAATACTTTAAAAGGAAATGTCGACAGCAATTCTTTTGCGTCCGTTGGCATCGTTTGACAATTCTCTTGATTCGCGTGCTCCTCTTGTGTATGAGTTCAGCGACACTTCAATCGCTAACTTTTATAGACGTTTGTCTGAGCATTCTTTTCTAAGTGTTTATCACGAAAAAGACATCAATAAAAAAGTCGATTTGCCTTATGACATATTTATGGATAGGATTTCTGTAATTCCATGTAAGATTGTCACAATGTCTTCTCATGTCAAGCAATGGATGACTACTTGAAAGATCTGATAAGCAAAAGATGGTCGGCTTATCGAAGTGGTAACATGGAAGCCTATAATATCCTGAAAATGAAATGCAAACATGAGGTTTCAAAATGTAAAGAAAACTGGTCTACACGAGCAAGGTCATCATCACGAAATATTTGGAATATCGTGGCTGATATAAACGGCAAAAGTGTGAAGGATCCGTTGCAACCGATTATCAATGCATACCAAAGTGAAGAAGAGGCCGCTAATGCAATAAATGAACACTTTGTAAAAGTTTTCACCGCTAAACAGGATTTTGTGTGTACCATAAATGACGATAATTGGTGTCCGCTTTCTGAGCCATATCATGTTTTCATGTTTTTAGAACAGCTTTCTATTTCTAAAGCGACTGGTTCAGATGGCATCTCCAATCGAATATATAAGTTAGCAGCTCCTTTTATATCTGAGCCTTTGTGTCATATTATCAATACATGTGTAATGTGTGGAAAAGTGCCAGACCTTTTAAGTTTTGCTCGGTTACGCCGGTCATTGACCAACTGAAACCTATAACTTTGTTAAGCCTTCCTGCTAAACTTTTCGAACATCATGTCCTCAGGAATATTCGTCAAATGTTCTGTGATTCTTTTCCGCCATTTCAGTATGCCTACAAAAGTTTGTCTAATACTACATGTTGCCTTATTTCCATCCTGATGCTGTAACAAAATTTTTAGAATTTGATGAAGTATCGGCCTGCATCATGATTAATTACGATTTTGCAAATGAATTTGATATATTGAGTTACGAAACTTTGTTAAGTAAGCAGTGCATCTACGTTTTCCTATTGGTTTTATTCGTTTGACTGATTCATATTTAAGCAACAGATTTCAAAATGTTGAGCTTGGTAAATCATTCAGCTCATTTCTGCCGATGTCTAGTGGGGCTTCTCAAGGTTCACTTTTGGGGCCTTTCTTATTTGCTGTCTATTGTCATGATTTGAGAACTTGATACCACACATGTGACACAATATGCTGATGATATTTGTCAGATTTTTTCAATAAAGATGTGTTCGTTTCAAGAATCGATACAAGTTGTTAAATCTGAATATTATCATCTGAAAAGCTGGTCTGATGTCAATAATTTTAAATTTAATTGTGATAAGACCAAAGATATTATATTTTGTAAGAAGGGCATTGTACTAGATTTTCCTTGTGACATCGAAATTGTGGATAAATTGAAAATTTTGGTAGTTTGGTGGAATTCGAATTTAAACTGGAATACACATTTTGTTGATGTTGAAACACGTTGCTCTAGACGTTTATACATGCTGAGAGTTTTGCGTTCTGTTTTGAATCACGACGAGCTATGGATTGTCTTTATGTCAAATGTACAAAGTTTGCTTCTGTATGCTACTCAACTTTTCGGAGAACTGTCCTATTTTTGTAAGCGCATCATCCGCAAGATTTTTAAACGTACAAAGAAGATTCTGTCCTAGCATGTGTAAATGTTCCAACACTTTTGAAGACTTTTTAAGAAGACGCTTGAAATACTTTGAGGATTTCATCCTCGGATCATTTTACTCGGATCATCCTGTACACAATGTAACGACACATTTAAGAAACGGTCGCATTCTTGTTGAGGCAAGTTGCACAAAACGCAGACAGAACTGTTTTGTTGTGTTGTCAACATTGATTGTCAATAATTTACGTGATTTGATGTAACCTTAATTACTTTGTGATTTTGATTTTGAAATACAGGGTGGCGCACGTAAACCGCCAGATTTTAAACTTTTATTACTCCTCCAATATTCATCCGATCGTCATGAAATTTCGACTCATACTAGTTTGAAGTATAGGATTTATGATGATTATACCTGTTGCACTGAGAATTGTCAGAAAATTCTGATTCTATTGACCGAATGACATGTAGTAAAATTGATATACCGACAATGTATCTTAACATGTAAAATTTAATGATAAACTTTTCCCTTTATTTCCCCCACGTCTTTATCAATAATGACCAAAACGAATTAAGGGAAAATGTCATAGAAAACATTTATTAAATGAAAAACATAAGAAAGAAGTGTTAGTAGTCATCGAACTTCAACGTGTCCTCCTCCATTCTCGAGGACGGATTCGAGTCGCTTTTGGTAGGCCAGAGCAGTTTCTCGACACATCTCAGTTGTCACTTCTTGAAATGCTTGTATGATGCGGTCCTTCAGGTCTTGCATGGATGTTGACCGTGTATGGTAAACCTTGGACTTGATAAAACCCCACAAGAAGAAATCGCAAGGCGTCAGGTCAGGTGAACGCGGTGGCCAGGGCATGTTAGGGGATCCACGTCCCATCCATCTGTTAGGAATCTTCTTGTTCAACCACTCACGCACAGGAAGTCCCCAGTGTGGAGGTGCACCATCCTGCATGAATATGATGCTCCTGCTTCTTCTGTCCGACTGTACCGCTGGCCAAAATTCATCCTGTAGCATCTTGAGATACCGATCCTTGTTGACGGAGGTGTCGAAGAAGAACGGTCCGTAGATACCTGATTGGCTGATTGCCGCTCAGACGGTGGTGCGTGGCGAGTGCATAGACTCTTTCTTGATATAGTGAGGGTTCTGGTTGGCCCAATAACGACAATTGTGGCGATTCACACCACCATCCAGATGGAAGTGAGCTTCATCGGACCAGGTTAGTTCCACTAAATGGCTCGGGTTGGCTTGGATGCGCTGTAGCTCCTGTTCTGCGAACTCCATTCGGTTTTCCAGATCTTCTTCGTGTAATCGCTGCACCACCTGGACCTTGTACGGATGCCATCCATAGTCATGGAGGATGCGCTGGATAGTGCAGCGACTCATTTGAAGCGCATTAGATGCACGACGGGTAGATGTGTTTGGGTCCTCCTCGAAGTGCTGCACAACTCGTTCCACATTCTGCTCCGTTCGTTCAGAAGATAACCGGTCCCGCTTGACAGTCACCACACTACCACTGGTCAACAGGTTTGTGTGCCACCGCTTTATGGTACGGGCATCTGGTGCTCTCGCGTTCTTGCCATACTCTGAATGATAAAGCCTTTGTACCTCCACTGGACTCTTGAGCCATTCGTACCAAGCCGCGCATTTTGCTCGCTCTGCAACCGAATAATCATCCATTCTTCTATGTTCGATTTTTTCAGATAGTGATTTAATCGTCGAATGGTATTTTTTATGACATGGAAGTAACTAGACAATATTCACTTCAAGACTGCGCACAATTCGTTGTGCAGAATACGATTCATGTTAAGTTAATTAACTTGATCTAGATATCATTGTCATACTAAGAGTTCATGTCACAACATTTCTAGATCCAATCCTACTATTTAATTCCGTTTGAAGCCTCTCTCAATACATCATATCATAAAACAATACCCGTAACTGTCATGAGTCGAACTTTCATGGAGCTGATCGCAATTTTTACGTGTGTATAAAATTTTAAAATGATGATGATTTTTTTTGATAAGGGTAACAAAATCTCATTATCTCTCTCTGCCAGGGCGCAATCTCATTTCATTGTGGCATCTGCTGTCGAATACTTCGCAACAATATAAAATTCCGAACAGATGCATTTCTGCATCACCCATCAATACATCATGATGCGATAACGGCGAATCTCTCGCATGAAAGGATTTTGCTATCAATTCTCGCCTATTTAATCCGAACCCGTGAAGCTCTCCATCGCCCAACGCCGCTCTTCGAATAGGTTTGCAAAAAGCAGGACGCCTGAGCTATTTTTGATCGCAAATGGTTACCTGTGTTGTGTTTCAATTGATGAAATGATATTTTTTTTTAAGGTGAAAACTTTTGGTGTCTTCAACGAAGCTGGGATGAGTAACTCGAACATAACAGGCGTATAACTTCAACAAGATAAAAACAGAATTTAATCCTGAAGAATTTGCTCCGACGCGAAATGGCGATTTTTTAATAAAAATAAATCCTCCCGCCCTAGGCGCAATCAATTCGAAATTCAAAACACTTAATCAAAACTCAGGCAGAAGAAAAGGCATAAGAAAGATAATATTAAAAAAAAAGTTTGAATTTGCTTCCCTCAATAATTGGATTTCCTTTCCAATTGTTTGTCGATTGTGTTGTGTTCCGTGCCAGAAAAAAACTTCGAAAAACTTTAACATTTCTTTTCGTTCCTTTCCCCTCGAATTGTTGAAATTGTTGAAAAACCCAGCATCATAACATAAGCTCAAGATTACCCTCTAATCGAAAAAGAATCTCGTACACACGTGCAGGTTCATCAATTTCCGATGATGACTATAAAAAGTAAGTAATATTCATGCAAAGGGGACAGGACATAGAACGCCCCCCCGACCCCGAAGGAAATGAAGGATGACGCAGTGCCTACTTGTTTTTGAAGCGTTCCCCCTTATTCTGCAAACAATTCAAAAGCGTCGATCCCCCCCCAAGCGCGCGCTTTTTTTATAAAAGATTTTTATGCAACTTCGAACGCCGTAACAGTCACCCGTACCATAACCAATGGATGGGATTATGATCATGAAATACCGAGATTATCCGCGCAATTCCAAAACACATGGATCAGTTGGCTAGTTAGTGGTAAGCAAGCAAATCAGTCATTTAGCGACCACAATATATAAAGCTAAAAAAAAAAAAATATAATAAACAATAATAATAATATATTCAAAATACAACTTTATGAATTTTTCGTTGTATGCTACAATAATCTATAATTGCAGCTAACTAACACTAACGGTCTCGCCCCTTACCCCCCCCCCCAAACCATTTTCTAAAAAACATGATTTTTTTTTAATTCTTGAAATTTTTTATTTTTTGTCTTGCAGAAAGGTTGTTGTAAAACTGTTTTTCTTTCCTTTTTTTTTTGCACCACTTTTTATGACCATGACTTTCATCAAGCTATCATCTAACAAAACTTATCTGGTTGATCGTTCGGTACGGTTAAATATTCGCCTCTTTCGGTCGGTAAGATATATTTTATAGTCCCTACTTTAATTCAAAATTCCTAAGCACGTTCGCAGGCAATGAAGCTTGAATTCTTTAGAGGCAAATAAATTTTGATTTACCGAGTTTTCTTGTGAATAAAAAAACGTTACTTCGCATGCACTAAATTTTCTATTAAGCTACATGTTAAGCAAGCATGATGATTGAGGTCAAAAAAGTATGAACATTCAGGTCATCAGGAATTGTCAACATTTCTATGATTCGTTATCATTATTTATCGTCGTTGAAAGTTAACATGCTAACATATCTTTACAACTTCGACACACTGTGCATGCCAACATTTGGTTCTTGCCTACATACCGGAGCGCAGGCAGCGCGCGTGGGGGGGAAAAGGCAGACTTCACGCAAATTGGGTCCATCTATCCTCTCTAGATCTGTGATCGCGGCGCATCGCTATCTCTTTTCATTTTGAGCCTCTGCTCAGGACATTTTGCCGCAAGCCACAATGCACCAATTAATTTTTTTAATTTATTTGTTATTGCTTCGGTTTGTGATTAATAAGAAATCGCCGGCAAATAGACGAACATATTAACATAACAATAATAAAAAAAAAACCTTATTCGTATATAGGAAAGAGAAAAAAAAAAGTCGTGCGTCGCTCGGATTAATGTGTGAAGTTCCAACAAAGTGCTGATTCAAAAAAATTCAAGATTCGAAGAATTCAGATCATTTGCTTTTGCGCACTTTTTTCCATAAGTACTGGCCATTTATTAAAAAAAAAAAAAGCGTAGGAAAATAAGAAAATTAGTTCGCTTTCACATCCTCTATCCTCTCATTCCACCTTTACTTCATAGTGCATACACTGAATCGAATGTTGGCCAAGATGTGTGTTTTGGTGTGTGCGAAGTGATATCACAGCACGCACCACTGGCTCTGGTGTCCTCTGCTGACAGCCTATTGTTTGCCATTTCCAATAGCAAGCGATACACGAATTTTCCATTCGAGATGGACAGGTTGTCTGCGAGTAATTTCGTCGCTATGTTGACGAAGGGGTGTATAACAAAAAAGTTGGTTTTGAGATAATCGGCTTTAAAGTTTTGGGTAATTTTGTTGTACAATATCTAAACCATTATTCATCCTCTTGTCTTGATTTTTTTACATGTATGTAATTTCGGGTATTTCAAATCGATTGATCTACTTTATTTGAGCATACGAAGTCATTAATTACACGTAATGCCGATTTTAAAACTAGCATATTGTATGCGCCGTTTTGTAAGCATAGAATTTGAGCGAAATAGTGCATACGCCCATCGTATACGTCTCTTTGTAAAATATTATTTGGTAAATTCATGTGTTCTATGGGCGTATATCGAAATTTTTCATGACACCTCTTATACATCAGAATAGGTCAGCACATGGGAATCAGTGAAAAGACGATAATTATGGACGTTAATCTATTACATCTATTACAAATTCCACTGATTGTCACGTACACATGAATGCAAAACACCAAATGTAAGTTGGAAAATTAGTTGGATATCACCAATTAAGTCAAATATGGACCAAACATCTTTACGTCATTAATGTGGTATTGACTTATATAAACCTCTTGTGATCCTGATTCCTAATTAACAGACACTGAACCTAAAACTTACGGCATCAAGTCGTCATATTTTGTGATTTTATGATGATATTCTTGCTATGGATTGGTAAACACAAGCAGGTTTGACAACTATTAATTCTTGACCTTGATTGGCAAATTTCAGAACTGAATACACTGCATCGCTTCGCGACATTTTGAAATCTAGATGTTAAGGCTCATTCACTCCAACTCCAGGATTTTCACATTCTTCCAACTGATAATTTGCATATCATGATCACTCGAAATTTTGACATACCGAGATTTTCCAGTCACATGCCATCAATGCATATACTGTACATATTGGCAATAATTGCTGATTATCAAACTTGGGAAAGTCCGAAAACGAGAGACTCGATAGATATTTCGCCTGAAGATAGCCTCCTATAGGCTATTAACTGAAAGGCTTTGGTAATTAAATAGCAATCGCGTACACCTCTCGTTTCTGGGCTTGCCGCAAGTTTGATAAATTAAATGTCTGGCTCTGTCCCTATTTAGGGAAATGTTTCTTGATGTTCGACAGTCATAGATGATGGCCGAGATGGTACTCTCAATATGTCTCGTAAGAGCTCTTGCAACTCTGGATGAAGTTCCCAAGTTCTGCCAAATGATGAGGCTCAATCAAAATAACGATTTATATTCTTTCATGAGGCGAGAGATTTTGCGAAATGAAATATCGTAGCGGGTCATGCTGCATCCCGATGTACATGTCACCAAATCAGAAGTGGCGATTAGGATTAATATATTGGAGCTATTTTTCGATTTTTAGACCTGGAATTTGATTGTTCTACATGATCATGATTCAATTGAAGAAATTTGTCAGTTTTGAATTCTATGATTTTTAATGATAAGTATCACTAATCCAGAAAAGTCTTTATATTTCACAGTGCTATAATCTCTATGATTATTGCTTCCATAATATAGTTTATGCTTTCCAAAGTGTGCATAAATTTCAAAGAGTGCAATAAACAGTCTTTATTGCACTCCTTCATTGAAATACATTAGCACATAGAAAGTTTTTCATCCTCTACAACGAAAATCATGCATAGAATTTGCGCGAAATATCGCGGATGCATAATTATTCATAATTATATGTATGTGACTTCACAATACGAGGTATAGGTATTTTTTGCTTTGACTTCTTTTCAGATGCGATATTATTTAACTAATAAACGACAATTTGGTTATTTCGTGTTACTGTCCAGCGTCGAAAACTAATTTTAATGACAAAGTAATAACTATATTGATTGAATAATTACAAGGAAATCACCATTAAGTCATTGAAAAACAGTTACAAGTTGATAACAATGTTTGAGCAGTTTTGGATGTGCACCTGTTTTGAATGCGCTTGAGACGTTGAGCTGATGTTTTGACTGTTTGATATGTTCTTATTGATTGCTAATGTTTGGGCAACTTCCAATTTGTGTTTTTTGCTTTGGTCAATGTAACCCATCGCCACCGCGTCACTTTTTCACCGAAATTGACGCTTCAATGAAGGGAGTGAAGCCCCTGAATCAGCTAAAGCTGTGGCTGATGATCGACGAAAACAGTGACTAGTATATTCAGTTGGATTGTCTAATTTCAAAAATTCCGCAATATACGATGGCACTTTTGCTACGGCATTACGACCCATTGGTTGAGATGTGAATTTTTTTGATTTGTAATTGAAATTTCTGAAAAATCTCCCATTTTTGTCATCAACTTTGTTGTGATACTCAGACACCATTTCATAAGGTACCTTGTCCATCATCCTCGAATTTAGGGATAATGAAAAAAATGAAGATTTTCCAGTTGGACCAGTTTTGCTGAATCTTACATGTATTGTTATCTCATTTGCAGAAACCTTTACTTCAGAAAACAGTAAGTTGACTAGCTCAACACATCGTAAGCCACCGTAATATCCTATAAGAGCTACAACCTTTTTCGCAAGAACCTTTTTCGAACCTTTTCAGTTGCGGCTGCTCGTTATGATCAGCATCGAAAAATTTGAATAGATCTTCTTTCGATATTACCTTAGACTGCTTTTTCGGCTGGCCTTTCTTTTCAATCGCTTTTATGAAGCTTTTTAAAATTGGTACTTCATTAAACGATTTCCAGTTTTTATAGGTCGCATGGTACTTATTTAGGCAGCTGTACGCTTGCCAAAGAGTTGAAGGCGCGTACTTTCCCGAAAGATTTTTCATAAATATCAAAACGCTTTCTAAACTCTCTTTACGTTCTTCTTTTCTAAGAATTCTGAGAATCGGTTCTTCCACGTAGTGTAAATGGCGACAGACTTATAATTAAATACTTCGTCTTGAATAGCCTGTATGGAGCCATTGCTCTCGCTGTTTTGATCAATTTTCGGACATTTGTTCTTAAAATCCTTGCAATCGCAGTCTAGATGTACATTTGTTGAAAAATTGCAGTCTTGTTTTATGCTGAAATTACTGATCATAGTGGAATAATATAATGACTAGTTGTTGATGAGATAAATCTGCATGTACAATGGACAGAGAAGCAGGCTATCTGATTTCAAAATTGCTTTGGTTTGATTTTCAAATCACGTTAAGGATCATGATCATAGATTCTGGTAGTTCTGTGAAATATAAAGTTACTTACAGAACTCGTGCAAAGATATCCAGCTTAATTGCATTTTTCTCGATCAACAAACTATGCCCTCGCCCTTCGGGCTCGTGCATAGACATGTTGATCTCAAAAAATGCAATAAAGCTGGATACTTTGCACTTGTTGTGTAAATAACTATTCTTTTTGTCTGTTGACATTAAGGTTTGTTGATATCATCTTTGTGAAAATGCAATGGCTGGTACAGGAATACTGCGGAAAATTGCAGTATCATTTATGTACATGGAATTTTTTTATTAAATTTGATTTACAGTACTCTCGTGTTGATGTTTTTACAATGAGCATGTCAGCTATGTCTTATAATATGAGAGATTGTCGGATTTCTATGATCAGAGCTGATCATAAAAAGCGGACTACCTCAATTTCGCTGAAATTCAATCGATTCTCATGTCTTCCAATCGTGTCGCATATCAACCTGCCATACATCATTCGAGAGCTTGCATTCTCGACACTTTAAAATGGGCTATGATAGACTTGCATCCGTTAGTGCATTTGCTGAGCAATGTTCAAAATGTGAAAGTCGCTCAATTTACAAATCGCAATTTTTCTACAAGAAAACATGTGAGTATGATAATGAATCATCCACGGTGAGAACGAACATTTTCTGAGCTCTCTTTTGACATGGTCATCAAAATCGGTGAGCTAATGAGAAAACTAGTGATATCGTAAAGATATCACATAAACATGACCATTTTGGTTAAAAATGTTATGTTTTCACATTTCCATGAAAAGTGTTATTACATGTCTTTGTTCTCTCATGGCAGCTGCTAACTAGTGTTTACCTTACATTGTGTTTGTGTCCTTCTTCGGAAATGAGAAATTATATGAAAATGGCTACATATTCGTGCTCCTCACATCGCAAGGATACCAAACAATAATATTTTTGATGAAAAAGTGAGAACATAACATTTTCAGTCAAAAAGGTCATGTTTATGTGATAACTTTACGATACCACTAATTTTTTATTAGCTCACCGATTTTGATGACAATTATTTCAAAAGACAGCTCAGAAAATGCTCGTTATCCCCCTTGCCTGATTCATGATCATACTCACATGTTTTCTTATAGAAAAATTACGATTTGTAAATTGAGCGACTTTCACATTTTGGGCACTGCTCAGCAAATGCAAAATAGTTCAATACGTCATCACTGAAGAAGCAGTGAATTTTGAACACCAGCCAGTGGCGTGCGTGTTATAATATCATTTCGAGATCTAGTCCGCAGCAACAACAAGCTTCTGCAAGGAACAAGGCCGAATATGAGACTTTCGTAAAATGATGTGCACACTATTCCTATAACGAATCTGTGCGTCTGCCGAGTTCTACCTGGTTTCTCTTCTTGGTTATTCTCACATGATCAAAGAAAAACATCGTGGCACAGATTTCACTTTTTTCACTTCATTTTTTTAGCTAGAATGAAATTTTCTACGTTTTTGCTAATTGCAGTAAAAATACCAAGCTTAGAGCCATAATTTTTGACATGGAATGTCATCAGGACATTTCCTGTTATGCGTGTGTGTTATCATCATGTTTTTGATTGGCGAAGTGTGCGAGAATGTGGCTAAATGTAAATTACATTGCTCAAAATACTTGTGTTTGCCGACATTAAGAGGCTTGCCAAATCTGAATGTGTATAGTTTCATTGGCAGGGTTGCATGAAATAATAAGAAGCGACCTGAAGTCATTCCATATTAAATATTATGACTCTTTACCTTAGTACTTTTCACTTTATCAGAGAACGCATAAAAAAATTCATTTTGTTAATTTTCAGTTTCATGTGTTTTTCTTTGATCGTGTCTGACAAGAGAAACCAGCTAGAACTAGGCAGACACGCAGATTCGTAGAGTGTACATCATTCTGTGAAGGTCTCACTTTCGGCAGAAACTCGCTCTGGTTGCCGGATTATACTCGTATTTCGTTCGGTCACACATTGCTGTCACAGTTCCACACATTGATAGATCCTGCGAAGAGACCGACTGAACTAAATTTTTCACGCTTTCCAACTTCTAAGCAATTAAATTATGTACAAGAAAACCATGGCAGCAGCATCACCTTCGTGTTTATTACAGGTTGTCCATTCACATCCACATTAGAAGTACAATAGAAGTACATGTATTTTATTACATTTTTTCCAACAAGTTAGTTCACAAAGATAATCCATAGCACAATGAAATTCTAGTGGTTTGGTATTGATTGTAAAAGTCAATTTTGGGAACAATTTTCTTATCGTAGAAAAAGTAATTGTGTTGATTGTTTACTATCTTGCAAATTAAACCAGTAGCCCACAGAGAAATGAATGTATACTTAGGAAACTGCATATTTGTATGTGCGGCATCAGTACACAAACGTCTGGTTTTACCCTCCCAATATCTGTAATTCCAAGAAATAACTTTATTCGCCTCATCTTTAGTTACAGTATCAGTGTACACATATTCATGACCTCTATTGTTCGTCAGATTTTGCAAAGCTGTACCATCTAATAGAGCAGCTTTCAACCTCTTTCTCGCGCTTGACATTGATTTTCTTGCCTCTCGAATTTTTATCGTTAAATTCATGTTATGAGCATCAGCAAATGGAAAAGTTTCAAGACAATTTTGTAATACTTGTTCAGCTTTCTTGATATCCGCAACCATTGCACCAATTGATTCATAATCTTTATCGTCAGCCACAACGTTTACGTTGCGCATCGATGAAGCGCACACCTTGAAGGACTTTATCGGTGTGATTTCCATCAAAAAAGGAACTCCCTGAGGATTTTGTGCTTTCATGTTGCCGAGTGCGCTTTTCAGTGCAGCAAGAGCGGAGTTGACGTCGGTAGGAACTTGTTTCAGATTTGCATTGCAGTCAGTAGTGACTGTGACGTTCATCGCACTATTTGAATTTAACTTATTTAAACCCACGTTTACACTTCCTCCAACGCTGAACTGAAAAGAAGACCATCAAGTTTAAGCAATGATGAATTCATTATTGTGTGATGACCTAGAAAATTACGCACAGACAAAAATGATTTGATTTATGATGGATCAGATATGAAGGATCTTGACATGGCTCACGATGTGGGTGGCTTTCGACCTCCTGCCCCATTTTCGCTTTTGTATCTTTCAGTTGCAGCCTATTTTCAAGGGTTTTCTCTAACAATCGCTTCATTTGGCTTACCAGAAGGTCAAATGCACAACTCATTTTAAAAAGTACTAGACTGAATTTTGCTACTTTTGAAGACACTTCTGTTTGATAATATTCAAAGAAGCATCGAATTTCAATGTGAATACCGTAGTTAATGAATAAAAGTCTATAAATCACTTCAGGATTACCTGTTATACCATAGACATCGAAGTATTGGGAAATCAAATGTCCTGTAAATATACTACTTATTAATATATGGTATAGACACATAAGTATAGCCACACTTTATAGTATTGGCACATAGTGTAGTCATACATTATTTTTGCATTTTCATAATTAGAGGTCGTCGTCCTTCTTCTTTATAATCACATTTGAAATCACACTAGGTGACATGCCAGGCGTAATTCACGCGTAATTACGGAACACCCCAAACATCCGTGGTTAATGACATTCTATTCTTCTGCCCGCGTACATACGCGCTGCACTAAGAGTCAGAAATCACTTGATCTGATATTGTTGAAACATGGGAAATGTTTATGAATACGCGCGGGCGAGCGTTTATAGTTTGCGCGTCGCGTCTACGGTTGTCTCCGTTGCCGCTTGAACCACGGATGAACCGCTAAGCATGTTCTGTCTTCTCTGAGCATGAAATTGAGGTCCTATTACATTGTTTAGCCTCTGATACATGCAGCGGACAAATGAGACGCAAAGCCTATATAACAGGACTGCCAACTATACTAACTTATACAACAGATGTTGCAGCAATGTCCCGCATAGCCACGGATGTTTGGGGTCATGTGTAATTGCGCGTAGTTTATGCGTGAATTGCGCGTAATTGAGCGCGGCATGTCACCTAGTGCACTAAGAAGTAGAGCACCATTTCATAGACATATTAGAAAAATAGATTTGAAGGAAAATCTTCCACATTTTCTTGCATAAATCGTTCGTTCTCTTCTCCTTTCGTGCTCCTTAATAGGATTTTAGTGCATTCAACCAACTTGGTATCGTAAATATTAAACGGAAAAGTCATTTATTGATAAAACTTCGGCAAAATTTCAAATTGGTGATTTAATTTTGAATTATTTTTCATAGCACGAATTTGAGCGAGCATGATCAAAATAGATGGCATCATTAGACAGGTTCTCGCACGTGTGTCCCAAATGTCATGTGATAAGGAAGGACCCGGGATATCGGCGTGCTTCGTGGCCCGGTATGACTAGGGTTAAGGAAAAACCTAGTCTAACCTGGAGGCATTTTGCGCAAAATTGGTGAAATTTTGTCAAATTTCTAAATGATATGCTTCAAAACTCATATCGTATTTTCTAAGTATTTTCTTTCTTGAATTTAGAGACACTTCCTGTTCGAGTGCAGCCACGAAATCTTGACCGCCTTTGGGAATGCAATGTCTTAATGAAGTTGTCATTTCAGGCTTCACTTTTCAAAAATAATGTTTTTTGGAATTGGTGGGTTCAAATTTACATGGCGCTGAAAATGTTTACTTTTAAATCTTCCAATTTGCCTCAAAATTTACAATGCTAAAAGTTGAACTCCAAAAAATTACCTGCAATCAATATGAAAACGTTCTTCGGCTAGTCATCGCACCAGAATGACTTCTACATGTTATGACACAGTCGGAAATTTCCTTTCGTCGCATAATAAAATCATTCTTAATGTAGACACAGTTTAGGGACAGCAACTCGTTAAAAATGTACATGTATTCACTATTTTTTTCTTCCTAATTTAAGATGATTGCTGGATGGCAATCGAAAAATTGTTTGCTTCTTGATGAAAAATAATGATAATCTGAAAAACATTATGCCATGACTAGTCAGGGCATCTTCCAAATCTATTACAATTACATTACGTCAATTCAAAATTACAAAGTAGAAAAGCTGTCCAGGTGGTTGTAAGTACATGAAGATGTGATATACGAGGGGTGATTGATAAGTTCGCGGCCTGACATAGAAAGCTTAAAGCCAGACCATTATGCACACGTGGATTGATACAATGGAAAGTGCTGACGGCGCATGACGAGTGGTCAGTCGATCCGGTGAACTGTTGGTAAACCACAGCTACTTAACTTCAGTTACTAACTTATCAGTCAGTTAGTCAGATAAGTGTTGCGTAAGATGGATTACGTTTCAAATCGAGCTGTCATTCGTTATCCCGGCTTGAAAGGACTCACACCAAAGGATATTCATGATGATATGGTTCGATATATTCCGATATGGCACCATCGGACTTTCATCTCTTCCCACAAATGAAATTGGAGCTCAGTGGTCAGCACTTCGCATCCAACAGTGACGTCATGGAGGCCGGTGAGGGGTATCTGGACTCCAAAGACTCACACTTCTATGAGCAAGGGATCCGCGCATTGCAGCACCGTTGGGCGAAGTGCGTTGATTGTAGGGGCGATTATGTCGAAAAATAAATATATGTATCGTATGCGAAATATGCTTTTTTCTATATCGGGCCGCGAACTTTTCAATCACTCTCGTATATATATATATAAATAAATGAAGACAGGTATCAAAATGGCATTAAATAAGTAAACAAAAACTCAGAAAAAATTCATGAATAACTATCCCAACCGGTTTCGCCTCTTCACGGGAGGCTACTCATGGGAAGTGAAGTAAATCTATTGGAATCAATCACATTTGTATACATTCATAATGTAGACATCAGAATTAGGTGGAAAATAAAAACATAGAAATTATTCACTTATTCAGAGGAGGACACAGCATAGAGATGAAATGTTGTTCCTTTAACTCTCTATCCATGCGGCTGGCACTAGGATGCATCTGATATATAGGGGCCGCTTCAAAATTAATGTTAAGTGGGCCTCGAGCACACTGGGCTATATGCCTACTAACGGTCAGAACTCTATAAGCTTCACTTGAGATTTGTTGGCGATGAACAGTTATCCGAGTTCGAAATACATCGCCGGTTTGGCCAATATAGAAATCGCCACAGGACTTACACCGAAGAACGTAAATCAGATTCTTGGAGGTACAGCTCATGTTGGTCTTAATCTTGAAGGGCTCATTGTTCTTCAGACTTATCTGATTACCTGTGATTAGAAGATCACAACATCCACATCGAGCTTCTTCGCATCTGGTGATACCTTTGATTGTTGGCCTGTTGTTATGGTTGAGGAGTCTTATCAAATTCGGAGATTGCCTGTATGATCTGCATATTTCACAGTTATCAAAATGGGGAATTTGTTTGATGGCATTACTTATTGGTAAGATCACATCTCTATACACATTGGGATTGTTCTTATTATATGTACAAATGAATGGCACTTTGTTATTCCTGTTGTTACTACTACCTTCCAGCTGAGACCTCTGAGTTCCATTTTGAGCCGCACGACAAAATGCGTGGTCAATGAGGGTGACAGGGTAATTAAGTTTTATAAGCGTAGTCTTTAATTCAGTTAATTGTTGTAATCTATTCTTCTGTTGAGAAACAATCACATTAATCCTCGAGGCTAGTGCATACGGCATATTGCGAACTATATGTTTCGGATGTCCAGAATCAAACGGAACGTAATTGCGAGTGTCCGTAGCTTTACGAAAAATATCCGTCTCTAACTTATCTCCTTCTTTATAAATTAGAACGTCCAGAAAATGCATGCTACCAGGGCTAGATTCCATAGTGAAATTTATATTTTGGTGAAGTTCGCATAATATCGAATAAAATTGTTCAATATCACCAAAACGTCGATCCCAAATTATCCAGCAGTCGTCTATGAACGTAATCCATCTGTTCTTTATTTCATCAGATATTCCATTGCCATATACGTTGCCAGTTACCTCATACAATTTTACCTCCAAATACCCCATTACGAGGATAGCGTAAGTAGGGGCTACCTTAGTACCCATCGCGGTACCTGAGATCTGAATGTAAGTATCATCTTCAAAGGTGAAATAATTATTCTTCAGAATGAAATGAATAGCCGAGAGAATGAAATTCACCGAAAATCTATGGGATATGAAAGCTCTTTTCTCTAAGACCCAAAAGTTTATAGCATCCATGCCCAGAGAGGTAGGAATACGCGTATACAGTGATTCGACATCGAAAGTGGTAAGAATTGCATTTTCAATATTTGCATTGTCATTAGTAAAAGATCTTATCTTGTTCAAGAAATCAAACGTGTCTCTACAATAACTAGGAATGAAGGGTAGTAACGGCTTGAGAATTTCGTCCAGAAACGCGCTTAAGTGACTCGTTGGGGAATAAGAACTCGAAATAATGGGACGAAACTTAAGATTTCCAGGAGGGTTAATCGTTAAACAACCATACTCATCCATATGCGAAATATCAAAGTAATCCTGATACTTATGCAACTTGGGCAGACCGTAGATAAAGGCCATCTGATAGTTAAAGTTGGTCAAATAATCTATTTCATTTTTCGTAAAATCGCAATTATCTCTGTTATCTTTGATTAATTTCTTAATGTTAGAAATAGTTGAATTCATCTTATAGTTATGAACTAGCGAGTAAGTATTCGTATCATTCAAGTGTTCGAACAAAAGTCTGGATTTGTAAAATGCATAGTCGAGCACGACAACGGCTCCGCCTTTATCAGCAACAGTGATATGCAATAATTTATCATTCCGTAGCTTTTGCATGCTTTCGTTTTCTGCTTTACTGATATTATGGAACGGCTTATTTCGCTGTGTTTTCAGCTTAGAAGTATTGTCTTTTATCAATTCTATCATGTTGTCAAGTTGCTGGTTATTGCCTTTAGGGGGTAAAAAATTAGATTTATTGCGCTTAAGATCAGGACAAATTTGCTCATCTGTGTCATCGTAGAAATAATCTTTCAGTCTCAAATCTCTACAGAATTTCATTACTTCCCCTTCCATGGGTACTAAGGTAACCCCTACTTACGCTATCCTCGTAATGGGGTATTTGGAGGTAAAATTGTATGAGGTAACTGGCAACGTATATGGCAATGGAATATCTGATGAAATAAAGAACAGATGGATTAGGTTCATAGACGACTGCTGGATAATTTGGGATCGACGTTTTGGTGATATTGAACAATTTTATTCGATATTATGCGAACTTCACCAAAATATAAATTTCACTATGGAATCTAGCCCTGGTAGCATGCATTTTCTGGACGTTCTAATTTATAAAGAAGGAGATAAGTTAGAGACGGATATTTTTCGTAAAGCTACGGACACTCGCAATTACGTTCCGTTTGATTCTGGACATCCGAAACATATAGTTCGCAATATACCGTATGCACTAGCCTCGAGGATTAATGTGACTGTTTCTCAACAGAAGAATAGATTACAACAATTAACTGAATTAAAGACTACGCTTATAAAACTTAATTACCCTGTCACCCTCATTGACCACGCATTTTGTCGTGCGGCTCAAAATGGAACTCAGAGGTCTCAGCTGGAAGGTAGTAGTAACAACAGGAATAACAAAGTGCCATTCATTTGTACATATAATAAGAACAATCCCAATGTGTATAGAGATGTGATCTTACCAATAAGTAATGCCATCAAACAAATTCCCCATTTTGATAACTGTGAAATATGCAGATCATACAGGCAATCTCCGAATTTGATAAGACTCCTCAACCATAACAACAGGCCAACAATCAAAGGTATCACCAGATGCGAAGAAGCTCGATGTGGATGTTGTGATCTTCTAATCACAGGTAATCAGATAAGTCTGAAGAACAATGAGCCCTTCAAGATTAAGACCAACATGAGCTGTACCTCCAAGAATCTGATTTACGTTCTTCGGTGTAAGTCCTGTGGCGATTTCTATATTGGCCAAACCGGCGATGTATTTCGAACTCGGATAACTGTTCATCGCCAACAAATCTCAAGTGAAGCTTATAGAGTTCTGACCGTTAGTAGGCATATAGCCCAGTGTGCTCGAGGCCCACTTAACATTAATTTTGAAGCGGCCCCTATACATCAGATGCATCCTAGTGCCAGCCGCATGGATAGAGAGTTAAAGGAACAACATTTCATCTCTATGCTGTGTCCTCCTCTGAATAAGTGAATAATTTCTATGTTTTTATTTTCCACCTAATTCTGATGTCTACATTATGAATGTATAGAAATGGATAGTTATTCATGAATTTTTTTTTAGGTTTTTGTTTACGTTTATATATATATATATATACGGTTTTTTTATATATGCAATATACAGTTGCGTAGAGTGCTCAATGGGTGTCAGAGCTTTGATAAAATCAAAAAATGTTGTTATGCAATACTCCGAGTATACTTAGAGTTTCACGCTACATACGATCTTCATAGTGCAGTTAACATGAAACAACGAAGCAATATAAACATAGTAAGTTATAGGGAGGTGTTTTCAAATTACAAAATTGGCAAGAGGAATGCGGCAATGATATTTCACTGATCAGCGAATAGATGACAGTAAATATTTTCTTCTATGTCTACATGTAGATATAATTTCACACTTTTTGTTAATTAAATTATTAGGCTTTTGTGTTAGAATGTGATATTTCTCCATCAGACACAGATTACATTTTCTTGTACCACATTTATACGGTGATGTTTCACAAATTATTTCCCATTTGATGTTATAATTTTTGTTGTTGTTCTTCAATATCCAGATAAATTTCGACAATGCAGTTTCGTTTTCATATCTGATGTTCGTGAAAGACTTTTTGTGATTGCGATATCTCGTTTTGAAGCTGTTTTCTGTTTGACCGATGTATGAATGATCTTTGCCATCTTCTGTTGTTACCGTCGCTTTATACACAACGCATTCCTTCAAACATTTTCCTTCAAGAGGACATTCATCTTTTTTCCTGCAATTGCATTGTTGCTCACTGGATTGCGTTTGGCTAGTTTCGCTGCTGTTTGAGTTGTTTTCGTTTTTGTTTGAATTCAATATCTTGCTGTTATGCTGCTTGATAGTATTTCTCATATTAGTCATGCAGCTATAACTCACCTTTATGTTGTTTCTGTTGAAGAGAGTTCGATATTTATGGTTGGAAGGAAAGTGCTTATTCACTAATGAGAGGAATTTATGTCCAATATCTGTTTTTACATTTTGACTGAACGGCGGATTGAACCAGATGATATTTCGGCGCCTTTGTTTCTTATTTTCTGCTTTCTTGAACTTCAACTTATGCCTGTATCCACACTTTTCGAGCGCGCTTTGATAATGTGGCTTTACCTTTTCAAATTCAGCTGCATCGCTTGAGAGTGAAGATAATCTTTTTTCCACCATTGTTGGTATTTGTTTAATTATTTCTGGCGGGTGGTTTGATTTTGAGTTGACATATAAAGGTATATTATTTGGCTTCATGTACGGTCTGTATTTACCAGTTTGCAAATTGAGATGAACATCTAGAAAATCAGTAGACGTCAAGTTACTTTCTACCGTAATTTTCAAATTTTGCTCTTGGAAGATCTTTATTATATCCTTTCTTGCTTTGTCAGTTTCGGGTCCGGTTACATTATTCAAAACTGCGAGGCCATCGTCTCTAAACAATCCGATATTGTCTTTTCCAAATCTTGCTGCTAATTTACTCAACAGGAACAACCCAACTAACTCGCAAACTTCTGCGCCATCGTAGCTGCCTTGGGTAACATCAAACAACCCGTTTTCTCCTTTTTTCTGCCATATTTCGTTCTTTGTGTATAGCAATGATTTTCTGGCATGTAATATTGTGTCAATGTCTTGTTGCTTGAATGTTGAGAAATTTTCAGCGAATTTGATGCTGTCGATCAATAATTTTTCTGTAATAGAAGGATAAAAATCCACAATATCAAATTTCATAAATTTTGATGAGTCTTTTGTAGTTATATTCTCGAACCACTCAATCACTGATGAAGTTTGCTTCCATTGCATAACATTTACACTTTCTCTCACAATTGCGTTGTGTTGATCCAGTATGCATTTACTAATTTTTCCAATTTCGGATTTGGCGGGATTTAATAGCCGACATTTCAACGGATTGGGGAAATTTTCCTTATGGTCTTTGAAAGTTATGAATGCAGTGCTGGGACTGTAACATTCGATGCGGTTTGATAATTTATAGGACTTCGCGAGTGATTTAGCCTCCATGTTTACTGATCTTTCTACTGATTCATTTGATTTCTTGTATGTCGCTGTGACATTGTCATTCAATGTTTTATTGTAAAAGTCTTTTTGAACTTCATACATATTGTTGGTTTTGTCTGCAAATACAATCACATTGCTTGATTTTTGAATGTCGTTACGATCACTTTTCAATTGATTCAGGAATTCGTTTTGGAGATTTCGAAATTCAATGGATTGTATCATGATGTAAAGGTCTTCTTCGAATGCGTTTAGAAGATTGTCAGATGGTGGACATTTGTTTGTTGAAAAACCATAATTTTCAATTTGCTCTTCATTTATTTCGATGTCTTTGTTGTTGAAAAAATATGCCTTCCATCTTATTCGCTTTATAAAACTCTCCAATTTTTGTATCATACATTTTAGATAAGATTGCTTCGAGGGTAGTGGGATGTTCTTCATTGAGTATTCTATTACTTCTGGTGTTAAATCCATTTTTATCAAAAAAAGCAACTGTAGAAGCAGAGTGCTCAACGTGTAGGATTCACGGGGCGATATGCGGTTTTTTTATATATGCAATATACAGTTGCGTAGAGTGCTCAATGGGTGTCAGAGCTTTGATAAAATCAAAAAATGTTGTTATGCACTACATCGAGTATACTTAGAGTCTCACGCTACATACGATCTTCATAGTGCAGTTAACATGAAACAACGAAGCAATATAAACATAGTAAGTTATAGAGAGGTGTTTTCAAATTACAAAATTGGCAAGAGGAATGCGGCAATGATATTTCACTGATCAGCGAATAGATGACAGTAAATATTTTCTTCTATGTCTACATGTAGATATAATTTCACACTTTTTCTTAATTAAATTATTAGGCTTTTGTGTTAGAATGTGATATTTCTCCATCAGACACAGATTACATTTTCTTGTACCACATTTATATACATGTACCACATTCACGCATATCGCCCCGTGAATCCTACACGTTGAGCACTCTGCTTCTACAGTTGCTTTTTTTGATAAAAATGGATTTAACACCAAAAGTAATAGAATACTCAATGAAGAACATCCCACTACCCTCGAAGCAATCTTATCTAAAATGTATGATACAAAAAGTGGAGAGTTTTATAAAGCGAATAAGATGGAAGGCATATTTTTTCAACAACAAAGACAGCGAAATAAATGAAGAGCAAATTGAAAATTATGGTTTTTCAACAAACAAATGTCCACCATCTGACAATCTTCTAAACGCATTCGAAGAAGACCTTTACATCATGATACAATCCATTGAATTTCGAAATCTCCAAAACGAATTCCTGAATCAATTGAAAAGTGATCGTAACGACATTCAAAAATCAAGCAATGTGATTGTATTTGCAGACAAAACCAACAATATGTATGAAGTTCAAAAAGACTTTTACAATAAAACATTGAATGACAATGTCACAGCGACATACAAGAAATCAAATGAATCAGTAGAAAGATCAGTAAACATGGAGGCTAAATCACTCGCGAAGTCCTATAAATTATCAAACCGCATCGAATGTTACAGTCCCAGCACTGCATTCATAACTTTCAAAGACCATAAGGAAAATTTCCCCAATCCGTTGAAATGTCGGCTATTAAATCCCGCCAAATCCGAAATTGGAAAAATTAGTAAATGCATACTGGATCAACACAACGCAATTGTGAGAGAAAGTGTAAATGTTATGCAATGGAAGCAAACTTCATCAGTGATTGAGTGGTTCGAGAATATAACTACAAAAGACTCATCAAAATTTATGAAATTTGATATTGTGGATTTTTATCCTTCTATTACAGAAAAATTATTGATCGACAGCATCAAATTCGCTGAAAATTTCTCAACATTCAAGCAACAAGACATTGACACAATATTACATGCCAGAAAATCATTGCTATACACAAAGAACGAAATATGGCAGAAAAAAGGAGAAAACGGGTTGTTTGATGTTACCCAAGGCAGCTACGATGGCGCAGAAGTTTGCGAGTTAGTTGGGTTGTTCCTGTTGAGTAAATTAGCAGCAAGATTTGGAAAAGACAATATCGGATTGTTTAGAGACGATGGCCTCGCAGTTTTGAATAATGTAACCGGACCCGAAACTGACAAAGCAAGAAAGGATATAATAAAGATCTTCCAAGAGCAAAATTTGAAAATTACGGTAGAAAGTAACTTGACGTCTACTGATTTTCTAGATGTTCATCTCAATTTGCAAACTGGTAAATACAGACCGTACATGAAGCCAAATAATATACCTTTATATGTCAACTCAAAATCAAACCACCCGCCAGAAATAATTAAACAAATACCAACAATGGTGGAAAAAAGATTATCTTCACTCTCAAGCGATGCAGCTGAATTTGAAAAGGTAAAGCCACATTATCAAAGCGCGCTCGAAAAGTGTGGATACAGGCATAAGTTGAAGTTCAAGAAAGCAGAAAATAAGAAACAAAGGCGCCGAAATATCATCTGGTTCAATCCGCCGTTCAGTCAAAATGTAAAAACAGATATTGGACATAAATTCCTCTCATTAGTGAATAAGCACTTTCCTTCCAACCATAAATATCGAACTCTCTTCAACAGAAACAACATAAAGGTGAGTTATAGCTGCATGACTAATATGAGAAATACTATCAAGCAGCATAACAGCAAGATATTGAATTCAAACAAAAACGAAAACAACTCAAACAGCAGCGAAACTAGCCAAACGCAATCCAGTGAGCAACAATGCAATTGCAGGAAAAAAGATGAATGTCCTCTTGAAGGAAAATGTTTGAAGGAATGCGTTGTGTATAAAGCGACGGTAACAACAGAAGATGGCAAAGATCATTCATACATCGGTCAAACAGAAAACAGCTTCAAAACGAGATATCGCAATCACAAAAGTCTTTCACGAACATCAGATATGAAAACGAAACTGCATTGTCGAAATTTATCTGGATATTGAAGAACAACAACAAAAATTATAACATCAAATGGGAAATAATTTGTGAAACATCACCGTATAAATGTGATACAAGAAAATGTAATCTGTGTCTGATGGAGAAATATCACATTCTAACACAAAAGCCTAATAATTTAATTAACAAAAAGTGTGAAATTATATCTACATGTAGACATAGAAGAAAATATTTACAGTCATCTATTCGCTGATCAGTGAAATATCATTGCCTCATTCCTCTTGCCAATTTTGTAATTTGAAAACACCTCCCTATAACTTACTATGTTTATATTGCTTCTTTGTTTCATGTTAACTGCACTATGAAGATCGTATGTAGCGTGAAACTCTAAGTATACTCGGAGTAGTGCATAACAACATTTTTTGATTTTATATATATATATATATATAAATGTTGTATATATATATATATATATATATATATATATATAATATATATATGTAATATGTAAATATGTAATATATTTATATATGTAAAAATGTTCAAGGTCTCAGCAATTGGTTTGATATATTGAAATAATTGAAGTGAAAACACATGGAATGCATAAGCGTTTTCTTTATTCTTCAGGTGCAAAGTGGAACAAAAAGCAAGATCATCATAATTTCAAATATACATTCATCATAGATATGGATGTTGTGAGGTAATTTACGTAGTAGGACATGCACATGCATAGCAAATAGAAAAATAACTTTGTCATACTAAAATACATCAACGATATCTAATTTATGTATTAGATTGAAACATAGATTTAAGTACAGAAGAACATATATGCGAACTATACCTTTTTGCATTCTACTTTTGAATAAGTGAATTCAATTTCTGCTGACTTTTTCCTAACCATATACCTATGCCTATGTTATGGCAACTTTCATAGATTTTAGCGAATTCATTTTCGTCATACTTATTTCCTATTTCTGATTAAAATGAGATGACTATGTTGCGCAAAGACATTTTATTCGAGAATGACAGCATTCATCCCTAAAAGTAAGATGAAAATCTGAAAGACAAGAAAAGTTCAATGGAAGATGATTTTCCGGATTTTACCAGTGTTTTTGCTATTTCATGGCCACTTAGCTGCCCTTGGATACTAGGATTTGCACAATCCCTCTCGACACAGCGTCATACTGTAAATCCGCTTCAGGCTGCGATAATGCTTTGTCAATTACAGTCGCAAATTCTTCTTCAAAGAGAAATTCACTGATTTCAGATAAAAAGTCAGAAATTATTGGTCATCATTCCGCCTTCAATCATGCTGAATGAACAATGTCCACGTACTCACCCAGTCATCTTGGAAGACTAATGTCTGCATGTCAGTGTATACAAGCCATTATATAAAGGCCTTGCCTTCTTGTTTGATGTTCGACTCTTTCCATTGGATAGGTGTCGATCTTAACTGCTTCTTGATAACAAGTCTCCCCTCCAAGCCTCGACTTATGGCCTGGACGCAGATAGATGAACTTAGTGAAAACTCCTGCTGCACTTTCTCTTTGATCTCCAACAAAGTGATGATAAACTTCTCTTCCACTCATCTCACCAATGTGGCTACCATCGATTCACGCACCTTTGTATAAGTACGTGCTTATCAGTTGGTCGCTTTCAGTCTTTCAAAAATTGGCTATCATGCTTCTTGCATTTTGCCTATGAATGCCTAACTGATCTGCATGCTGCAAGTAGTCTGACACGGATTGTCAAGCCGCTATCAGACGATCTCGAGCAGTTTGCGCTATACTCATGCATTTTCTAAGTCTGGTGTCATCACATGAATCGCCACTCTGTGTGTTGATATGACATACGAGAGAGTATAATGCCAGACACACTCCCGGTTAGACGAAAGAGTGAGATGAAGGTGACAATATCCAGAAGCTCCACACATAATCTTCCAGAATTTGAATCTCAGAATAACGATATTGAATGTACTATGAATGCATCTTTGTTCTATGAATAACATATTGAGAAGGAGTATCTAGAAATCGGACATGATAAATGAATGGATATCTTGCTCAGCAGAAATTGAATTCACTTATCTAGAAATAGAATGCAAAAAGGTATAATATAAAATGCATCTGATATGAAAAGTGAATGAATTCATAAGAAACGTATAAAAAGTGATTCATGAATTTAATTTTGGATGAAAGCGATCGATAAAACATTTTTCTTTACATTTACGTTCAATTTTGTTTTCAGAAAAAAGCTTGTAAAAAGGAAAAATTGACATGTTGCCCCTACCACACGTTTCCAGACGTTCACTTAATTTAATTAGTCTATAATTGGCATTCAAAATCTATTGCTTGTGAACCCTTACTCTGGTTCTTAAGGATGTCCCAGTTTCTCTGATATAATAATTTTGACAACCGGGGCAGGTGATGGCATATACAACAGTAGTGATCCCATGACAAAATCAAGGCCAAAATGTGCAACGATGAGTCATCATACTGACTAACCCCCTCTCCGGAGAGAGGAAGGAAGTTGCCAAGGATGTGATGGAAGGATGGGTCCGAGAGGAGGAAACCGTTCCCTCCCCCTCTGGAAGGAAGGAAGGAGGAACTCTCCTGTGAGGCAAGGGTAGGAATCTCCGAAAAACGAGTTAGAAAAAGGTGGGTTTTGGACGTTTTGGGATGAAAAATTCCGTATTTCGGGAAGAAGGAGGGCTCGGGTGGCAAACGGAGGGCAGATTTGGATTCTACGTGAAATTTTGGGATAGGGAGGTTGTTTTCAGCTCAATCGGAGAGAAAAAGTTCTGACCCCCCCCTCCCGACGAGACTTCCAACTTTGTTTCTAGAGATGGTAGAAAGTCGTGTGATAGCTCGTTTGAAAGCTAAGAGTGATACAAATTCAGTGGAAGAAACGGCGTGTCTCTACGTTTGTTCGTTGAGGTGTGAGAGTGACTAAGATTTTTGCCCATCACCGAAAAAACGACAGAGTTAGAATTTTTATGAAAATGGCTCTAGCGGGTGAACGAAGCATCGTATGAGAAAACTGAGACCAGATTTGGAATCAGCGTGCAATTCTGCATCTAGAGGGTGAGTTTCAAGTGAATCGGAGAGAAAAAGTCGAAAATTTTCTTCACACTGGGTCTCAACACGGGATTTTTTCGTGAAAATGTTAAATTGTGGCCTACTTTGGTGACGACTCATTCAAAAATGGAAGTCAATGAAGAGCTCGGGTTTCTTTTAGGGGCAAGACCGCACTTTGTTCTCTAGGATCCTATCTTTTCAGATGTGTGGAAGGTTTCGTTTCCAAATGAAAGCATGTTTAAAATCGAATTTTTGCTCATTTTCCAAGATTTTGGATACTTTGAAAAAACGTTTTTTCAACTCGGCTTCTGGTAATCGTACAGAGTCGAAGGATGGCTTAAATGAAAGGTGAGAGCGAGAAAACGTGACTGTCAAAATTTGAAGTCAATCGGAGCACTAGAACCGGAGATAGAAGTGTTTAAAGTTTTGGATGATTGAGATTACGTCATCAGCTGATCGCCACAAACTATATAAGCTGGGAACCGAATGAGACATTTCATTAAAACAAGAGAGATTGTGAAAGGCAGGCCGTCTCTCCAAAGCTCCGATGATAGCATCGGAAATTCCAGATTTCAAGTGACTTAGAAAATTTCATTGCTGATATCAGCTAAGGCGTCAGACTTAAAGGTTAGCCAGGAGATGGCCTTAGTCTCCAGCCCATAAAAGACTCCAAAACTTTAAAGGCTTGTAACTTTGCTTCTACAAGTCCTTTTGACTTGATTCAAAAAAGATGCGATAGCTATTTATCAGACCTATATTTACAGAATACTTATAAAATTTCATACGTAGTACTAAATGCTGAAAAATTAAAATTAATTATTTTTGGAGGTTTTCTGGGGTTTTCGACCCTGCTGAAGTCAACTAAAGGATTTGTAATGATGTTTGAGCCAGTCTTTACATGATACAAGCGGCTTTTCACTGAAAGCGAGCATGGCACGGAGAGTTTTGCTGTAATATTCCAATGACAGGGTGTTCCTTCGGGACGGCGGATGATGTCGTAGTGATAAGTGTGGCAAGGGAGTGTGTCATATTTTAGAATTTGACACAGATCTCAACGTAGCACTTTGAACGCCAATCGGTTGAGTCTTAGCTATCTTTTCATGGTTGGCTTCTAAACATCTCCATTGCAAAACGCTTGTGAATCACGGCTTGCTATCAAGCTGGTCAAGGCAATGACTTGGGATGTTTCCTCTTGTAAACAACTCCACCGGTTTTTATGTCAAAATCGGGGCCCGGATACCAACATAGTGACATGACGCACGCTCTGTCCGCCCGAGGTTGGATTTGTGGGTCGAGGCCTTGGAGCTGGGATAAGATCTCCTCTGAGTAATGCCTGTAACGGATTCAAGAGCTTAACACCTAAAGGGTTGCTGGCTTGCTATCAGGCCTTTGTGAAATCTCGTCTAGCCTCAGCAACTCAGGGTTGGCAACGTCTATCGTTTGTCATTGTAACTTGGTAAAAATGAGAGGGTTACTGCAGGCACTGACGTCAAACCTTTTCGAGTCATAGGGTAACCACGTGCTAACTGTTGGTAATTTGTGAAAAATAGAAACTTAATAATTCCTTTTTAATAATTTCCTAATTTTGTTATTTAATTGAATTAGATCTCTATTTTTTTCACAAAAATTATAAAAAAAATTTTTGTTTTGTTTTAATATATTTATAAATTAAAAAAATTAAATTAAATTAAATTGAATTTTTACAAACATTAATTTAAAAAAATGTTATCAAAAGATCTAGAATGCCAGATAAAACGCAGTGTAGTTGTCATGTTCCCATGAAAATTTTGATTGACATGATATCGATGAGAAAGAAAATTGTCTCAAAAGGCGTTGATTTTCATCTCTATCTCAGACCTGTGATTTGATGATATTGCTTGTTGAAATGAAAATGAGTGAAAAAGTTTCATGTACGAATGAGATCTTGTATTCGAACGAGAAATGTTTTACTTCTGTATCGCTATTGATTGATTCTCTTGTGTTTATCGTTCGTGAAAATTGTCGATTACGGCTTGTATGATTCCTGTATGTTAAAGAAAACGAGAAAAGTCGTTGAAGTCGTGTTGAACTCTGAGATGATTATGAAGTTTAGTCTGTGCTTAAATCGCTTCGAACTTGATCTTAATCGAAAACGATGGAATTCGAATTCCCGTGACGTAATCCCTGGATGAGGTGCTATATTTAGAATATCTGTGTAAGGCGCTCATTGCTAATGCTTCCATGTCGATGTTTCACGAGTTGTTGACACGAGCAACGATTTAATTCAGTTTTTTTGATTTTTTAATATAAGGGCATTCATTCTAATTTCTAAACCATTACTCTGCAATTATCTAATTTATATTCTGATTCTATCTTCATTATATTGTAGATGTAACTAAATGCATTGTCATCCTTTGTTTTTTAAATCATTTGCGTTCGAGATGTCCAGATGAGAGTGTATATCGTCACTCCTATTATTCAGACATGGTGGAGTGTCAATTGTATATGTATTTGTAAATTGTAAAAAAAAATGGATGACTTAAAAAAATTCTAACCAACCATTTCAAAAATTAATGTCCTTCATTACCAAATATAAAAATTACATTCAGGTTAAAGAATTAAATCATGAAATTAAATGAATCGTGGATTTTAGGAGATGGTGACGATCTTGATGATGAGGATATTTCGATTCCCAAAAATATGGGTGGTTAAAATTTCCTCATTTAAAAAAATTGCAAGCGTTCTCCGCCTTCGTTTTATAATCCGCGATGCAGTGCTTGCGGTTTCCATCTGTTTTCAGCTGGTCGGTATTCGGGACGGTACGTCGGTGGTTCATCAATCGTTCATCACGTATATGAAAGTTAACTTCCTCTGACATTCATCAGATTCAGTTTTCATCGAAGATCCTTAATCATATGGACAATGGGACTTGAGGACGCGCACCGCTAGCACCGCTTAGCAAGTCGTCCAACATCGTCATGAATTTACATGAATCTAATGCTTGAGAGAGAAAGGATGAGAAAGGAAGGTAGAAACATGTGGTATTGAAAAACTATTATCACTTGAAAGTGGTGAAGTGGTAAATGCTTTGAATCAGGATCACAGGGCATCCTTTGGGAACCACACGCTAATCACTGTACAGCTGGTCACTTATCCAGACCGTCGTATTTTAAATGTAAACTGATTTTACTGGGTTTGATTTTGAAAGCGATTTTGCACGTTAGACCGTCGTTTGTCAGGCTTCGTTTGCAGGGCGCCATACATTTTAAGTTACGTTTTTTTTTGGTTTTTGTTAAATATTTTTTTGTGGTATTTGAAATAATTTGTTTTTGTGCGACATAATTTTGTGGTGTGTTTTTGTTACTGATTTGCGTTTACTTTAAACATATTTGAATCAATGGAAAAAATATGACATATCAAATACGGCATATGTTCTCCACCGTGATTAAATGTGTTACCGTAGTAAAAAAATTTGTTGGTAATTTGTGCTGATGATGTAAATTATTAAGATAAAGATAAAAATATTTATATTGATGAATCTTACAATAGAAGAAATAGAAAACCTGTGTCATCTTACTCATTTGTCAATTATGCTTCATTTCTGTATTTACATTTCCTTCTGTATTGTTTCATCAAAATACATGGCGTCTACATGCATCAAAAAATTCATCAAAAAAATTTCAGACGCAATAGTCATTGTCTATTTATCATGTATATAATAAATGGGAACTGAAATGAACTGACCATGAAAGACACCTGAAAGCACAATGGATGGTAGACACGACAGTTCTGTAAGGCAATTATCTCTGACATTGTTATGTGTCTAATTATGTGATTGTTTGGCCATTGCCTCCAAGTTTTTCAAATTAGTTGGTTTTAGCGAGCAGTGATTTTTTCTGCTGGTTAATCTTGGAGCATTTCGTAGCAGGATGACTTTCGTTATAATGTATAAATATATCAATTTGTCGGGCTCCTTTGTCGAAATGTTTGGGTTTATGTTTTTTGAGTAGCAAGCAGGATGTTTTCTGCTGTTAATCCGTGGTGATTTAGGATGACTTCAGATTCGAGCAACAGTTATAATATAAATATATATATATATTCTTGTCACAATGCCTCGAAAGTGTTTGTTTTTGCTTTAGGCATTGAGTTTTTCTGCTGTTAATAATGGAGCAGCATTTCGCAACAGACTTTCGATCAAACAAATATTTCAATTAATTATCAACGGTAAATTTCATCAATGTTTTGTTACGGCGTAGGTGTAAATTATGCATGTTATAATTATAATGCAATATATTACACACACGTTAAAAATGTTAGTTTCATTGATCATTAAGTGGATTCGCAGGAGATCTCACTTTTATTATGAAATAATACAAGTCTTTACGATATATGTCAGTCTTTGTGTTGGGAGTTAGTTTCTGAAAGCATGGTGACTGCCGATGCCCATAGTTGGTAAAACCGCTGTTGCCATGTCAAACGCATGGCCAAATAAGGAAGGTCTGAATCATGGCTTTGTACTCACTGGGTATATAAACCATTGCCTCTCTTTCATTTTCATTTTATACTCCATCATGCAGACACCAAACACGCTAGTCAGCTCTCCTGACAAGCTTCGGTTAAAGCCGACAAATTAATTTAAAGAGTTTTCGCAGATGGAAGAGCAAGAGAGATTGTGGAACAATCTTGCTCGAATTGGTTCATCAGCTGCCGATGATGATACCGATTCAACAGAGTAGGGGTATATACTGCCCTCTGACAGTCAGATGGTAGTAGAGGAGGTCGATGCCGCTGACATAGAGAGATTAAGAGTCTCTCTCAGCAGGATCGGCCAGTCCCGCCCAAGTTAGATGATTGTCTTTTTTACAAACATAAGATCAACTTTCATACATACAACACATTCTTTCATCACCCTTCATCGGGAACGCCCCATGAGCCCTCTTAAGGGCTACCTTCTAATGAACATCTAGCTCTGCATCAGATAACCAACTCATTAACTTGTATAAGAAGCGGAAACGTCACGTAGCCTGTTAATTCGAATGGTGTAGTCGAACACAGCATAGATGAGTACATCGACTGTTTTCGTCAAATCTTTTTCAAAAAAGAATTCAAGTTTAAGACCCTTCGTGGCAGTGCCCGGACGATAAGAAGCACCTGCTTCATTGTTTGCTGTCAAATCAAATGCATAGAGCGTATAACCTTTAGCAAATTCATCATAGGTCAAACCATTGGTGTCATCAGTATTCCAGTATTTAAATGTCTCCATAGTATTTTGATATGAGCGAGAATAATGTCCATTAGCGAAGTCTGGGCAAAAAGGAGTACCAGGAATGCAATCAGTATCACGATACAATCCGATTTGATTTAAACCAAAGTGTTCAAAGTTGAGGGGATTCTTCGATATATTACCATTGTATGCATCATTTGCAATCAATCCCACAATGATCATTTTTGGTGATTGTATAGGAAGCAAACTATCTTTAACAAGCTCTTTTGCGCACGACGAATGGTGAAACTATGGATCTCAGTATGATTTACATCATAAAGAGCATCATACTTCTTCAAACCCATCTCGTGACCATTAATCACCGAAGGATTCACTGTCATTCGTCGCACATAAAGTCTAACTCTTTCAAACACAATCTTAAATTCAGTCTTTGCTCCATAAGTATTCAATACAAATTCAGGATCGTTCGGTAAGAGATGAACTCGCATATCTACTTTTGACATTAAGAAACGTGATTGACGGAAAAAGTCCAAGTATAGGGGACCGTATAATTCACACACCCTACTTTCTGCAGTCCGCTTTTCACGAGTGACCAATCCCTAGTTTTTGTCACTATTAAATTCACCAGCTTCATCTTTACACCAACCCATAACAGTCATGTGACTCCTTTGTGCTTGTGGCTGGAACTGCATGACTGTTGAAAAATAACCGAGATAGGGATAACTGTGTTGACCACCTTCAACCCGAGTTTCACCAATGGTCAATGATACATCGTTGAAGAGCGTTGCTATTGCCAAGTTATTCACGGCTACTTTGTCCTTGTCGTTAAGGTTTGTACCGTCCTTATTTACTATCTTAAGCTTAACATGTAGATTGATGTCATTTACATCGATATACTCAGCATCATTTCCTGGTATTAAAAACCGAATGACACTACCGGAATCGATACTTGTCTGTGGATAACGAATGGATACATAATTTCTAATGATATCTGTCTGTTTAGGTGTTCTATCAAATAAGCAAAGGGATGAGGTTTGACATTCCATATTTAAAACAGTCCACGTCATCTGCGTTTGGTAGGAGGTATACGAGATGCTCTTCGCTCACGTTTGCCTGAAGTAGAGAGTGGATTGATATGACTGATGACAGACCTGATACCAGCCTTACCGACATTCTTCAAACGCTGTATTCCATGACGCTTTAGCGATTCACGAATCGGCAATCTTCCTGAAAGCACATCACTTGCTACATCTGCTGCTAATCCTACTACTTCCTTTAAAGCTGATTTTCCCACATTTGCGAAAGTGGGGAGCATCATACCTTTGACAGCACCCAATAGACTACCCCCTTTTTGACGTCTCGATCCAGCATAAACGGGAAAGCCAGCTCCATGAGTAGCATAGGAGGGGGCAGAATAAAACGTAGCAATTTGATCCATAGGTATTTATTTATTTATATTTAAACAATTCATTACTTTGCTTAGGAACGTTGACTAACACGATAAAGGTCAGAATGACGAATCCAACTGTTCATTGAATTTGGATAGCCAGCCCATTTCACCAGGCTCCACTTTTCCCCTTGTTGCATTTGGTGACGAAGTATCTTTTCAACCATGTAGTAATCTTCTTTGGTGATGGGCGTTATCTCATGACGATAAAAACTCCCTTCAATCTCTTCACCATGATAATCACGAAGCTTGTAGGTAGTGGGCTTGAATTTCTTGTTAACCTCACAGACAGTAAATATTTCTTCCGTCCAATTGGGAAGATAACCTTTCAGAAACACGCTTTTCACCTTGGAAATGCGAACTTTGTCACCAACCTGAATGTCACGTTTACCTTGTGATGGTTGCTTGCGTTTAGCATTGATTTCACGGATTGTATCCACCATGTCTGGAGTTATGTCAGCAGGTTTGTGACCAATCATGCGATGAACAGAATGAGTGTAAGCGTGTACAGTATCTTGTAATACATCCGTCCACTTTTGTGTTACTTTTGCGGTGAAATGGCGCCATAGATGAATTTTCAGTGTACGATTAAAGCGTTCGACCACTGCAGCCTTGTATGCACTTTTCACACTAAACAGCTCAATGTTGTGTTCGCGAAATAAAGCACGCACATGTCTGTTTTCAAACTCTTTCCCTTGATCAGTCTGAATACGTGTGGGAATGCGTCCTTCACTGAAAATATTTTGGAAAGCCTCGGCCACTTCTTCACCACGCTTTGTCTTGAGTGGTTGAACCCAAGCATAACGAGAAAGTAAGTCAATGGCAGTTAGGAGAAAGCGATAGCCTTTATTCTTTTTAGCTAATAAAGAAACATCAGCGAAATCTGCTTGCCATTGTTCATCAATATCATGAACGATATACTAACGGGTAGGATAACGTTTTCGAGCTTGTGTGTAAAATCTATCTGCAGGTTGAGCTTTTAACCATCTCTTCACTTGTTTCGGTGAATAACCACTTGCTTGTGACAACTTTTTCACTGAAGCATGACCTGCATAATGCGTTGGGTTATAGTAAATTGATTTCAGATGTTGATCCATCGTCTATTAAGAGGGATCGTTTATTTCCCTCAAAGTATCAGTCTTTTTCTCCGCTAGGGTTTGCGCTTGTGTTTGAGACCTGCTTTTGCTACTTTTTTGAGCCGTCTTGTATGAACTTAAGCAGTTCAATAGCACATGAATGTTTGGCAACTCTGAACATGGGATGCAACGTAGCTTCTTCATACTAGAAGTCTGTGATAAAATCAAATGATGGATAACGTGTTGAAGATTTTGGTATACGCTTCGGCAACTTCTCGGGTGTTTTCAAAGTTTGCTTGATTCTCTTTTTAGGTCTCTCTACACTTTGCAACTTTCTCTTCCTAGGTGTAGAATCATTTTCCATTTCTTGTAAGGTATCACGACTAAGAATTGCCTTTGGAACATTGAATTTCTTTATACTTTTTAAAAAGAACTCCCATCCTGTAGGTGAAAAGTGACGACGACGATCAGGAACAGTATGATTAATTATATCTTCCACTCTTGAGTCCATAATGACTCCACCATCATCACCTACCACTTCACCTCTTTGGGTGATTTTCAAGGTGGGTTCGAGACTTCGATATAAGCTCAGTGCGCGATTGCGATAGGGTTTGGGTGAACCAAGCGAAAGATCATTGCGAATTTTTTCTTTCAATTGTTTCATTTCTTCTAAGGTAGAACTCTGCTTTATCAAACGATCATATGAATTTTTACTTTGGACAGTTTCTTGTTCATATTGCTGATTAAGTTGTAACATTTGATTTACCCAAGGTTGTTGAACACTCTGCATTGCAGTCAGATGTATATATTCTTCTTGTGGAATAGCAATCATGCGTTGAAAACCACTCATACCAATTGATATATGATCATGGGTTTCTCAAAGAGATGACTGCGTAAGCGATAATCCTCAGGACACTCCTGGGTAAAGTCCAAAAATAAATAATTATAGGGTTTTCCGTAGCAGCCTCAAATACTTCAATTAAGGCTTTTGACTTGAGAGGAAGAACATGTCGAGATAGGAATTCAACTTGACTTTTGTCGCGAGGATTAGTAAAGATGATGTGGTAATGCGTGTTTAGATTTCGAGTCCGTGCTTCCTTTCCACTTGGAAAAAGATTTTGCATAATAAAAATGATGAAGCATGGTTTTTGATGAGCAGCCTTGGTAAACATAGCAGTTACTTCTTGTGAGTTCTTACTCTCATTAAGTAAATCATCTAGAATGGTAATATCACAGGGTTGAATATCAGCAGTGCTGATAATCCCGGTTGAACCAAGTAACCCTTACCAACCAATTCACGATGTAAGTTATGTTGATAAATTCCATAGCACCAAACAACGCGATTCGGTATGCAGTCAAAAATCTCATAACGACGCTCCAACAATTGCAGTATTAAATGTGTCTTCCCACTATGAGAGGGTCCTACGATACACATAGTGCGATTACAGCGTAAACGGAAATCCATGTTGATTTTGATGAAAAGTCATACCATTTAACTTCGTATCTGTCCATTAATGGCTTTATTTGCGAGAGCACCAGCTAAACCTCCCAAAGCAGAACCGGCAGCTGCCATGATGATAGGCGCTAAAAGTGGTAAGAAGCCACCACGTTGTGATAATAGTTTGCGCTTTGTAGGAATTGATGTTTTTGGATTGCTCAAGGTGCGAAGAATTTTACCATGCCTGGCAATTGCATTGGCCCTTTTTGCTATTTAATGTCATATAACGCACCTTTCGTATTTCCATGCACATTTTACGAATGAAGGCATTGTTTGCCAGCTTCATTGCCTCAGATCGATGAGATGGTTTTAATTTCAATAAGCGACGAAGAGTGAGACAGAATTTTTTGTTTGCATTTGATTGACACATTTGTCTGCGCGATCGGTGAGATGAACGACGTCTAGCCATTTTTACTGGTAGATGTTAGAGTGTTCTTTGCTTAAACACGACAGCAGCGTCGAAACATCACCGACGTAAACGCAATGAAATAGAGGAAGACATTGAGTACAGCACTAGCAAAAAGCAATACACTGAGAACAGCCACAGTACCAGTGGGATAGTCAGGGGCAGATACATGTGTGGGTAGCTGTAATGTATCATTCAGTGAGGTACTATAGTTCAATGGAAACAGTTCAGCTGTGTCGTTTGCTGTTATGTTATGAGCCAGACATGAACAATCTGTCTGTACGATGGTGCTTGTAAAGTTTAATGCCTTTGCATCAATTGTGCTTAAGAGGAAAAGGCTTCCCATAAGCAACGTGTAGAATACATAACTCCAAGCAAGGTAATGAAAGAAGACCATGACGTAACAGTGATGAAAGTGTACTCGTAAACTGCTTTGGTTTACAATTATAAGATAGCATATAGTCAACATCTTCACAGTTTGCGTGAATGATGATAGCATTACTCAAACGATGTATCATCTCTCTACAATCACTGGATGATAATAGTTTTTCCAGCACAAGAATCCACTGCCTTGTATTATCATGCGTTCTATTTTCAATGAGACGGTGATACAGTGGTGTCATGGTCATAGATGACTGTTCTAAAATCGACAAAGATTGCATCAAAATCATTTATATACATTGACTGTTGAAATTATCTCTTGATCACAGATGGGACACAACATAGTTTCCAAAGGTACATAGCACGTAGAACACATAACAGTATGACAACATGGTAAAAAGAAAAGGGACCGTTCCCTTTTAAATTACTCCACGCAGTTCCGTTCACATAATGATTTAAACGTCTCTTCTTCCAATTTCTTTCTGAAGTCACTTTTATTAGTAGAGATACTTGACAAATCAGTTGCAAATGTCACTTTTTTCTTTTTCACTCCAGATCGCACCAATTTCATCCTCCTATTTTCACTATCATTACATTGCAGCATGGAAAAATCCTCCATCTTCGATCCAAATGATGATTCATAGGATGCTCATCTAGATCCATTAGTCTTTCAACTAAAGCGCCAGCTTTAATATTTTCATTTACATTTATAACACTTTCTGTAGCCTTTAACGAATAACCAAGCTCTCTTGCTACAAACCATGAAGCTGGGAAACGAATGCAACTTTTCATCTTCAAATATTTTCAAAAGATGATGAGTGTCAGAAATGGACACTGAATTGAATATGCTTGATATGACTTCTACACCTGTGACAGTATTGATGACTCAGTGTAATCTAATACTTTACTTTCAGAAACATGGTTCACGGTAAAACTATTTGACTACATTATCACTTTATCAACCATAGTTGCAGTAAAACGAATCCATATCCGAAGATATGTGGCGGGCTTGGGACCGCTTTAGCTGCATTAGAAGGTAGCCCTTAAGAGGGCTCATGGGGCGTTCTCCGTCCACCGACACTACTGTCACTTCCACGACTACTGCAAGAACTCTGAAAGGAAAATAATAGTAGATGAGATGGGGTGGAGAAATGATTGTGTAGAATAGACTTACTGGGAACCTTCTTTCTAACTTTTCTGAAGAAGAAGTCATCAAGCTCTCCATTGATATTCATCGTCATGTGGAGGTAGCGACCTCCATCCCCCTCGTAACACGACTGTGCTTCATTCAAATCGCTGGAGATGGTGGGGACATCACATACGTTATTTTCAAAGAGGGGAAGATGAACCTCATATACTCTCGTTTTTCGACACTTCTCACGCTCATGCAACCGCTCAACTTCCGACAACAACCTCTTATTAATTCCTTTCACCTCCTCTGTCTCTTTCACCACACTTCGCATCTCCTCAATCTCTCCATCCTTCCTCAACAAGCTCGCCTCCAAACTACTAGTCTTACTCGCCTTCTTCAACAGCTGACTTCTCTCCTCCATCCATTCTTTCTCCATCTGTCTTAACCTTTCCAACTCCACTCTCGTCTCCTTAAGGCTTTCCACCTTCACCTTCAGCTGCTCATTCATTGTCAATAACCTTTCATTTGTCTCCTCAACCGCTCTCACTCGACCCTTTATCTTCACATACTCATCCCTCGTGTTCCCTTCATCCCTCCGAGGCGATGATGCCGCCAACGGCTTCCCCACTTCCTGACTCTCCCTGTCTTTCTTTTCCTGACCGTCCCACTCTTCCTTCAAATCACGTATATCTCCATACAATTCTTCCATCATCGCATCCAATTCAACCTAATCAGTCTTCCCAATTTTCGCTCTCAACTCCACTTCTTCAGTCGCATGCTCATCACTCTTCTCAGCCATCCCCTTTGCAATCGAAGCTACATCCTTATCATTCTCCTCCATTCCCAACAATATCCCCTCAAACCATGACTTAAGCCCCTTCTCCCCGATGTTCCCAGTCTCACACTGCAAATGCGCCTTCAGAAACTCTGCCTAATCCCCCATCGCACATATCCGACAAGACACACACAGCCTCAACATCACCTTCCTCTGATGGCCCATCGTCCCCTCTTTATCTTTCAGATGCTTTTAAAGGTCGCTGCCTCGTGCGATCCGGCCACAACTGCATTTGCCAACAAGCATTCTAGCATTGCACTGCTTAGTCATTGTAAAGATTCTGTAAAGATAGGGTAAAATTTGATAGCAAGTTTTTATAGGATACTACTTGCTGATATGCATTGAAAGACTAAGTCACCAAACATTTGATAGCAAACGGTGGAATAAAATCGTCAACCAAATTCAGAGAGTATGATTCCTAGCTTTATCCTAAAACCCAAAGTTTGATAGCAAACCTTGTCAGAACACTCACCGTTCGTCTTGCAACTTGAAACAGGAATGAAGTTGAGAGAGAAGACGCGGTTTATATACCCAGTGAGTACAAAGCCATGATTCAGACCTTCCTTATTTGGCGATGCGTTTGACATGGCAACAGCGGTTTTACCAACTATGGGCATCGGCAGTCACCATGCTTTCAGAAACTAACTCCCAACACAAAAACTGGTTTACCCTATGACTCGAAAAGGTTTGACGTCAGTGCCTGCAGTAACCCTCTCATTTTTACCAAGTTACAATGACAAACGATAGACGTTGCCAACCCTGAGTTACTGAGGCTAGACGAGATTTCACAAAGGCCTGATAGCAAGCCAGCAACCCTTTAGGTGTTAAGCTCTTGAATCCGTTACAGGCATTACTCAGAGGGGATCTTACTCCAGCTCCAAGGCCTCGACCTACAAATCCAACCTCGGGCGGACAGAGCGTGCGTCATGTCACTGTGTTGGTATCCGGGCCCCGATTTTGACATAAAAACCGGTGGAGTTGTTTACAAGAGGAAACATCCCAAGTCATTGCCTTGACCAGCTTGATAGCAAGCCGTGATTCACAAGCGTTTTGCAATGGAGATGTTTAGTAGCCAACCATGACAAGATAGCTAAGACTCAACCGATTGGCGTTCAAAGTGCTACGTTGAGAACTGTGTCAAATTCTAAAATATGACACACTCCCTTGCCACACTTATCACTACGACATCATCCGCCGTCCCGAAGGAACACCCTGTCATTGGAATATTACAGCAAAACTCTCCGTGCCATGCTCGCTTTCAGTGAAAAGCCGCTTGTATCATGTAAAGACTGGCTCAGACATCATTACAAATCCTTTAGTTGACTTCAGCAGGGTCGAAAACCCCAGAAAACCTCCAAAAATAATTAATTTAAATTTTTCAGCATTTAGTACTACGTATGAAATTTTATAAGTATTTTGTAAATATAGGTCTGATAAATAGCTATCGCATCTTTTTTGAATCAAGTCAAAAGGACTTGTAGAAGCAAAGTTACAAGCCTTTAAAGTTTTGGAGTCTTTTATGCGCTGGAGACTAAGGCCATCTCCTGGCTAACCTTTAAAGCTCCATTCACACAGGCGACAGCGGCATCTTGCGACATTGACGACACCGTTCAGACCAACTCGGCGACGCTCTGACGACATTTCGACGGCATTCACGCGAGAATTTAACACAGAATCATTAACGTTTTTCATAAATATCTTATTACTCATTATTGTGTTTTTTTATTATCACGATGAGCTTCCTTACATGATCAGCTTTCAGACGAATACAAATATGGTTCGGTTATCAACTGTGTTTTAGTTGATATTTTTTTTATGAATCAATTACTCGTCAGTAACCGATCCTTTTCACCAAGGATGCTTAGTTATTGGCGTCAGCTCATTCTCAATAACATCCCTTTCAACTCACATCAAGGTTTACAGTAATTCAATTTCAATAATTCAATTGAACTGCTTGGGCGTAAAAGGGGATAAGTCACATTTTTTCGAAAATGGAGATATTTCATGTGATGATTATGGGCATCATAAAGCTTCGTTTCACTGATTTATACGACGATCTGAACTTTCCTTGCATGGTTTCCTGAAAGTGCATAAGGGGATAAGCCACATCACTCTGGCATGAATAAGGGGATAAGCCACAACTACACTTGAAAGTCTGCGGCCTTTATTACTATAGGTGAGCAGAAGACGATGAACTAAAACGTTGTCTCGTGTTTCACCCTACGCTTGAGCGAGTGACGCATCCTCTGATCCTCCATTGGCGAAGAAAGGAACATTGACCCTGTTTCAGAGGACTTCTATCGCAGAACCTTCTGCAGTGACTTGAATATTGGATTTAAGCTACCCAAATCGGACACATGTTGCAAGTGTGATCGTCTCAATAGACAATGAACAGGATGATTATGAAAGGGGCTGATGAAGTCGCTAGCATCTTGCTTCAGCATCTGGAGACAAACGAGTTGAAGGAGGATCTCGACGAGTTCAGCAATAATTGCAAGGTACAGAACAAAAATTGGACCATCATGTCGTTGTGGTACAATCTGGTGAAGGAAAAGAAGTTCCGAAGCATTACACACGTCTTCCTTGTGACAGGTCACACGCATTTGCCATGTGATCGAGACTTCGGTCATATTGAAAAAGCAAGCCGAAGAAAAAAAACACGTGTACTGTCTTCAGAAGTGGGCAGTACTTATCGCATCCATCAGCAAGTTCAAAGTAAAGATGCTGACTGTGAATTACTTCAAGAAGATGTCCAAGCTTCCAATAAAGTGGCCAACGCGGACTATCGATGGACAGAAGCTGGAATTCTCCAAGGCTCAAGTTTTCCGCTTCGATGATGAACATCCCGGGAAGATACTGCTGAAAGTCTCACTCAGTGGTCTATTCAACGAAGCCTTGATTGAGCCTGCAACAAGAGGCATTGGAACACGATTATCCACGGTTCCTTGAAAAAAACAATGAGTGTGTTACAGTCAAGCAGTCAAAATTGCGTGATGTGCTCAGTCTACTGCCATACATTCCTCCTGTGTCGCATCATTTCTATCAGCAACTGAAAGGTGATACAACGGTGGACACTGATGTTTGCGGGGAAGACATGGATGAGGATGAACATTAACATTACCGCATATCTAAATGTAGCCATTACATGTAAGACTACATGTACAAAGTAAGACATTTTAATAGTCAGATTTGAAAATGACAGTCTGTTTTTTACAAATTACGAGTCATATATGCGTTTTATATTAAACCGTTTAAATCAACTTATTATTTTCCCGTTTTTTGTCTTGTATTGCTCTAACATTACACATGCAGTAGTTTTGTGCGTAGGCCTATACTAGCGAAATTTTAACATTAGGCCTAGAGTAGAGATGACTTGCTCGATGCTTGCAGTTTAAGAATGAACACTGAATGAGGTTTTGGATTTAAAAAATATATCATCACCGAAACCAATTTTTTGAGCTTAGTGACCCTCTAGGAATGGGAAATGAGCAAAAAGAAAATCTTTTAAAGTACAGATTTTTACTTTTTGCATATTTTCAAAATGGCAGCCATTTTTTCGTAAAAATCGTATATCTGATGCACTTATTAGGGCTTAACGCATGCTACGTCACAAGTATTAGCATTTTCTGATCACAGAAGAGTAATTCATGCAATAATTAAAATCATAAAAGGGTGCCATGCAGTTGAATTACTGTTTATAAGTATTATGTCGTGTCTTCAATAGTATTTCTTAACTTCGGAATATAATGTCGATTAAAATATGCTTTATTTGCTACTTTCGTTTGAAGGTGAATTTATCTCGATAAGACAAAGCAAACATTCGCAAATTTTACTGAAATACACTGCACAAAGCTCGTGTTCAGGGTTGAGTAGCTTTCTATGTTACAACAAAATAGACATTCGCATAAATTCAAATATTAGCTTGCACATTTCTATGGTACATATGATGCAGCATGTTGTTCATGTTGCAATGTATTTGAATGGATACTGAGAGCCATGAATTGATTTTTGCAACGTCCAAGCATCCAACATCAGACGTGAAGTTTCAAAATTCATTAGTACACCAGTAAGATGGCTGCGGCAGGTGATGAAACTGTGATAGACGCCGTTGAAAGAAGTCACAATGAAAATAGAAAACGCGTTTGCGCCGTTTGCTATCGCAAGGGCTCTCGGAAGCTTTCTGCTATGGATGTCAGGAGTATTCAGGACTTCGTCATTGATGGCTACGATTGAGAAAATCCTAACTTTCCGGAAGCCTTGTGCAATGGATATTATTTGCTACTTTCCAAAATGCGGAACGGACATGAAGTGAGCTTACCCCTGTCTGATAATTATGATCCTCGTCGGCCGATTATCCTTCGTTCATCATCTACGTGTTCTTGCCGAATTTGTTGTGTTGCTCGAACTGACAAAAAAGACGCCGTAAGGATGAAGAAATCTTCTGGTCGTTCATCGAACAAGGAATCCATTCCAGCAGCATCGAGTTTCAAGGTATGTGGTCTTTGTTTCTCGAAACTTTATCGAGGATGTTCTCATTCAAGAGAATCTTGTCCATCAAAGCGCCAAAAGATATCCAACATTGACAATCTGTTGAACTCCCCCAGCAAAGTGACAAAACAGCAAGTTGCTAGCCGAATCATCGACGACGTGGGAACATCTCTTGCAACATTAAGTGGTAAGACCAAGAATACAATGACTTTGAAATCGCCTACTCAGTTGTCGGCTGTCGATCTTTCTCACATTTAAACTGATTTGAGTTTGAGTGATAGGCAAATGTCTAAGCTTAGTATGGATATTCGTTATGCCACCGAGTCTCGAACTGCTATTGAACCCGGGCTAAAGTCCAAACTATCCAGAGCCACCCACGAGTTCGATGACCTGTTTGCTGTGGAGGAATTGTATTTCGTCTGCCTTGCTAAAGATGAAGTGAGCGATAGATGTTCGAGATCTGCAGTTTTGTGCAAAGATGTCGATGAACTAATTGATCAAATTGTGACCAAGAGGAACTGGAGTAGAGATGATTTGTTCATTCGCATTGGTATTGATGGAGGTGGGGGGTTTCTCAAGATCGGTCTATCAGTCTTTGAATTAGATGAGCAAGGTCCGACTTCTCAATCCCGCCGTTGCCTGTCTTCAGGATTAAGTTGCACGTTCAAAGACTTTGGTGTCAAGCGTTGTATGATAGTAGCATTAGTGCCAGATGTCAGGAAAATTACAACAATGTCAAATTGTTGTGGATCAAAGCAGGATTGAAAGCTATGCGGCACCAATTTTCCATTGCATGTGATTTGAAATTGTGCAACATGCTTTTAGGGCTCATGCCACATGGAAGCAAGCACCCATGTAGCTGGTGCACTGCGGAAAAAGGCAGACTAAGAGTTATAGGTGCTCCACGGATAATGGGTTCTCTGAGTGATCAGTTCTAGAAATATTTTGAGTCTGGTAGGGACAAAGGAAATGCAATGAAATTTAGTAATGTCATTCATCCGTCCATAGTGCACACATCAGATTCTTCCACTTCCATTATTGAAAGTACCCCCCCTCCAGAGCTTCATCTGCTGTCTTGACCCACAGCTACACTTTTTCTGGTCTTGAGAAGCAATGGAGTAGTGCAGAATTGTGGCTACGTAAATGCAATGTAGTGCATAAGGCAATGCACGGAGGCAGCTTCACTGGAAACAGTGCCAGGAGTCTCTTGCGCAATGTCGATTTACTTGAGGCAATGTGCACAAATAATCCCAGTGTCTTGAAATTTGTGAGGGCCTTTCGTTGCTTCAATGATGTTGTGACTTCTTGCTTTGGAGCTTCCCTGCAGCCACAATTCAGGAGATACATCAGTGAGTTTAAGGCGGTATATGAACAGCTGCCTCTGAATGTGACTCCCAAGATCCACGCTATCATATTCCATGTACCAGAATTCCGTGAGCACGCACGAAGAGGACTCGGCCAATACAGTGAGCAATGCATTGAGTCCCTACATCACAGTTTTGCAGACACATTTAAAAACTTCAAAAATTTTTGAAGGTCATCCCCAGTTTTCTGATCGATTGTTGCGATCTCTTTGTGTTCATAATTCCAGACATATTTGATGAATTAATTTTTATGATGCTTGTCCTGTTTGTGTTTTCTGAATGAATACATGTATATTTCAATCAAATTTGTGAATGTTTGCTTTGTCTTATCGAGATAAATTCACCTTCAAACGAAAGTAGCAAATAAAGCATATTTTAATCGACATTATATTCCGAAGCTAAGAAATACTATTGAAGACACGACATAATACTTATAAACAGTAATTCAACTGCATGGCACCCTTTTATGATTTTAATTATTGCATGAATTACTCTTCTGTGATCAGAAAATGCTAATACATGTGACGTAGCATGCGTTAAGCCCTAATAAGTGCATCAGATATACGATTTTTACGAAAAAATGGCTGCCATTTTGAAAATAGGCAAAAAATAAAAATCTGTACTTTAAAAGATTTTCTTTTTGCTCATTTCCCATTCTTAGAGGGTCACTAAGCTCAAAAAATTGGTTTCGGTGATGATATATTTTTTAAATCCAAAACCTCATTCAGACGCACCATGTGAAATGAACTTCATAGTTTACTAATTGTGGAATCCTTTTGAATTTTGTGTTCAATATTAATGCCGTTTTTGTGAAAGGGGATGTGCTTAGACGGGATTATTTCGATAGTACCGGTATAGGGCCTAAATGCAATATAATCCAAATTAAACGAATTGATTTAATCAGAGTTGCACAAATATGTAAAATACAAAATTCTATTTGATGCGCGTTAATACAATTTACAGTATATACTTGCTGAAATGGCTAAAAAGGAAGATACTAAATTTCAACATTTTATTGTCCCAAATCTTTGCACGTAAAAGGGATAAACCACAAAAATTCAGTTGCAAGTGTACATTTGGATTCCTGTACAAGTCAATCTGCTGAATCAATTGCTTCGATACTTTGTCATTATGTAATTGATACGTATGGCATTATATTCTCACACTACCAGGAGAGCAGCTTGCATACGTTTTGCACAGTGTTATGTCAAAAATTTTAAACAGCTCTCCTGTGAAATTATGTGAGTGTGGCTTATCCCCTTTTACGACCAAGTCCTTCAATTGTGAAGCAAGTAAACAATGAGATGCATTAATTAGGTATGTCATCAAACGTTGGAATAACCACTACCCATCCCATGAATTTATTTCCACACATTTCCTTGTCATGTTTGATATCAAATTGAAGCAAATGTTTTTCTCTACACAAATATTCAGGTATCGAAAGCTCAAAACGAAAAGTAAATGATTTTGTTTTCGTTCTGACTACCAGCCATTACACATTTTTATGTTCCTGCACAGAAGGCTATGATACTAAATCATTTGTCATTCTCGTCTCAGCCACCTGCAGATGTGCGGGGCAAACCAGCGACTTCACGCGACATGACAAATTTTGGAGCTCCTATCTCTAACATAGGTCGCCGAGAATTTCAGAACATTTTCCTGAGCGAGGAGCGTGTCGTCGAATGTCGCGTTCATGTCGCGTGGTCTATGTGAACGCGCAGGCAGGTTTGCATATAATCTTGAAATAACTACTGCAATTGACTGCAATGATTGACAGTGTCGCTACCGTGTCGTGTCGCCTGTCTGAATGAAGTTTAAGTCTGACGCCTCAGCTGATATCAGCAATGAAATTTTCTAAGTCACTTGAAATCTGGAATTTCCGATGCTATATCGGAGCTTTGGAGAGACGACCTACCTTTCACAATGTCTCTCGTTTTAATGAAATGTCTCATTCGGTTCCCAGCTTATATAGTTTGTGGCGATCAGCTGATGACGTAATCTCAATCATCCAAAACTTTAAACACTTCTATCTCCGGTTCTAGTGCTCCGATTGACTTCAAATTTTGACAGTCACGTTTTCTCGCTCTCACCTTTCATTTAAGCCATCCTTCGACTCTGTACGATTACCAGAAGCCGAGTTGAAAAAACGTTTTTTCAAAGTATCCAAAATCTTGGAAAATGAGCAAAAATTCGATTTTAAACATGCTTTCATTTGGAAACGAAACCTTCCACACATCTGAAAAGATAGGATCCTAGAGAACAAAGTGCGGTCTTGCCCCTAAAAGAAACCCGAGCTCTTCATTCACTTCCATTTCTGAGTGAGTCGTCACCAAAGTAGGCCACAATTTAACATTTTCACGAAAAAATCCCGTGTTGAGACCCAGTGTGAAGAAAATTTTCGACTTTTTCTCTCCGATTCACTTGAAACTCACCCTCTAGATGCAGAATTGCACGCTGATTCTAAATCTGGTCTCAGTTTTCTCATACGATGCTTCGTTCACCCGCTAGAGCCATTTTCATAAAAATTCTAACTTTGTCGTTTTTTCGGTGATGGGCAAAAATCTTAGTCACTCTCACACCTCAACGAACAAACGTAGAGACACGCCGTTTCTTCCACTGAATTCGTATCACTCTTAGCTTTCAAACGAGCTATCACACGACTTTCTACCATCTCTAGAAACAAAGTTGGAAGTCTCGTCGTGAGGGGGGGGGTCAGAACTTTTTCTCTCCGATTGAGCTGAAAACAACCTCCCTAACCCAAACTTTCACGTAGAATCCGAATCTGCCCTCCGTTTGTCCACCCGAGCCCTCCTTCTACCCGAAATACGGACTTTCTCATCCCAAAACGTCCAAAACCCACCTTTTTCTAACTCTGTCGTTTTTCAGAGATTCACAGGAGAGTTCCTCCTTCCAGAGGGGGGGGGAGGGAACGGTTTCCTCCTCTCGGACCCATCCTTTCATCACATCATTGGCAACTTCCTTCCTCTCTCGAGGGGGGCTGAGTCAGCATGATGACTCATCGTTGCACATTTTGGCCTTGATTTTGTCATGGGATTACTACTTATGACATTACTGGTGTCACAACTCATATTACAATTTGCATGGAAAATGTGTCCATCAAATGTTTAAGAAGATCCTTCTTGTAGGATGTTACAAGTACCACATCTCAAGTCAATGCATTCATTTACTTTATGTACTTGAAATTCTTTTCAAATTTCGTGGTTGTCATTTATATTAATAAAAATACAGTCTCCATATATAGAAATTTTCATATATAGAAATGAGGAATATTCATTGAAATCTTTAAGTGCAGATCCTGATATCATTATCAAGGAAGCGGATAAAGGAGGCGCTATTGTGATTATGGATAAATCCTATTATGAAAAGAAGATTTTAGATATGCTAGAAGATAAAAGCTTTTACAAAAAATTACCAACTAATGAAGAGACTAACTATGAGAGACATTAAAAAACCATTCATCTGTTTGCAAATAATCTAACCAGCAAAGAAAAAGACTATTTGATTGATTTTGAATTCAAAAGCAGTAATTTTTATGGACTGCTTAAAATTCATAATTCAAACATGATCAAGACTGCTATTTCTGAACATAATTCAGAATACGTTGCTATTCAAAATCCTTCAGATTTACCGTTTAGACCTGTTGTTGGTAGCCCGAATGCTCCTATCCAACGCCTTAGCAATTTTTTGGATATCATTCTAAAACCCCTATGCATGCATATACAAAGTTATGTAAGAGATGATCTTGATTTTTTAACAACTTTGCCTGAACGCATACCTATTGACGCTAAGTTGGTGACTTTTGATATTGTTAGTTTATATACAAACATTCCCCATGACCTAGGTTTACTTGCGGTAAAATTTTGGCTTCAACAATTCCCAAACGCAATTGACAGTCGCTTCAATAATTCATTCATTTTAGAATGCTTAAAATCTGTTTTGGTCAACAACAATTTGGTAATAACTGCTACAAACAAATCAAAGGCACCACAATGGGCACAAAAGTGGCCTCAATTTACGCTAGCCTAACACTTGGCTATCTTGAAATTCAATTGAAAAATCGACTTATTGAAGTGTGGGGTAGTGATACTACAAATGATATAATGAGTAACTGGAAAATATACTTGGACGACTGTTTTATTATTTGCAAATTTGACGTTGAAAAGTTAAACCGATTTTATGATATTCTTAATGATCCTGATATTAACATTTCATTCACCATGGAAATAAGTGACAAGACAATCCCTTTTCTTGATATTCTCGTAATTAAAGGAGAAGAAGCACTACAAACTGACATTTACTACAAGACAACTGACACTCATCAATATCTAAACTTCTCCTCCTGCCATCCCCGCCATGTTAGAAGAGCGATCCCCAACAACCTTGCGACACGTATATGCATGATCTGTAGTGATGATGTCAATCGAAGGAACCGCCTGGACGAATGAAGGCAATTCTTATTGGAACAGGGCTATCCTCGCTTATTAATTGATGATAGCATTTCAAAATCTTTATAGATTGACCGTTCATTCTTTTTCTTACAAGTGACAAGAAAAAAAATATTGATTCTGTCATACCTTTTGCACACACATACAACCCTAGAAACATGAACATTTTACCAGCTATGTCTCATGTGAATTCAATATTGAAAAATGACGATAAAACTAAAGAAATTTTCGGAGACTGTATTTTTGTATCATCAAATTTGACAGTGCCTGAATTGACATCCCACTTTAGTAAACTATTTCAAAAAGGATCTGCACATGATAATAATTTTCACTCAAACATTGAAGCAGTTGTTGAAGATGAATTCATCAAGAATAGTCTCCTCGTGAATTCCAATTGTAAAACGGTATCTTCTTTAGATGTAAAATTTGCTATAAATCAACTGAATGCAAATTCATGCACTGGATTTGATGGTATAACTGTTAAGCATTTGAAAATGGGTGAGAGACAAGTTCGCTTGGAATATTTAGCTGATCTTATAAATCGCATGTTTGATCTAGCAGTTACTCCCTCCAGTTTTGATTGTGACATTCTGTACATATCATTAAAAAAGGGCAAATATCCTGACAAAACTGCTAATGCAAGGGGAATAACCGTCAGTACGACTTTCTCAAAAATTCTTGAGGTTATTATTCTGAAAAATTTGCGAAAAGAAATGCCGATAACTTCCTCCCAATACGGATTCCGGAAACATACTGGCACCAATATGGTTTCTGCAACTATAAATGAATGCATCAAGTACCATTCCGCTGGTAAATATCCGTTATACATGACATCTTTAGATGCTGAGAAGCTTTTCGACACAATATGACAGACTAGTCTATTTGACAAACTCTTGGATAAGTGCAAGGATTCAGCAGCGAGTCAATTTTATTTGCGATTATGGATCATTCTCAAAACATGACATGATCGATCGTACAGTACACAAAAATATCTTGGAAAGGAGAGTTGTCTGCTGCCATACCTGTGAGACGAGGAGTATGCCAAGGTAGTATTCTTTCTACCTGTGAGACGAGGAGTATGCCAAGGTAATATTCTTTCTCTCTAGGTTGTATTCGATGTTTGCCGAAGATATTTTGCAAGCAATTCGATCATCTGGCAGTCATTGCGATTTCATGATATCCCATTTACTCTATTATATTATGCAGATGACCTCACCATAATGAGTGGAGCATCTCATGGCCTTCAAGAACAATTACGACTATCTAATGAATATGCGAAAACCTGGAAATTCAAATTCAATGAAAATAAATCGAAAGTAATGATATGCAACAAATCTATAGAGGCTTGCTTTTTTCTTAACGATGATCAATTGGAAAATGTGAATTCACTGAAAATTCTTGGAGTCACTCATAATATGAAGGGTGATTCGGAGCATCATGATAATCATTGGCTCAAAGGCAAGGCAGGTATACTATACCTTATGAAAGCATGGTATGTATAGAGGTGACTTACATCCATATGCTCAAAGCATTGTGTATAAAATGGCTATTCAACCCATTCTTCTGTATGGTCTTCATACCTTACCTATACCAAGAAATGACACTTAAAGGAAACGTGATGGTCTCCTTTGTAATCGCATATTAGGTCAGGGAAAATATACTCACCACCAAGTGACTCGAGAAGTCTTAGAAATTCATGATCCAATTTACTTGATGAATACAGCAGAGCACGGTTTATCTTCTTCTTCTTCCTCCTCCTGTTCCAGCTAGTTAGCGGGTCGGGGCCTGTGTCATGCTTCTCCAACGTCTTCTGTCGTAGGCATCTCTCTCCTCGAGCCATCACGGACGTCCTCTCCTTCGGGTTCCTTTCACCTCCATTTCATTGACCGCTTCAACAGGATTGTCGACCTCCATCCGCATGAGATGTCCATGCCATCTCAAAAGTGTTGCTCTTGTCTTTTCGCAGATTTTGGCCACTCCAAGCTCCCTTCAGACCTGTTCGCTCATCAGTCTGTCTCTTAACCCAACACCTCTAATCCGTCTCAGCATTTTCATTTCTGTTGTCTCCAGCATCATCGTCTCCTTCTTCCTCATCTCCCACGCTTCCGCTCCATACATTAGCACTGGTCTCACGACTGTCTTGTAGATCTTTACTTTCAGCTTTGCAGCACGGCTTGTATCTCTGTTTTTTGTGTTTTCTGTCATCTATCGGAGATATCTACAGATCTATGACGGTGGATTTTTACACGACAAGTATCAGCGCTGATGGTGGACTTATCAGTCGAATTCTGATTGATGATTTTGATCTAGTCTTGCTAGCATACACACGCCATGAGGTGGTAACAAAGTGTAAAGTCGCGTCCCTTTCACGTTCGGGTTTTGTAGATTCCATTCGATATTTGTTTCAAAAATGTGAACCTAACTTTGACTTAATTGACTCACTTCTGAAGTTGTAACTTTTAGTCGATGTATTGCGCTTCCCTTGTATTTCTTCTACGTTGAAGTCAATATAATTACTACTATTATCAAAGCTATCGAAGCCCAGAGAAGACACAAGATGACTGTGATGGCACCATTCCGGACTATGACTTTTTCAAGATTAATTTCAGATATCTCAACTTTAATTTTAGTCAATTTCAATTATATTTCAGAAGCTATCACATTAATTTCAGCAGGGATGTCTATGAATAATATGATATAGAACTCGGGATGCACATCTCCCAAAGAGTGGAGAATTGACTGTGGGCCGAAGTTTTGCAAATGGTATTATTCATAGACATCCCTGATTTCAGCTATGGTAAGATGAATTTCCGATATCATAATTTAAGATTCAGTCCACGTAACATTGATTTCAGCTGCCATTTTGATATTTGCATAGAATCCGTGGGCTCTCATTATCAAATCTAAAAATGTCAACTGCATCAGCGACAATGTCTTAAGAAAGTGAAGAGTCTGTAGTGGTCCGAAGTCGTGGAAGTTATTGTCGATGGAGTGTGAAAGATCGGGAGAGAGTTTTGTCATCAGCTGACAGAGGAGAAGACTGGAGAGCAACATCTACTATGCCAAACTGCGTATGAAAAAACTGCGTATCACTGGATAAAGCAAGGCAGGTTCGAACAGAAGAAACGGGGTGGTTGCAAACCGAAAGCGCTTTAGGAGCTGCAGATAAATCAGTTGGTCTCCTGTTTCGAAGAAGATAGCCAGCTAACACTGAAATCTGCTGCTAAGTCATTTTGACATAAGTGTTTCGACTACCACACTGTAAATCGCTCGATACCAATCACATACGAAGGATGCATACCAAGATATTTTTTTGGCATATTTTTTGCATCTATTTGCATGCTTTTCGTATGATCTAAGGCCTTTTGTTAATAAAGATTGCTTAAAGGTTGCATGGCATGTACTACTGTTTTGTAAGTAGTAAGATAATGACATTTAAGAGTCAAACTTACAATACTGAATTCGATTTTAATACACGTAAGTCTAAGCCACTTCATAGATAATCAATAAGTATACAACCATCAACGTTTATGCATTATGTAATTTTCAAATCAGGCATATTATCAATCCGAAATAAAAACACATTATAGTTCATGAAAGCAAATATAGTTATGTTTGAGATGTATAAGTCAACATGGCAGCTCGAAAGTTATCGTTTTATAGAAATGATGTTTATCAACTTAGTTCATGGAATTGAGCTAATTCTGAATCGCGTGAATGTAATTTCGCAAGTAGCAGCGTAGACACACGGTATTGATTTCATAGTAAATCGAGTCTAGAACAAATACTCTAAATACCACGATATTCATGAAATTGTATATGGCTGATATTACTGACAGAAGTTATTTGAAAGTAGTATGTAATATATATAATTTTTTGCTAGATGACTTAAAGATCTTCATATGAAAGGCATGCGAATGAGGACAGATTTGCATAGGGTTTCGTATACTGTAGAAAACATACCAACAACTCGTATTTCATCGTAAAACAGCCAATGACAAATTGAATGGTTCATATCGCTAGTAAGCATGCTTTCGTATGAAAAATATACCAGATCTCTGTAAAAATGCGAGAATCTCGTATCAAATGTTAGCTTCAAATTGTATGTGAATTTGGTATATGTTTGTATGTAATTTTCGTATCCAGCGATTTACAGTGTTTACTCGGAAACTGCGGCAGACTAAATTTCATTTAAAAAGATACACAGAGAACCAGCTGGCCTGAACAATATCATCAATAAACAAAAAGCGCTGGGAATATGTTGTTGATTTATGTAGCTACCTGCGTGAGGGGAAAGAAATTATTTACATCGATGTAACAAATTTCAACTTATTTTGTAAACGCACCAAAGGCTGCACTCGCATTGGTAATCGTGCTAAAGTCGTTCTACCAAACAGCAGGGAACCGAATCTACATCTTATTAGTGGGATAAACAATTACGGTCTGGTGAAGCCCACCACAAAATGTGGAAGCTTCAAGTCAGACAATGTTAGCGACTGGCTCAAAATGATGTTGGAGGAACATGAAAAACAAGGCTTTGACCTTAACAACGTAGTAATAGTATGCGACAATAAACCTTGTCATTCAAAATTCGACCAAATCACTTCAGAGGAAGGTTTCAGTGGAGCTACTGTTCTGAAATTAGCTCTATATTTTCCCATGCTGAACCTGATAGAGAACATCTGAAGTAAAGTGAAAAACTTTGGGGAATCCTTCAGCAATTGTTACAGCAATTGGCCTTGGTGAACAACGGTTGAAACTGTTGGAAGAGACTGTTTCTTCAGAGTTTGGTAATATAACGGCTCAAGACTGCATGAGATACATTAAACACTCAATGTCCTTCCATTCTCTCGCTTTGGATATGCAAGATATGTTTGTGGGTAACTGATGTACACGTACATTTCTACAAATTGATTCCTTATTCATTTCAGATCACGTTATGAAAATAAAATGTATACTATGTATACGAGTCAATGCTCAATATTTTCAATTATCATGAAAGTAATGCTTTCAATTGGAAAGTAATTCGATTTATATGGCTATAGTTACTGATAATCTCAACCTTATCAGTACAATATCAAGCTTAATTAACTAGGAGAATAAACAGGCATAGGGAAATATTGAGCTATGCCACACGAAACTAACATACTATGAGCAATTACTGCTTTAACCGGGAGGCAGTTTCTAGCAACTCATAAACTGAACGATAATAATGAAATTAAACATGAACTAAAAGCAAATAAATTCAATAACAATATCGATCTCATTAGCTATTGCAAAAATTATTCGTTAAGACGTTGATGATGAAATTTGATGATAAACCGAAAGTTTATAATAGCTTTTCTTTTCCCATTTTAACAGATTCAACATTTAAAACATATGCAACAAAGTACACATGTGCAATGGTTTGTAAACATATAGAACAAAGATGTTCCTCTTTACCAAATCAATCTTGGCTTGATCGTCAGCTTAAATCATATTGTTATGTATCCATGGATCATGTGGCTAATTTTTCAAAGAAAAGCAATGAAATGTTGTTGGAGTCCTTACATTTACATGTTACACACAAACACAGAGCATATGCTCAGCATTTTGCACTGTTTCCACAAACATCGCTGATGATTTGAAGTACACTAATTAATTAACATAGCCCACAGAGTGACAGTAACAAGAATACAATAATAATAACAATTTATTCAGCAGTCGGAAAGATCAATGACTATACAAAAGAACAAAATGAAGACCGTTCACCAACGTTTCAGACGTTGAAGCGCGGCTACAACATAGAAGCCGCAAAAGTATTGTTCTTTGCGCCTCTGGAAAGTCGCAAGAGGTTCTTATATTATCTACGACCCCGTTTTCTGCGAATAGGTCGAAGACCAACTTCTTTATTTTGCCAATGGCAGCCTGAATCGCATGAACCTAACGGCCACAACATATGTCTAAAACAAGACCGATAAGGGGTCCCTTGATTCCTTTGGATTCAGACTGCCTATTTCAAAACCGTTCAGAAGTACCTGTCGTAGACAATGATCCTTCCTACATCCATTCGCCAATGCGCGCGAAACACCCAAACGGTGCAGAGTCCTAATCCTCGGCACATTAATGGCTTTCAGTAGGTTGATATGGTGAGCAGACCTATGCAATCTCAGAGCCGCTTTTGTGCTGTCGGATTGGCATTTTTCAAGGCAATCAATATCCCGTCCATTTCGAGGCGCGATGTCACATCCAATCGTAGAGAGGGTGTAACGACCGACTGAGCACCATAGATATGATTTGACAAAGGGAATTAGCTCTGGATTGAACCAGGGACATCTATGATTAATGTAAGATATCTAAGGGACGTTCAACTCCCATGAAAAGTTTTTAGGGATCATCCTATTTTATAAGCTCCAATCGTTCTCTTCTTGACTTTTATGTTTATGGTCACGATAGAATTCTTGGTGTTGAGTTGATCAGTGTACTATGATTGTGCTATGTACATGTCTATGACATCTATGACATTTATCTCATTATAGATGTCCATGTATATCCCAAGTTTAAATTTTCCTACCTATAGTTAGCCTACAAAGCAAATAATTCTATGCATGGTGAAATGTCAAACTAAGTTGGTGAGTTTTGTGAATTGTCAATTTCTGTAATAAATGCATGTTTCAGTCCCCATTTACGTCATTTTTAGAAACCGTCTCCCTAAGGCCATCCTTCACTTGGTGTATAATTACTGAATACAAGTCCATGAAATACCTAAAGGATAAGTTTTAACGACGCGTTTTACATCCCATACCATTTATTTCACTGTGCCCTGTGCATTCCCTTTCTATGTAATAAACATTCCCCAGTCGGGAATCGCACGATTTGGAATATCAAAACACATGCATTTCTAGTTGGATATCATTTAGCGTGCAGTTCCCAGCAGGAACCGGACGGATGTCATAAAAATGGATAAGGACAAATAATTCATAAAGAACATACAGGAAAACAGTTCTTAAGCAAATTCACAGTCTTATGGTGATAATTTCACCATTCGGCTTTTGTATGCTGATATTCACCATGTACTTCCCGCCATCATTGTCACTAATCCCACTTTGAATGTGATTTGCTTCACGACTGCTGCACGCTTGTCCGTTCAAAATCTGATCTTGTACTGTGAAGTCTTCTTTCGTCTGGACATCATACTCCATATCTCCGTCTAAAGAGCGATGCCCGGTCCTTTTCATGGACTTGTCAGCTGAAATACCGCCTTGTCTAAGACGACTGTAGCAGGTTCTCTTTAGAGAGTGATTGGTGTAATATCCATCTTCATCAATATCTTTCATCATTTTTGAGACAACACCTCCGATTTTGTTGATTCTAACTGGTTGGTCTTTGAACCATCTCTGGTTCTTTGCTGCTGCATTCGGCATGGGCTGCAAATAGAACGCGTTTGTCTTTGTTGAACTTGGACGATGGTGTTTATAAAGTTTATATAGTTTCACAAGGCACCGGTCACTGCTTTTGTCCTCGTAGACTTTCACTTGTTTTGGTGGAACTGATCTGGGTTTCAAACCGCCTTGGTTCGTCTTGGAGAAATCTTCTGTGTATGAGAGATAATCAGTCCCATCAACCGGATCGGTGAGTAGTTTTATCTGGCGATCTCATTCTAACGCTCTGTGTTCTTTGCGAGCTCTTAATCCGAAATGTAGCCCAATTTTGTACACCAATGTGCGGAATAGGCTTTCAGCGTCTTTGTTGGACAAAATGCTCTTTTCCCATAAACTATCCTCGAGTTTGCCAGGGATAAATTGGGCCTTTCTTTTATCTCCACCAATTCTCAGTTTAGTCGACAGCATCATTGCTGAATCCAAAGCTGTTCTAGACTCAGTGAATTCTGGATCTGTGAAAAAACCCCACGCTCTTTTCACACTGTGTCTCAAATGGTGAAAAAGCGAGACAACTAAGTGTCTGAGAGATTGATGGATATTGAGAGCTGTCGGTTTTGCGAACTTCGAACACGTATGATTTTAGTGCAAAATTAAGGTCATTCTTCTCCATTTCGTCTAGGGATTTATAGACATTCAGTTCATCGCCTCTATTCACAATTCTTGATAATCTCCATGACTCAAAAGTCTTCACTGCCCATGTTACCTTCTTGTGTGTATTGTGTGGCACTCCTTCGGCTATTAACTTCTCAATTTGATCTATCTCCATAAATTCATACCGCTTGTTGCTTCCTGTCATCATAACACTTTCTGTGTAGTCACCACTAGCATCCATTTTACAATTATGCAAATGCAAAATGACATTCCATGAGTCGATTACGTTTGAATTTTAAATATTCTTTCCGATATCAGGGCTGTCAAAGATACTGCATACCTGCCTATACTACCTTTACATGTACTGGATTGGAGGCCAGTGTCTTTGGTAGATTTGATTAATGACGGTTGTTTGTGCACATGATGATAAAACCGTGAAACAAGTTGTAAACAATTATCCAGTACTCTGATACGCTCATTCATACAGGGAATCTACTGAAGGAAGATTCTGGACCAGTCAAGAAGTGATTATAGAATTACAAAACTCCCGCAAGAAAAAGCAACTGTCAGTAACAGCTGCAATATCAACTGCTAGTGATTGAAATTGTTCACCTACGGCACGTAGCATCGATGGCTATTGGTGTGGATTCTGTACATTTTATACATGCTTTGCGAAAATCGATTCAGTAGTGTTTGTTTCGGAGAATTGTGGACTCTTTCTGGAAAATTTGTGATAATCTATTTTCTTTGCTCAAAGCAGTCATGGACTAAGTGATAACTGATAAGTAATGATTTTACTTGCTACAACAATCATAGCAGCAAAATGTCCCATGCCTTATTCATTGTTATACAAGTAAAAGACATGATCAAAATCTAAAAATCTATCGATGATGCAATTAGAAACGAACAAAAAACAAATTGAAACGTCAAAAGTTGATAATAGTTTGATTGATATAAAACTAATAAAAATGCTGAAAGTGAAGCAAGAATCGTTTGAATGTCAATTCTTTCGGAAGATCCTATATCAAGATTGTGGTGGAAAAGTGCAACCAGTGTTTCCATAAGTCCGCCTCCTCGTAATGAGTGGTTATCGATGTCAATATATTTTTGTCTCTTATTAGACATCTCGTAATTATAGAGCATCATCCGTGAGGCCTTCAAATTATAATCAAAACTCCGACGAACAAATAAAATATGATTGTGATGTCAGTGATTCATAAAATGCGAAGATCATATTGCATAAAAAGCAATATAAGCAAACCAAGCAGTGGTGATTGATGACTTTCCACGATTTTCAGGCCCTACCATATTGGGCAATTCAGGAACAGCATTTCATAAAGATTTAAGTTGATTACGAAATCCGTACAAATTTCGTCGGTGAATATGAAAACATTCTCGCATAACTGTGATAAAAATAGCCATCAATTTTCGTTTGTAATGAAGGTTGAGTAATTCAAGGCCGGAAATAAATCAGACATACTATATCGTTTCATTGTTCTTGAATTCTCGAATAAAGTCCACCAGTGGTCCAAATTATTATACAGGAGGAGGCTTTAAATAAGACAATGGGAAAATCAGCGAAAATAGAAAGTCACAATTTATTTTAAATTGACCATCGATGATATGCTTGTGTATGTACTGTACATGTACACTGCACATATTCTTCCGACAATTTCTCTGCAAGACTGAGCCGGGCGTATTAATTAGTATTAATAATTCAGCAATTAATTCAGCTGGATTCTGATGTACTTCTCAATAAGGAAGTGAATTATTTGCCATTTAGTGCATGGTTTTATCAAGTTACACATTATTGTTATTAATCAAGTTTATAGAAGTCACTGGCCTCCATTCCAGCACATGTTATGGGAGTTGAACGTCCCTCAGATATCTTATATTAATCATAGATGTCCCTGATTGAACATACCAACTGTGGAAAGGGCAAATAAGGGCTTCGAGCGCGTTTAATCCTATTGTCAACATGGACACGATTTTCTAAATTTGAGTTCAACATAGCCCACAATCTAGATGCTTAATAATAATAATAATAATAATAAAATCTTTATTTTAAGAGGATAACACTGGTAGCAATAGCTAATTTACAATGGTCCTCTAGCATACAGAAAAACATGATTAGGTAGATAAAAGAGAATGAACATCAATTAGAAGGTTTTGAAGAAATCACATATATAGTTTCGCTTAAATTTCAAAACACTGTCAGCCTCTCGGACACAACGATTGCAGGAATTATAGAGTTCTGCACCTCGAACCACAAGCGTCATCTTTCTTAGTTTGGTTCTAACTTTGGGAATACACAGGTCTCCTTGTGTTACAGATCGTGTCTTTTTCTCTTGTTCCTTGCGTAAAAACATGCGTTGTAAATAAGTTGGTGCTAACTGATTTAGGGCTTTATACACAAGTAGAGTCTGCTTAAAGTCGACTCGAGTGCTCATGGGCATAATGTGCATTTCTTTGAATAAAGGTTTGGAGCTTTCACGTTTTGGGCGATCAAGCACAACTCTGATTGCAAGCTTTTGGAGTTTCTCAATTCTCGTTATGTGACAGGAAGCACCCCACACCGATAAACAAAAGTCATAGCAAGATTGTATGTAGGCCATGAAGAAGATTCTCCGCACACGAATTGGCAAGAATTGCTTTATCCTTCTCAACAGGGCAACATAGCTGCTCACACGCCGAGCAACATATTGAACGTGCTCATTCCATGTCAGATCTTGGTCGACTATAACTCCAAGGACTTTGTGCTTGTCAGTCAAAGATATTCTTTGGGAGAATGTGGTTATCTCATCCTTACTGAGTCGCCGCCGTTTTTGCCGAGTTGTAATAAGCATGCCCTTTGTCTTCTCCATGTTCAGTGCCATACAGTTGCCCTTACACCAGGACTCCGCCTCATTGACTAGAGTATCAACATTGCCCTTCACATCATCTAGGCATTTTCCGGTGGTAGTAATGGTTGTGTCATCAGCATACATGTCAACGATATTGCTGGCAGATAGATGTAAGGGTAGGTCGTTGACAAAGATGATAAAGAGCAGTGGGCCGATTATAGACCCCTGAGGCACTCCGCTGGGTACTGAGAGCTTGTCTGATAGTCCATTTTGAAGAGACACAACTTGGTACCTGTTTTGCAAGTAGGATTTGAACCAAGTAGATGAAAGCTCTGAGACGTTATAGGCCAAAAGTTTTTCCAACAGAAGCTCATGATTTATCAACTCAAAGGCCTTTTTAAGGTCCAACATTATAACTGCATTCAAATCACCATCATCAATGCTCTTCGTCCATTGATCCAACATATTGATTAAAGCTGTTTCACATGAATGACCTTCTCTAAAACCAGATTGGGAGACATGCAACATCGGATGCATATGCAGATATAAATGTTTGTGTACATGCCTTTCGATGATTTTACTTGTTATTGGTAGCACTGATATCGGCCTGTAATTTTCCATGTCATTGACATCGCCTTTCTTGTGTACTGCAGATACGCGGGCTTGCTTCCACATGTTGGGGAAGATTCCAGAAGTTAGGCTCAAATTGATAATCGTTGTCAATGATGGTGCCAGTTCTACACAGCCCAACTTGAGTAACTTGGGAGGAATATTGTCCAATCCAGTTGCTTTATTTGACGATAATTCTTTGATCAAACATTCAGTTTCGCAAATGGTAATTTGAGGTATTTGGAACTGATCCGGACTGAACCTGGAGACGTACAGACGCAGCGTATTTAGAATGTTGCTTATGCCATGGCCATTGGCTTTTGTAGAATGTCTTTCTGCCACAGTCACAAAGAATTTGTTTAATTCGTCTGCAATTTTGGTGGGATTTTCTGATAGATTGCCATTTATGTTCATAGATGTTATGGTAGCGGACTTCTTTGATGGCGCCAGACCTTTCAGGTGATTCCACAACTTTTTGGTGTCTGTTGCACTGGTCTCTATAAGATTCGTATAGTGGTCCTGCTTCGCTTTGCGAATAAGAGCAACACATTTGTTTCTATAGAGACGATAAAGATCGTACTCTTTCTTGGCTTTGCTGTAATCGCGCTTTCGCATCAATTCTCTAATTTCTTTCGTGAACCACTCGGGTTGCCAGTCTCTTTTGATTATTTTTTCACGTATTGGTGCGTGTTTATTGATAACCTCCATTACCATCTTGTGCCAAAGTGCGAGAGCGTCGTTCGGATCATCAAACATGTCTAAAACAGACCAATGTACAGTTTGGAGATCCTGCTTGAAGGCGATCCCGTCAAAATTTTTGTACGACCGGTAGGATATCACCTTGTGCATGTTGCCACCTCGGAACCTTCCACTTATTGAAATACATGTTGGAAAATGATCACTTAATCCAATCTTGGGGACCTTGACACCACGGATCAACAGATCATCAGAGATCCACATATGATCGATAATGGATGAACTCGAAGTCGTGACTCGAGTGGGTTCCTTCACCATTTGCTTCATTGAGTATAACATGAAATGATTTTCCAATTTACTAAATTCATCATTTCTGACACAATCATTGACATTCAAATCTCCCATAATTAATAAGCTTTTATTCTCTAAAAAAGCTTTTGCGATAATGATATCAAATGCGTCTAACCAAGCCGTCAATGGTTCGTTTGGAGGTCGATAGACGGTGCAAATCAATAAGGGTTTTCCACTTTGACATTTGATCTCCGCCCATATCGCTTCAAGGTTGTCTTTACTGATTACAAAGATTCCAGGATGGAATGGAGGATAACAATCGGTCTCCAAATATGATTCAGTGGCTCTTCGTTTTCAAGGAGTCTGGATGAACAAATGAAAGACGCCAACGACTTATGTCCATGATGATGTCCAGCAGATATTGCAATTTTCTTTGATTGTTGGAAATAAGTAGTAGGTCACCGTCGTAGCAAACACATGGGATATGGCATCCATACAAATGCGTTTCATAACCAGACAAGTCCAACTTATGTAACAGATGTTAGAAATAAATGATAGCGAAACAGGGAGATAAGATAGCTCCTTGTCTCGTACCACATTGCACAGGAAGCTGCAAGGAAAGTTCTCCATTGAATTCAACGGTGGTCGTTAGATTGCAGTACCATCTCCAAAGAAGAAACCAAGCAGGAGTAGAAAGATATTTATACAGTTGATGGAACAGACCTACGTGCCATATAGATGGAAAACATTTGCGTACGTCCAGGTTTGCAGTAAAGACAGGTGCACCACGACACAAGCTCCATTGAATGGCCTCTAAAGCAAAGAGTGAAGCATTCTGTGTCCTACGGCCGGAAATGAAACCAAATTGCAGAGGATCAGGAGCTCCAATGACCTCGAAGACGTAGTTGTTACAGCAATAGGGCGATAGTTTTCCATATTATTGGGATTGAGGTTTGAGTTCTTCAAAAGAGGAACGACTTTACTGCGAAGGAAATTTCTGGGTACAGCACCTTGAGATAAGCATGTAGTAAGAAGGCAAGACAAAGCTGTCGAGAGTTATTCAGTCCAGCTGTACCAAACATGCTCAACACTCACATCATCTGGGCTCGGAGCTTTTCCTCGACTGAGACGAAGCAAGAGCGATTCAACTTCTTTTGGGGATACAAGACGATACAGGAGACAAGATGATGAAGCACATTCTGCATGTCTGTGCAAGTCAGTCAGTAATGACACTTGATCATCTAAAAAAATCATCAGAATCAATGCATGTAACCTCTACATGAATGACCGATTCAAATAATCAGCTTCATTTCATATTAGACCAGGAAATTTAAGGAACTAAATATGAGAACCCGGACAAAATTCGTGGTACCCTGATAATTGGCACACATGTAGTTCAGATTGTGCCTATTAACATATCAAAAGTCACCGTAAATCCACCATGTGCTGTTTGAGTGCCAATCTCCCAAGGATGGCATATTACATGAGATTTTCTGATGTCAATTTTGATGATATCTGATTCCCTATTGGCGAATGAGTGACGCGTGCGTAAGTCAGCTGACGCTCTTAACCAATGAGCGTGCAGTTGACAGTAAATGAAAGCTTGACATACAAGATGTTCATGATCGAAATTTTTTTGGAGTGTCTATCATAGGCTAGACCCATAGAGTAAGTATGTAGGTATAGTGTCGACTCAAAAAAGTATCTGTATACAGTGAAAATTTTTTATATGCAGAGATTCAGTTTTTTGCGGAGATTACGTTCCCGAGGTCCAAAAAATTATTTGAGCACTTTTGAAAAAGTCAAAATTTGCCAATTTATATACTACCGAGATGACTCTCCTATATAAGTAGTATGAACCAAGTTGGATATCAAAAGGAACAAATATTTGCTAATAAGCATCCTAACTAAACGGAAATTGAGCTGATTATCAAGGGAATTTCATGAATTGTATTATAATGGAAGTCTTCATGAAAAAGTCACGATATTATTCGTGTTTTCTTGTCTGAAATTTCAAGATTTTAATTCAATTTCCACCGGGATGAATTTATGATTCACAAATTCATGTTTCATTTCTTGAATCTGAATAGTGATGTGGACCCATCTACATCTTTCAAAGTTAATTGAAATCATTGTCTTTGATTACGTAATTTTGCTCTGCCAGTGGCAGGTTGCCTGTGATATGATCACGCTTAAGAAAATACTCTTAAGATTGAGCATGAAAGTAACAGCAACATATCGAATTTTTTATTTAACAAACATTACCTCACCAAGGGTGTCATGACACGGACAATCTGCAAAATTATATCATTTCCTTCTGCATTATGCCATCATGATCAGTCCATTCCGTTGTAATTTCTTCAAAACTGCATAAATGTGCATATCTCACATTTGGAAACAATTCCGACTGTATCTCCCTCGAGTTCATTTAATAAAATCGAAGGTGTATACACATTGGGGATTTAATAAATGCGGAGTTGCCACTCTACCTAATATATTTATTCTATGGCTAAACCTTTCAATCTATCATCTGATGGATTCGTTATAGTCCGGCAGCCAGAACGAGTTTCTGCAGGGAACGAGGCCGAAAGTGAGACTTTCACAGAATGATGTACACCCTATGCCTACTTCGAATCAGCACGTCTGCCGAGTTCTAGAGAGTTCCTCTTCTTATCAGACACGATCAAAGAAAAACACATGTAAATCCAATGGGACCAGATTGCAGTTTTTAGCAAAAATGAAATTTTCTATGTTTTCTCTGATTAAACGAAAAGTACTAAGTCCAGAGTCACAATTTTTGACATGGAATGTCTTCAGGTCATTTCCTATGATATGCATGTGCTTTTATCATGCATCTAATCGGGAATGCATGCGAGAATGTGGTCAAATGTGGATAAAGTTGCTCAAAATGTTTGTGTTTGCCGACATTAAGAAGCTCGCCAAATCTAAATTTGTTTAGCTTTATAGACAGGAGTGCATGAACATGATAGGAAATGAACTGAAGACATTCCATGTCAAAAATTATGACTCTGGGCTTAATAATTTTCGTTTAATCAGAGAAAACATGGAAAATTTCATTTTAGCTAAAAACTGCAATCTGCGTCCCATTGGATTTACATGTGTTTTTCTTTGATCTCGTCTGACAAGAAGAGGAACTCACTAGAACTCGGCAGACGTGCCGAGTCGTAGTAGGCATAGGATGTACAGCATTCTGTGAAAGTCTCACTTTCGGCCTCGTTCCCTGCAGAAACTCGTTCTGGCTGCCGGACTATTAGTTATCATCAGCATTAGTCGCGGAAAATGAAGTGATTGTAGCAATGCACTGACAGTCCATCAGTCAGTCATAAGGTAGCTTAATGGTCAACAACGCTTTTCAGAACTAGGCTATGCTACATCAGAGTCGTTTCACAACATTTGGCTAAGCAGCTAAACATCGAGTAAAAGTTCTTAATGATGTAGTCACAATCAATTCTCAACTACATTTTAATCGAATATTCTGTATGTCTAGGGGACTGAGTGACCTGAAATCATGTTTCTATCATTGAGTTAGCTTCAAAGCCTCAGTCTCCTTTTGACGATAGACAGATGGACAGATGGCTGAGGCCCATCGGCATGGGAAGGGCCCTTGACGAGAACATGAACCCATGGAACATGATTTTCAATAACAACTCTAATATCAATGTAAAAAATACATTATTTGTGCTTAAATATCTAAAATCATTGGAATCAAATAGTTATTTTCTAAATTTCTAGACTGTGAAGTCAAAATCAATTGAGCAACTTTGAGCGATTGAGCAATTTCAAATCATGGAATTGAAATGTACTTGTTTTAAATTCAGAACGTTTATTCTCAAATTGAAACCACGTTTCTTGAGTGATGAAATGATTAACAATGAAATTCGTTAGGTCAATGAAGGCACTGATCAGGGCATTTTTAAGACATTTCTACTAGGTAACCATTTGCTCGAGAGGCACTTTAGGATTATGTGCTCAAGACAGCATTTCAGGAGTAAGTCTGTGTTCTCTCACATTGATGCTCACCTAGATGACCTTTGTTCCACTTATCTGTGGGTATGTCTCAAAAAGCATTGTGTGGCTTAAGTTTTATAAGTCTAAGTTTATGTGATAAGTTACTAAATGAATGTAATTAAAATTAATGCAAGAATTAATGAATGTAAGAGTGTACATGCTAACAAGCATGCTCGTATATTCTTGTTTATCTTACATGCATGTCATTCTTATATTATCAACTATCGCATTCATTTGGCTGTAAGTAAACTGGCAAATTGGGCAATTATGCGACCGCGTTCCCCACGATAGATTCTTTAATTACAAAATTTCATTTCATATTTATACTTTGATTCCCTGTTACTTCTATGGCATGCTATTAAATATATATCTGGTAAGTATTTGTATTTTTTACTTTAATTTTAGCAATTATCAGTATTCCTTTTTCATTCACGACATTTTCAAATTCTAGGTTGTCCAAGTTGTCCTTTATGTATATTGATATGCAATTGATGTTTCTTCCTGTTTTGAATGATTTACTTTCCCATGGTATGTCGACCTGAATATCTATCAATTATGGTAAAATTATCTTCCTCCTTCAAATGTGTTCCAGAGAAACAGATTATGTCCGCATCCATGTCCTTGATCATATCAGTGTTACTGACTTTATTATCATTTAAACCGTATATATTCATAAAACTGATTTTTAATTTATAACTTTTTTGTTTTTCGTCCTCTCCTTCAAATGAAAGGCGCTAAAGATAAGGTCCTACAGTTGAGTGTTGTCTAGTGTTTGTGTGTAGCACGCGCGTTGGAGTGTAATAGCTGCGTTCATTTTCATCTTCCACTCTTGACACTCAAAATCTGTTCTCTTGTATTCTTCTCTCTATATCAGGATCGTATATCCTGTTTTCTCGATTTCTCTCATTTTCATATCTGTACTGATTTCGCTTCTTTGTCTATCGTTATCAAATCTTCTGCTGTCATTATCTCTGTATCTGCTTCGATTACAATTTCTTTGACGATTCCATGGCGAACGATAGCAGTTTCGCATATGGTGGCCTCCTCTGTTACAGTAGAAACATGTGATGACTCTGTCATTGAATCTTGATTGCCGATATTGTTGTTGAGCTTAATGCTGTTCTTGCGATTCTCGTAGACGTTCTGACTGTTGGATTTGCTGATTTTGTTGTTGCTGCTGTCTAAATTCCGTGTTTTTCTATGTTCTTTTTCGATGATATTAATTTTCTTTAATAAACCATTGATTTCATTTCTTACTTCATTTTCATCTTCGCTTTCACTTTCACTGCTTTCATCATCTAAGCTATACTTTCTTCCTTCTTCCTTTCTGGCATTCAACCTTAGGTGATCTATTTCTCGGCGCCTCAATTTACATAGTTCGTCATCTTTGCGACTAATCAAATCTTCGAGTACAATTATTTCTTCACTTTTCTGCTTCATGTCTTCAACATTTCTTTGTAGTTTTCTGATTTTTTCGTCTTGGTCTTTCATTTCAATTTCGCAAGTATTGATGGCCTTCAATAGATTTTCTCTCTCATCTTGGCGCTTCTTTATTCCTTTTTCGAATTCAGTGTTACTTGCTTGTGTTTTGCATATTTGTCTGTTTGTGTGTTCTGTGTTTGTGTTGTAATCGTTTGTTGCTCTGTCTTGTGTTGTGACGTGGCTGTTTGTGTTGAATGTAAAATGCTCACTAGATGTAAAACTTTCACAAGGATATTTTCTTTTCTGTTTAAAATACTCTATCAGCTCGTAGTTTGGAAGATGAGTACAGTACACATGAAAGAAGTTATTACACTTTTCACAATTGAAAGATGGATCAATTTCTTTCACCAATTGCTTGCAGCATCCACATTGTCCAATTTTTGTCAATAGAAAGAGATAGAACGATCAGGCACTTTAGCTACAGCATAAGATCATTTCTGAAAAATACTTAATAGAAAATTTTTTGAATGATGTGTGATAGTAGGCCTGACAATTTATCAAACTATGCCTCGTTTACATGAGGGTGCTTTCTCTTTCTACCATGGTGATAAATGCTAAGATATAATAATAAAAAAGAAACTGAAGTGAATAGAAGCACACGTGGATAAAAGTAAGTGATAGTAAAGCAAATTTCATTTTTCAGCTGCAGCGTCCTGATTGGAGAAATACTTTTCTTTTGTTGAAATTAAATGAATTTTATTTCCATAATTTACGGCTACTCAAGTGCACGTCGATCGATTTAAAATTCATCGCTCAGCAATTTAGACGACTTTGTGAATGTATTGATTATACAGATTTTTAAGCTATTGGTTGGGAAGAGTCACGATAAATATTGATGTTAATTGCAAATTTATGTTTTGGAAATTAATTTCGATCTTCATTAGAAGATTATCGTCAGGCATAGAACGAAAACATTTACATGCACAAAATTCAAAATTCACATTGTATAAAGGGTAATAAGATATCATGAGTAGCGAATAAAGATGAGTAAGAGAAGATGAATAGAAATGTGAGTATGAGAAAGATAGCATTGGGCTACATTTTGACAATAGCAAAAACAGTAGAAATTGACTGTGATCTGACTAAAAGGAAAAAGGGTTAAAGAAGGAGGAAGAGGAAATGAAGTGATGTGAACAATAATAAAGTGATGCAGCATGATAGAAAATATTATGTATCACTATACCAAAAGAAATCTCTGTACAGTTCGATTTCAGATTTACCATTGATCTTCGGGTTTAATGTGTTGATAAGTAAGGCTTCTCGTAGACGTAGGTTAGCTTCATCTGAATCATGGGTTAGAATTGTTGTTGAAAAAAGTGTTGTTTGACAATTTTGAAGATGTTTGTACATTGATGAGGTGGATTTTGTGGAATGTTCTCTGCATCTGATGTGGAGTGCTTTTGTGGTGCTTCCAATGTAGAAGTTCTTAATAGATTCGTATGTTAGTTTATACACTGCGTTTTTCCGATGGCAAATTGATTTATCCGAAATGTGGCAATTTTGTAAGAGCCAGTTTGAACTGTTTTTCTATTTTTCAAAGCACTTCTCAATGTTCTATTTTCTCTTGTCAATTCGATATTCACAATTTCTCGGCGGAAAACTTTTTTTACAGTTGATTATCAATTTTGTTGGAATGGAAAATATAAGAAGTCAGTATGTCTTTGCTTTTCTTTTTTCGCACTGTGTTGGTCTTTCTTATCATTTGATTAGCATAATTGTGTTGACGGAGTATTTCTTTGAATTCGTCCTCATATTTTCTTAAAGCTGATAAATCTACGTACATCTATTTGTAATTCGTGACTTTTCATTAATGATACAATTTTCTTTTGTGCTTGTGGGTAAATGGGAGTCATAATGCGCAAAAATGTTTTTCTTTTCAGACTTTTGAAGAATTCGAACTGCGGACGATCATGTAAACTAAGTGAAATCAAGGAGACTTATGCCATTATAATTATTCGTCGGAAATTCAATTTCAAAATGGATACTGGGGTGCTGAGCATTCAGATGCTGTAGTTGCAAACAAGCATCCTCTTTCTTTTTAACGAGTGCAAAGCAATCATCTGCATAGCGTTTAAACAAAGGAATGCTTCAATGGCGTCCATGCAAATAATTGCCAGGATGCCTTATAAGCAAGAACCAATCGGCAGACCTTTGATTTGCTGTTGCCTTAAAAGTCAAAATAGGTATTTCTCAAAATGACGGTTAAAAGTCTTTCAGTTTGTTCAAGATTCATTTACTTAATTCCTTTCTGGCTAATTATTTTATAGTTTTTCAATTTATTGATAACTGCTGTAATTGCGTCTTTTATAGGAATAGCACTATGCATGCTAACAACATCATAGCTACAAGGATAATGTTGCATCTAATTGCTGGTTTGGTTGATTGCTTCAATCAACTCATTGCTTGATTAGAGATGTGCAGAAATTCGTTTAAGGATTGGAGAGAGTAGTCTACTTATCAGCCATGATAATTTGGAATAGAAATGACTGGATAATTCGCAGTCAACTTCTATTGTCTCTGATATTGGTAAAATGTAGCCCAATACTATCTGTCTCATGCTCACATTTCTATTCATCTTCTCTTAATCTTCTTTATTTGTTACTCATGATGTCTTATTACTAGGGCGGTTTTTTATTGACCTAAAAAATTACGAATTTTGACTTTATTTTCAAGTAAATTTTTACCTAAAATTTTTACCCAATCTTTTAGAATAGAATAGAATAGAAAGCGTTTATTTCTCAAAATTAAAAATCATCAATTACAAGTTATGAAGTAGGGCCTACCAAATAAAGTCAAGATTTAAGTCAGACGATGAGAACCTGGGAACATGGAATTAAACATTTTGCTCATAAACGGCACAAAGGAAGTTTGATGTCTCAAGGTAATGCATTTTGGAATTCTGACGCGACCACTTGGCAAACGTTCAGGCAAAATAGGATGCAACACATGGTCAACAAAACTCAAAGCTCTCGATAACAGTCTGAGTGCCTGCTTTTCCTGTGCTTGGTAAAAATCAGGTAGACAGTCCTCCTCCTTGCATTCCTTTCCACATATGCATTCCTTTTTACCTAATTCAGTTTTGTTTAACCAAAGAAAGCATCATTTCAGACTCACAAGAAAACGTTACGTGTTTTAATTAAAGAAACACATTTTATTATTGAGCCCACAAATACAAAGTTCTTCACGACAAGAAGGAATGCCTCTTAAACAACGAGTTAATTGTTACTGGCGTTGTAATTCATTATTGCATAGTATTTAATGTTTTGGGGACAAAATTTTCTGTTAAAACACAGGAGATCTTTCAACTGGGAACAGCTTCGTTCGATCGCAGCTGTGGTTGATTGTGCACACAACAGAAGATTGTATTCAGTTGGTGAAATATCGTCCCATGCCAAGTTAACAATCTCCATGACATCATTCTTAGATAAACGCAAGTTTATATATGATTTGATTTCACAGGGATCAATTCCGAAATCCAGACTGTTTGCGTTCTGTATTACCTGACGAATGTTGTAGTTGGTTCCTTCGCATCGCTCCATTAGATGATGCATAGGTCTATACGTTGCCACATCCACGAGTTGGTCAACAATTACTGTGCTGGAAACTGCAGATTTTGCACGACTTACAAGTAATCCATCATCCTCGAAACCCAACACAATGTGTTTGACGTCGGAAAAGTGGTCTACATACCAAAAAGCCGCGTTTAATCATGTTCCCCACCTGGTTGCGACCGGCTTTGGTGGACTTCCAATCGATGCAAAAAGAAGACGGCGATCACCATTTTTAACAGTGGCAGCCTTGATTGAGGAAATCAAACTGTCGACAGCCTCATACTTCAACTTCACAAGCAATGCACAGTTGTGCAACAGGTGCGCCATACACATTACATGAAATAATGATGGATACATAGACTTCAAAGTTTTGCCCACAAGAGTCATATAACGAGCTGCATCAGATAGCAGGAAAAGGAAATTATTGCGATGAACATTTAAATCTTTAACAACATCATTAATAGCATGACACACTGTTTGATGATTGATGTTTCCTTCTAGCTGTCTACAGTCATGTAGATAAGTAACTTCAGGCTTTTCTAGAATTCCGACAAGAATGTTCATAAACTTCCGACCAGAAATTTCCGTTTCGTCCACCATTATAAATATTTTTTCTCCATTCACATATCGAAACAATTTCTGTTGTTCTAACTGAAAGAGTTTTGGCACATGTTGCCGACATGATGACTCAGATGGGCAATGATGACCCATAAAATCAAATAAATCTCGCATCGCTTGATGCTCCAATTTATGTAAAGGAATGTCAGCGGCTAAAAACGCTGTTGTTACATGCTGAGCCAGATCAGGTTTGAGGTTCAAGAAGGTCTGACTTTCATGCTTTGGAGAGGTGGGTACTGATGATGAAGAGGTAATTCTTTGTAATTTCGTCGCATGTTTGACACTTTTACGATGACTGTCAATCATAAACTGTTTCGCGCATTTCACCGGGCATTCACAAAGCATACAGAAAAGTTCATTCCTTGGTGTTACTTTAAATTCTTGAGGATATTGGCAAGTAATTCTTTTGCACTTGGATGCATCACTTTCAGTTTTCTTGGGCATTTCGAACAATCGAAGATAGTCAGTGTCAGTTAACAAAAAGATGTAGTGTTATGTGCGTTGAAATCCTTGCGAGAATATTTGGTGTCCCAATAGCTTAGCTTTTTGTTTTGATTGAAAAGAGTTCGGGCAACCCAGATCTAAAAGTGGCGCTTAGGAAGGCCAGGTGTCTAAAAATAGCGCCTGGGAAGAACAGATTCCTGAGAAATGTACTGTTTTATTAAACTTTTTGACCTTATTTGACTATATTTGACCTTATTTTTACTCTATTGACTATATTGACCTCATTTGTTTATTTTGACAGTATTTTTACTTTATTGACTTTTTGACTTTATTGACCGCCCTACTTATTACCCTTTATGCAGTGGCGTCGCGTACGCTCAGACCATAGGCCTTCACTCGGCATCGGAATACTATTTCTATACCAGACATTTTTTCTGTTACAACATTCATTTAATAAAAGTTGAATTTTTAACAACAATTTCCCGAACATTTTTTAAGGCCAAGTGAAAGCGCACATGAGAAGTGATTGCTCATGTCTCTGAACCGCCTTACTCAAGGAACTGATAACTATATCCCTTCTCTGTCCAGACCACATTTTCTCGAGAAAAAAAGGAGGCAAGATCAATAGTTTCTTGCGTTTCTCATGGCCGGTCAGCCGCTCACATGTTTGAAATTTTGATGCATTAAAATATCTTGTGTATTTCTTTCTCTGTGAGTACTTTCAATTTTTAAATCAGGTGTTGGCCTACGTTGCTTGACGACTGTCATCTTTTCAGTATATTCCTTTCGGACGAAAGGCGTGGTTATGGTCTCATCTACAGTACTAAACATAGCGTCACATCAATCACGCATAAACAAATTATGGAATTCTACCGAATCTGGGTGTTCGAGTCAGATGCATTACTCTGCATTCATTGGAGAACGTTCATCATCTGATCGCAGTCTTGTCTGAACGTCAGCCATCTGCTATTGTTGACGTAGTGGCATCTCTCCCATTAACCGAAGCCGGGAACAATTGGGTTGCACTTCCCTTTCTATATTTAGGTACCGCGCCTCGATCAAGAATTGCATAGAATTTCATTGCAAAAATTGGAGAAGATAAAGCATTATGTCTATCGAAAAGTCAATATTGTCGCGGGCGCGTGCCTTCACTGCCTCACACGCACACAACTCTCTTTCGCTCTGTCTGAACATCAATGCTCCGTCTGAACACACGACTAGCTTGTGTGTCTAATTGTTCGAAGAAAACAGCTGTGATTCGAGCACGTGCTGCAAAACTGTTCAATGACGTTGAGCGTCTGACTTTGAGACGGAAAGCTGTGCACAGCAGTCACGAGAAGCTATCGAATTTAAATGAATGATGACACTTTTCATTTTTATAATTGTTTGAATTTAATGTGAATTTAATTAATGTGAATTTTGAATTTTGTGCATGTAATGTTTTCGCTCTATGCCTGACGATCTTCTAATGAAGATCGAAATTGATTGCCAAAACATAAATTTGCAATTAACATCAATATTTATCGTGACTCTTCCCAACCATTAACTTAAAAATTTAAAAGATGATTGTTTAACTGAAATGATTTCAAAATCTGTCTTTGAAGAAAAAAATGTTTTTCATGAATATTTAAGGCATCAGTTTAACAAGTTTACCAATAGGAGAGACTACTAAATCTTTAGATAGTCGCCACAAATGCTGAAGTTCATTTTAGGAACTGTCAAAGTCAACCGATTGCCACAAAATTTAATGCATGAGTTAATGAACATGAGACATTTAGGCCTGCCCGGCTCGCGTATAGGCCAGATTAGTTCGTTTCAGGGGCTAGGGTAGGCTTAATAGCTGTGGATGTAAGGCGATCATTGCATTTGATGAATAGGGTATCTCGGAGCATCAGCCAAAATTTTGGCGGTTACTATTTGCTTAAGTAGAGTCCTACAAGTTGTAGCTGAGGCCGATCATGATATCGTTTATTATGCCCCAGAAAGAAGAGTGAATCACTTACCAGCTACGAACAAAAACACTGGAATATTGCATCGTCTTTTGCTACGAACCCAGCAAGATACTAAATATACTTGAAATATATTGAATTAATGGATTTATACCAAAACGCCGCAGTTCCGATTTAGTCTCAGCCGTTTTGGTCGCACTTCCGAATTCGTCGCATCCGATTTCGTCGCAAAAGGTCGCAGAAGAAAAAAGGTCGCATCCGAATTCGTCGGATCAAACGGGTAAGAGTACAAAAGTTGCATAGTACTAATTTCTTAAAACTAGTCCAGGACGTCTGGTTCGTACGAAAACCCATGGCTTATTGAAAAATAATAGGTCTTGCTCTCCAGACAAATGATTCAAGTGATGAAGCTTGATTTTGATATAAATCAAAATCACTATATCACCATTGGTTACTAATCTATTAAAGGATGTCTCCTTCATCTTCAATAATGTGATTCCGTGAAGTATAAATTGACAAGAAATTTCTGTGATGTACAGTAAGCTTCACATAGGTATTTGCTGGAGGACAAAGATCAAATTAACGCAAAGCCATACTGAAGCTAAATGGTGGCTATGACGACTTTTATAGAAGCAACATAGATCAACTGCGACCAAATCGGAATCCAATTACGACGAAAACGGACATGTGACGTTTTCGGACGCGACCTAATCGGATGCGACGTTTTCGTACAATCCGAAATTAATAATTGGCTACAATAGCTCAGTATCCTACAAACATAATTTTTAAATGATTCTCAAATAGGTAAAATGTAGAATAAAGAATACCGCGATCGGCATCAGGCTATCGGCTGCAGCTTGCATTGCGATGTAATTAATGTCAGTCGTCGAAAATTTTTCCCCAAGATATTCGATCTATCTAGTCTTAAATTTTGAATTATATATATCTTATGTTTCTTAGTTTCCGAGAGATTGGTTTTGTGGTGAAACTACATACACATCTTCACGAAATAATATATCAGGAGAAGCTCCTCAAGTGGTTCGTCGACATCTTGTTGTGGTTGATATCTAGGGATATTCATCAACTACGAAGACAGTGCTACATCTGCAACTACTAGCAACAAACGTAGCATACGAATAGTGGCGGCTCGTCCATTTGGGCAGGTGCAGCACTGCCCCACCTATTGAAATGTTGTCTAACTTAAATAACCAGCAACATCAGTAGTAGACTCCATTTCTTGATCATAAATTTCAACTATACTTCATGTACATCTATTCCATTTGCGCGACAGTGACGCCAGCAGAATCCATCAATCGTTTTCAAGACTGATGGGCGCGCCCAAGCATCGAGATTGAGATGACGTGAGAGTGTTTCATTTCACGATCTGAGCGGATAGACAGAATTAACACGCGATGAATGCGTCACAGAATGGGCACTCGAGAGGGAGCCCTAACGCTCCTGATTGGTTCACCGTCAATGCAAAGACAATGCATTGTGATTCCCTTACTGAGTGAGGTGATGTGATAGTCCGGGAGCTAGCGTGAAGTTGTGCAGGGAACGAGGTAGTACATAGAACTTTCACATAGCATAGTACACCTCTAACCTACCGCAAAACATCGCGTCTGCCGGATCAGATCATTTGCTTTTCAGAAATAGAGAGGATAACACAATCCTATGTATTTCCAGTGGTAAAATTGTGACATTTAAGGTGTTGACTCCATTTTTTCGAATTTTTGCTCATAAAAGTTACACAAATTGGTATTTTGTTGAACTGGTTATTACAGAAATCATCTACAGATGATGATCTTTCAAATGAGCTGTCATTTTGTGACAGAGGATGAAGTAAAGTGTACAAACAAACACTTTTCGTTGGTGTAACTGCAAATTTTGACATAGAAATTTAAGGAAAATTGTTGATATACTTTAACGAAAGTTCCCTCTCTCAAAGAAACATCGTCAAAAGGAGAATTTAAGAAGCCAGCTCAATGATAGAAACATGATTTCAGGTCATTCAGTCCTTTAGACATACAGAGTATTCGACTAAAATGTAGTTGAGAATTGATTGTGACTATATCATTAAGAATTTTTACTCGATGTTTAGCTGCTTAGTCAAATGTTGTGAAATGACTCTGATGTAGCATAGCCTAGTTCTGAAAAGCGTTGTTGACCAATAGGCCAATAAGGAATCAGATATCATCAAAATTGACCTCGAAAAGTCTCATGTAATATGCCACCTTTGAGAGACTGTTACTCAAACAGCACATGGCGGATTTACGGTGACTTTTGATATGTTAATAAGCACAATCTAAACTACATGTGTTAGTCCGGCAGCCAGAGCGAGTTTCTGCAGGGAACGAGGCCGAAAATGAGACTTTCATAGAATGATGTGCACCCTATGCCCACTACGAATCGGCACGTCTGCCGAGTTCTAGTGAGTTCCTCTTCTTGTCAGACACGATCAAAGAAAAACACATGTAAATCCAATGGGACGCAGATTGCAGTTTTAAGCTAAAATGAAATTTTGTATGTTTTCTATGATTAAACGACAAGTACTCAGCCCAGAGTCATAATTTTTGGTATGGAATGTCTTCAGGTCATTTCCTATGATGTGCATGTGCTTTTATCATGTACCTAATCGGCAATGTATGGGAGAATGTGGTTGAATGTGGATAAAGTTGCTCAAAATGTTTGTGTTTGCCGACATTAAGAGGCTCGCCAAATTTAAATGCGTTTAGTTTTATAGACAGGGGTGCATGAAAATGAAAGGAAATGACCTGAAGACATTCCATGCCAAAAATTATGACTCTGGGCTGAGTACTTATCCTTTAATCATAGAAAATATGCAAAATTTCATTTTAGCTTAAAACTGCAATCTGTGTCCCATTGGATTTACATGTGTTTTTCTTTGATCGTGTCTGACAAGAAGAGGAACTCACTAGAACTCGGCAGACGTGCCGATTCGTAGTGGGCATAGGGTGCACATCATTCTGTGAAAGTCTCATTTTCGGCCTTGTTCCCTGCAGAAACTCGTTCTGGCTGCCGGACTATGTGCCAATTATCAGGCTATCACGAATTTTGTCCGGGTTAAAACCATATTATCCTAGACTATATAGAAGGGTCAAGGAAAACTGATCAGATTTCATTCCAGATGATAGTCCATAGACATAGAAGTAGTTAAAGTACACTAGAATGGAAGTGTGATATCTTGTCTATATACAATGATGCATGGACTCCTAGATAGTTAACAGCACCTGGACGGATTGGTCAATGAATTATGCTGTCTGCGCTATACCAACCACGGCGGACTGATTCATTGCTTCGTTGTGTCCGCGTAGATCGGACGTCAGATATCTTCACTGCAGGTGGTGATGGTCACCAGTCAACGCATCATTATTAGTCAGTCAATGATCACTGCACTCTTTGTTATAGCAACCACGGCGGACTGTTGAAAGGATTTTGCTAACTGCTCGTTTTTCTATTGCAAGTTTCGTTCAAAGAGTTATATTATTAGAGAGTCATGCCAAATAGATGCTCGGCATATGGTTGTCGCAGTGGCCTCGATCCACCAGAAAATGAGCAAGGAATTTCGTATCATGCCTATCCCCTAAATGAACCCGAGAGACTCCGACTGTGGATATCCAGAAATCCCAGGAAAAACTTTACCCCCACAAAGCATTCCTACTTGTGTTCTCGACATTTCACACACACAGATTACGCTGAAGAGCGTCAGGATTCCAACAAAAACCGTGTGAAGAACCGATCTTCAAAACGAAAATTGAGGTTACTGAAAAAAACGGCTGTTCCCAGTGTTTTTCCAAATGCACCGTCTTACCTCTCCACCGCCCCTTCCATTGAACGAATGACATCAGCCACCTCAAGCAAGAGATTGAAGCTTTCGAATGATCGGCTGGAAGTGAGAATAGAAGAATTCATGGAGAGCGATCGCCTTTCTTCCCTAGCTGATCTTAAAGTGGGACTGTCATCTAATGATCTCTGCATACCATCTGGATTTTTGATGAAATTTGATGAAGATTCGGTTTACCTCTTTTATATTGTCACCGAAAACGTGCCCATCATCAGGGCGAGTCTGCGGATTGATGGTGACTTGACTGTAGCAGTTTTCGTCGATGATCATGCCATCCCGGAAGATAACTACAGCGACATTGCTGCGAACTCGACTGTGTCCTCGATATCTCAAGTTTTGAACTTGATGTCGAGAGCAAAGCATTTAACTGACTCGAGCGATATTTGCATCGATTACGCCGACGAAGTGATTGGCAAACTGGAGCAGTGGCGAAGTGCTTCTCAATCAGATCAACTCAGTGAAAGCCTCAACTTTCTCATCGAGCAAGTTTTGCTTTTGAACAAAAGTAAATTTGCAAGGTCGTACTCGTCTCAGCTGATGGTGATGACTTACCAAATTCATGCAGCTAGTCCCGCGGCCTACGACTTCCTCTATCAGCAAAAAATCCTCTGCCTTCCGTCTGTCTGCACCCTAAAAAAACTGACCAGAAAGCTGTCAACAGATAGTGGACTTCAAATTGAAAACTATCTCCGATTGCGCACTGCAAAGCTTGATGGACGCGATTGCAATGTGCTATTGATGATCGACGAAGTTTACTTATTCAAACGAATAGAATATAGTGGAAACCAGGTTCATGGGATCACTGAACATTCAGAACCTGCATCCACTATCTTGTGCTTTATGATCAAGTCGCTGAAGGGAAAATATCGAGATGTGGTTTCGCTCTTTCCCATCAATGTCCTGACGGCCGACAAACTGCGCAAGTGTTACGAGGAGACAATGAATACCTTGAGGAAGGTATCTTTGAATGTGGTCGGTATCTCGGTTGATAATGCGACTGTGAATCGGAAATTTCTTGTTGATCTCTGCGGAGGAGAATTGCAATCCTACATTTTGGATCCAGTGACAGGGCAACCAATATTTCTTTTCTTCGATCCTGTCCATGGAATTAAGAACATTTACAACAATTTTCAGAAGAGACGAACCTTTACTTGTCCCCCTATGCCTCACTACTTTCCGGATGGCTGTTCACCCAGCTTCGATCACATTGTTCAGCTATATGAACATGAACAATCAATGACCCTGACAAAGGCTTACAAATTGACGCCTGCAGTGCTTCAACCGAAAAGCATTGAGAAAACTTCGGTAAAGCTGGGACTGCGTATATTCTCTGAATCCACCAGGGATGCACTTGTGTATTATTCCGAGCACGAAGAGAAGCCATGGGTCGATACGGCGAACTTTATTTCGTTCGTAATCAAAATGTGGACAATTTTGAATGTCAAAACGCCGAACAAAGGAGAACATAAGCGCAACATCGCCGCAGACCCGGTTCGCCATGCGTCTGACTGGAAATTGGGGTTTCTTGAGGAGTTTTCCGAGTTTCTTCAGGTAAGACTACAGAGAATTTTGAGATGATGTATAATTCGTATGATTCATAATAATATTCTATAGTAAGATTCATAGTAATTCATATACCCGGTATTTTTTCCTTTACAAATGCAATATTCATTTATCGCATTCTGAGACATAGGCCTAACTGTACAACATACAATTTTGATGCGTTAGCATGCAGGTGTAGCTGTGCATGCGTAGGAATCTGATTATGAAGCATGACTATTTTGAAATCAAATAATCATCGTAGGCCTTACGTGCTAGCTCCTTACATGATACGATCAGATAGATGGAATAGCGACGTATACTAGACAGTCGCCACACAAGTGATATGAATATGCTGAATCATCAGGATTTGTGAATATACCGTACATGTCTAGCAAGACAAAATATCGCAAATGCATGATTGTTGATTTATTGCTATTTGATCATATTTGTCTATATTTTATTTACAATCTAAGAAATCCATCAATTTATTTTCCAGAGATGGGAAGATTCAAGGAAACCTGGTCTTTCAAAACAGACATTTTTCGCTCTTCGGCACACTTGTACTGCCTTGCCCCAGTGCTGTTACTATATGTTCACACGCCTCGAATTTGATTATATTCTTCTTGGAAAACTGCAGTCCGATAACATTGAATCTCGCTTCGGACATTACAGGCAGCTCTCTGGAGCCAATTATTTCATTTCGGTCCGAGACATTGTGCAGAGTGAGCGCAAGATACGCGCGTTATCACTTCTCAAGTTCTCCAATGTCACCATACAAGATATTGATGCCGCCTTACAGGACCAGGGTGAAGAACAAGACAAGGACATGCTGAAAATGGCGAGTGAAATTGGAGAGGCGCTTGAAATGGATTATGATCCAACCACTAGTGAGCAGAGCACAGTCTTGTTTGTCTGTGGTGCCATTTGCAGGAGTACATTGAACACAACAAAATGTGAATCGTGTAAAGCAATCTTGTGCCGAGATAACCGAAAGCTCATAGTTGATGTCGAGTCGAGTGCCGCTAATATTCCTGAGTCTGCATATGATTTCTACAACACTGTTAACCGTGGAGGTCTCATCAATCCAACAGATTTCGCGTTCAATGTGTGTCTCTTTTCCTTCTGCGTTTTTTCAGGAACTGCAAAGCAATGCCATGATGAGGACTGCCTTGCTTCAGTCCACAAAGCAACGGCAACTCTTCCATCAAATTGTAGAATACGCCATGGATGAGTCGTTTTTCTCCGAAGTGATATTTGGACATGACATGTGTACCCATGGTCACAAGGTGTTTTCATATATTGTACAGAGATTTTTTAATAACATGATGAAAGGATTGACCACGAATCTGACGATTGATGCTTCAACAGTAAAACAGAAGACCACTTGTTCCGACCGAAAAATTGCAAAAATGAGCAATAAAAGAAACTGATTGGATGAAAATGACTTGTTCTTCCGTAATTGTTTTCCATAGCACTATATTTTCAGTAGTAGACATTAATATCATATCTTTTCATGACCCGTGAAGATCTCTGATAATTACAAAATAGCAGATCACTTTTACCATTTTAAGTTTACTTCACTGCACAAAAGACAGTAACTGCGGTGAATCTGATTTAGCTTTGTCCGCCGTGGTTGGTATTGGCGGAATTTGACCTATCCGTCCAGGCGCTGTTAATTATCTAGGAGTCCATGAATGATGGCACATGGAAAAATCTATGGCTGTATCTAAAAATCTAAAACATTGTATCATAGTCAAACTACGTATTTGCCAAGTTGATTGCAGAAGCTGTTGCCGGAAAATTGCAGGATTTTCATTAAGAGAATTTTAGTTGAGATAGTGGCATTGTTCCATGCGATATAGCCTACTATTCCATGGATTAATGCACAGTATCTATTTGTAGCAGCCATTAACAGCCATTTTTCAATTGTTCAATACTGGAATGCGAATTGAAAATTGGTTCACAGAGTCATAATTGCAAGTGGTCGGTGTACTAGTTGTGAGAACATCTCAAGAATTCACAGATAAAAATTCTGATAATTGGATAATTTCTCCTTCAAGCGGTTAAGAAACCTAGCGCTTTTGTGGAATAACCACATTGAAAGCTTCTTCACCTACAATCATTGCGCAGATAAATGAAATGTCGCTGGAACTTTTCAGTGAATCATTATAATGACTTATGTGATGTAGTGTGATGATATTTTGGAAGATGCTATTCGAAAGCATGTAAATATTTTGAAAATTGTTCAAATATAGTGAACACGGGAACCCTTTAAAATAAATGAATAGTCTAAGATTTCTTGGCCTCTAATTTCAAGCTAGAGTTTAGGTTTATAGTTGGAAAGAGTCAGGAGTATTTTGCGATGTTAATATGATTAGTTTTAAATGCTTGAACAAATTTTTTTAACAAAACTTTTAAATCAAACAATTAAGCTAGAGTAATCCATGTTCTGTAAATCGACATTACAAGTTGCAAATGTGTCTGATTATACTCTTTACATATTACAGGAGCGATATTTCAAAATGATGAACGCACAGAACGTTTTAAAGGATTTCCTTCTTTGTTATCCTGTCGCCGCAGTATTTTGTAAATTCATTATTACTTATGTATAAATGATCTTTGGACAAAGGGCAGTAATCCAGATCACAAATTGGCTTGGTAAATATAAATGCCAATCAGAAAACATGGAAACCAGCTCGCACTATTTGCTTTTTGCCCCAACTAAGTTCCCCCGGCATGTGCCATAATTTTCATGCAATTTCCATTCTAGGACTTTCTATGGTATTGTTAATTTCTATGTCCATAAAAGTCTGCACCAGGTTAATAATTTCCATCGAGGAAAATAATTACCTGCTTCGTGGAACTTATTAACCTGTGGACATAGAAAGCCTTTCAATATCCTGCATCATGTTGGAGATAGGACCTGTTTCATGTCCCCATCCATACTAAGATAGCAAAGCTATCCATTAATCCGGCCTCTATGGTTATACCTATATCAGGTTAAAGTCGTGAAGAAAGTAATCCGCGAATGTGTTGCAATTTATGATTTTGGATAATGCATCAAAGACGAGAATATATGTAAAATGTACAGCAATAATGCTCATGATAGTCAAATGAAGACATAAGCATTTTAAGAGTCGGCTGTGGCCGACGAAACTACAAACATTGTTAAGTTGACGGATCAATTCAACGACAGTTCAAGGTATGAGCAAAATCAGCCGTCATTGCTTACGCGTTAACATTTCAGCCATAACTCTACCACCAGAATATTTTGTGCCTTCTATAACGACAATTTTCATAATAACGATATTATTTTCAATGATAGGATTAATTGTCAACATCGTCGCTATTCGCGTATTAAAAGAAATTACAAATTGCACCTCCTCAAGATCAATCAATTGCCGGATGCTACAATGGATATTTACTGGAAATGCCGTAAAATCAGCTGCAAATATTCCGTATAGTGTAATCCGCCTCTTATATTTCGTTCAGCTTCATGTGTACATAAATCAAGGACATGTAGTGATGATTTCGATTATATATATCACTATGAAGTGCATTCTGACAGGTCCAGGTTACTATCCGATGATTTTTCTGCTAGTGCTAAATGTGAAGCACATTATTATGATGAGAAATCCATATAAGAATATACGCAACCGCTATGTCTATTACGTGGCGGTATCTGTTCTTTTTACTCTGACAATTCTTGGCATTTTAAGAAGTGTTAGAACTGGTTTTGTGTATTGTTATGGTCTACTGAAATTTCATCGAGAGGAACAGTGGGACATTTACATTTGTGGTCTGCTCTTTCTGCTCCTTATCAGTTTTTATGCTATCCTTGCGGCATGCACTTACTTGGTCATCAAACTGAAAAGCAGTAAGACAAACAGATTCATTTCAGTAAATTTCCACCATCGGAGATCGAAGAAAATATCAAGATTTTCGAAATACATTCTCAGCTTCAATATTGCTGCGCTTATTTGCAGCTTTCAAATATATCCTTTACTAATACCAATGATTCTTCGAAACAGCGACATCAGGTTTCCAAATCCTTACATTTCAAGCATTGTGTGGTGTTTTATGTCCATCATGGAATCTATTGACAGTCTAGTATTTGTCATTGCTTATCATCTATTGGACAAAAAATTCCGGCAAAGATTCAACCAATCCTTCTTCATCAATTATTTTGAAGCAGGCAGCAAGCGATGCTCTGATCCCATTGTGACAATCATTGATAGAGAAGACCTTGACGAAAAGCGTAAGGGTGCCTCATCATGCACTGAATTGTACAAAAAATGTCCTGATAGTTGGTTATATTCCAACCCAGATAAGCGAGATGAACTTTTCGTTCAGAATAAAATTTCATTTTCTAGAACACATTCATTTTCCAGAACATTTTAAGGTTATTTTTATTTTAAAATCTCAATTTTTACATTCATTTTAAAAATGGTGAATAAATTATGAAAATCGATCATGGCTTTTACTCACTTTCGTAAAGGTTCGTTAGTCTGATAAATGGGAGATTCGCGAAACGCATTTTTGCTAGTGAAAGATACTGTGATGATACACCGACAAGATTTTTGAGAACTTTGAGTTCCATAATGCAAAACGCAAGCCAGACGCTTGAAAAATCTGAGCATGGTGCCTTTAACAGTAGTGAGAGCAAGCAATAGAAACAGCTACCGGTAATTAAATCGTGAAACAAAATTCAATGAGGCAATGATACAGCATAAAAATTATTTGTCACTTATTTGGAAAATGTGAAGATTTTACTAAAATAAATATGTGGAAAAGCACGTAATTGTCAAGGAAAGTATTTTCCGAAATACATTATAAGATGTCTTGGCTGATATGATTACATGATGTTCAGAAGTTGTCAATCTTTTTATAAGCTTGACTTAGTCTGATCGACTGATTAAGCAGGTGAATGAACGCAATCTTTCTACTTATTCAAAAGTTAAAGCAAAAACTGATTGAATTCAATACCTTTACTAATCAAAATCACCAATATGATCGCGTCACTTCGGAGATCGTTCAATGTTGAATCTTGGGTCCTATGTTTATCCTATCCTCGTTTTTTGGCAATTTTTAGAGGTACCCAAGATTCTGGGGTGCTACTCCAAGGTCTTGAAATACGAATGTATAGCCCTAAGAGTAGAAAAATTGACACGTAGACTTTGTGACACCCTAGAAACCCTAACATTTTTCAGTTGCTGATCAATCAAAAGTAGTTCCACTGCAATTATCTGCACATGCAAATATGGTTTTGTGGCAAATGAAACTCTATTAAATTAAATTTCCGGATGTGAATGTAAACTCAAATTCAGTTTGCGGTATGTAGGCCTATTCATTGAATGATCGAATGCATCTACACAAACTATAAGTCAACTTGCAGGCTATGTCATAAATTGATGTCATTCTTATAAACTTAAACTTCTAGGTCTATATGGGATGCAGCTACGTGTATAGTTCTATAAGATTGTCATTCTTCTAGTATATCAGTGTTAGTTTTATCATAATCATTCGTAAATGCAACAGAATATGACATAGCTTTACTATCTACAAAAGTAGAGATACAGAACAAAAAACTGAAGATATAAAAAGGTCGCTGAAGACAAGAAAAGAGAAACGAACGGGTAAAGGTGAAATTTCAAATCACAGCAAAAATGTTCTCGGGGCACCTCTTATGATACATTGCGGAAGCTCGAGCATCAACAGTGCTTATTTATTAATCATTGACGTCGATAAATCATGCATGTCCCTGAAAACAACCCAATGCATGATATACATTATTTATGCCACTTTTACGCTGTAAAGCTACTATAAAGACTTATTTAAGGACCTGAGAATCGGCAAATTTAGAGCCGAATCGAATCATGGATCTTCACAAATGATGGTTTTGATCTACCAATACAAATATGTATGCTTGCTACACATAAATGTATTCAATTTTATTTATGATTTCCTCAGCAAAAGTAAATCCATTAAGGACATAGGCACACTAAATTGATGCTCACTGAATTAAATCACTCCATCCTTTCTGCAGGCTTTTATGTACTTCAATCATGAGCTCGGGAAAGCACAAGTATTCAATGAACAAAGATAAATAGGTTCTGTACCACTTCTATTTCAATTTTCGCAAGCAACATTGCGAATAAGATGCCTTTCCGAGACCTGCTCTTAATTTGACTTAGTTTTTAAGTCGAGACCATGAAAAGCACCATTTCTATCAATGAATATTTGAAAATTCCCGGCTGTAAAGCAAAAAAAAAAACAGCACCCAAAAACTATGCTAATAACGAATTGAGAAAAGAAATGTAAGCTTTAGCATTTTTTAGATCGACCAAGAAAATGAGTCGTTTATACTTTCTGTCGCTGATAATCACTTTGAATCAAGACATTCTGAATCACACAATTATAGAATCATTTGTTTCGCAGTACTGACCGTACCTAGTATGTAATATCTACTTGCAATTGAACTAAATTTGTCTAATTTCATCTTTGTCTAATATTCAAATCTCTCTCTGATAGAAACTGATATGAACATTTTCGCAGCGTAGTTAATTCATAACCCGGGAAGCTGAGGGGTCAGCATTTTACCATGCCCAGACATCACCTTGTTTGAAAAATGGTGATTGTTGTTCTTCAGTATAGATGATCGAAAATGTCATTTGGAGTGAGTTGAAGGAATACCAGATTGTGCATACTGTGAAATGCGGAAAGACGATTGTAATTCGCGAGGTCGCCTAATCAACGTATACATCTGAATGAATAAACTTTCCCTTCCTAGTTAATAGCGACGTATGGGGATTGTTCAGAATCGTCATCAGAAAAATATATCCACTCCCCTTATTCAGCCAAATTTTTATATTGTAAAAAATATATATTGCAGCTGTATAATTGGAAGATACAATAAGCGCATAACATCAGCGAAGAAAAGGAAGTTGTCTGAGAAATTCACTGAGAAACTATACAGCAATTACATATCATCAAACACAAGAGATGAGGAAAAGGATATATTCAGATAGGGTATGCTGCACAGATGACGACAAAGAAGCGCGAAACATTTGTAGCTCCCGTAATTATTTAAGTCAGATCTCATTCTCATCTCTTGAATTTCCTTTCCTCTCCGGGTCTCGGCATATGATTAGGTAGCATCATAGATAATCATATGCTGAGACCTCAAAGGAAAAAATTCTCATATCTTGAATATACATACATATATACACCAAAAATAGACCCAAAGAAAACTCGAAACTCTTTTTTTTACATTCCCAACCGGTTTCGCTCCCTAATTTGGGAAGCTTGTCAAGGGAATGACTTTATTTTCAAAATTATCAATGTACACAAATAAGATATCAAACTGAAAATTCAAAATCAAAAGTCGTTTAATAAGGGCTTTAATAGAGCCATGATTCGGCGCTCCATAGATTCCCTGTCAATCTTTGTACTTTCAGGTGACATCTGGAATCGAGGAATAGCTTTAAACTTACATAGATGCTAGATCTTTAGCACATATCTAATTTTGGATGTCCACATTTATAAGATGCCGGATAAATTCGAAACAGATATTTTTCATAAAATAGCGAACAGTCGCAGTTATGTTTTTTTCGATTCAGGGCATCCCCGCCATGTTTTATCTAATATACCCTATCCTGTTACAAGGTTTTATAGGAGTGTTTCAAATAAGAGTAGTTAGTCAGAGGAAGCAACTAAATCAACTAAGAGATATTTTACTAAAATTAAAGTACCCCGAAAAACGTATTGACAATAAATTCAATCAAGCTAGAAATAATTATACTCGTACTCTTACTGAAAGTGGTTATAGTGAGGAAACAAAAACAAAATTGATTGTTCGACAACAAAATCAATGGTTATTCCTTTCGTTAGCACCTACAATCGTAATATCCCTGATGTTTACAATAGGATTATTTTACCAGCCTTCAAAAGCCTAAACCTTATGGACCCTTTCAAACAAAGCAAAGTCGTTCGATTGTATAGGCAACCTAAATCTTTATTAAGCCTATTGAGTAAGAACAACAGACGGAGTATTGTCGGTATGAGCCGAGGTGTTGTTGCTGTAAGACGTTAGTTGTCGGTAAAAATATTCCTATCAGAGTTGGAAATATTGAAAAGATCTTCAATATCAACTATAATCTTACTTGCACTTCCAAAAATGTTATTTAATTCATCAGGGGTTTGGGCAGTAAAGATATCTACGTTGGTCAGACAGGTGATTTTTATTGAAATAGATAGACTGTTCATTGACAGCTGATGTTTCATTCTGAATATAGCATTCTGAGCGTTAGTATGCATATTATGAGCTGTGCTAAAGATCTAGCATCTAAGTTTCCTTTGGGTCTATTTCTGGTATCATGTAACCATATAGAGTATATACTCATTGACAAAATTTTTGAAACATTTACTTCTTTAACTTCTTTCATTTTTGACTGGCATATATACATGTATGTATGATACCCTGATAATTTAGTCACAATGTCCACCAAGTCGCTAGCACAGAAAAACAACGCATGTAACAGATTCAACTTTAATAGCGCGTGTGCCCCCCTCTAGCTCCAATACATTCAGTAATCCGAGAAGGCATGGATTCACAAAGTTTCTGAATGAAGGATGTTTCAAGGAGAAGCCACTGCTGTGTCAGTCTTTCAGAGAGAATCTTCAGGAACACTGGTGGAAGTGAATAGCGGTCTCTCACTCGCCGCTCAAGCTCGTCCCAGACTTGTTCAATGGGTGACAAGTCAGGTGAGCGTGCAGGCCAGTCAAGGGTTTGAATGTCCAATCTCCTAACAGTGGCAATGACAGCCGAGGAGCGATGTGGTCTTGCGTTGTCGTCTTGGAAGACGAGATCCTCCACCCTGACCACTGGGGTAACAACAGGAAGCACAATTGCATTGAGATACTTCTCTCCAGTCAACGTGCCTTTGATGATGACTGCTGTCGTTCGTCCTCCATGCCAAATGCCACCCAACAGCATAACACTTCCACCACCATATCTGTCGTGTTCTTTAATACAGCATGGGGCAAAGCGTTCACCTGGAAGACGATGCACTCTGACACGACCGTCATTGAAATCCAGAGTGAATCTCGATTCATCGGTCCACAAGACCTTCTGCCAGTGATGGTCATTCCATGAGCGATGGGCATCACACCAGGCAACTCGTCTTCTGCGGTGCTCAAAACTGAATGGAATTAGGACAGCTGGTCGTCGCGATTGAATTCCAGCTTCTCGCAATCTTCGGTAAGCCGTTCGAACGCTACAGTCTATATTTGAGGCACTCTTCCAGTGTACGACTAGTTTTGGGACTGACACAAATCTATTCCTCTTTGCAGCTAAAACTAGACGTGCGACTGTCCTTCCTGCAGACTTTCTTGGTCGACCAGATCCCATCTGCTTTCCATCAACACCACCACCTCTCAAACAACGACTCTCGATAGTTGCAGCTCTTCGGCAACACTCGCACAACTTCTACCACAACGAATCATTCCAATTTTATCAGTTCTGTTAATGATAACGAGATAATATTCTCAGTTTTTCAATCTATCGAAAATCAACAACATCAAACTCTTGTTTAGATTTCAAATCATTCGCAATGGACAGATACAAATCATCAGTGATCAAAAGTTATGTTCATCGAGCACTACAAATTTGCTCAGATTGGAATTCATTTAATGATGAAATTAACAAAGTCAAGAGAATCCTAACGAATAACAACTATCCCATCAGTATTATCGACAAACAACTCAATTTACTATTGAACAGATTTAAGAATATAAAAACTTATATTGATAATAATCTTCAACAACCGTTTTTCTTCAATCAAGTGGTTCGAAGTCAATTGGCCTTTAAAAATGAATACAACGCTTTTCATTTCTTCTTTGGTTTTTATATTCTTAAATCTGTTCAATAGTAAATTGAGTTGTTTGTCGATAATACTGATGGGATAGTTGTTATTCGTTAGGATTCTCTTGACTTTGTTAATTTCATCATTAAATGAATTCCAATCTGAGCAAATTTGTAGTGCTCGATGAACATAACTTTTGATCACTGATGATTTGTATCTGTCCATTGCGAATGATTTGAAATCTAAACAAGAGTTTGATGTTGTTGATTTTCGATAGATTGAAAAACTGAGAATATTATCTCGTTTAATGTTGACATCTAAGAAGCTGATTGATGTGTCAAACTCACATTCAAAAGTAAAATCGAGTACTGATTCTTTTTTCAACAGATTCTATTTTTGTTGGAGAGGATGGAAATCAATGGTCTGGGTTGGCATAAACCCAAACAACATAAAAACCAAAGAAGAAATGAAAAGCGTTGTATTCATTTTTAAAGGCCAATTGACTTCGAACCACTTGATTGAAGAAAAACGGTTGTTGAAGATGGTCAATGACAACACACAAACAAAAGATTCTGATTCAAAAAGTTAACTGATGATCTATGATAAGAACCACAAATTAGTTAGCGCGATAAAAACAAAGTTGGATAAATTTCAGTCGAACAACAATGTTGTCTACCAGTATACATGCCCGAAAGGTATTTGTAACAATGCCAACTATATTGGATACACAACAAATTTGTTATCAGTAAGATGTAAGCAGCACGAAAATAACGAATCAATAAAGACGCATTGGTTGGATAAACATAACAAGAAACCGAGAAACATATTAAACAACATGAAAACCATCGCTCATTTCTGTGTAGTAAATGATCTACAAATTGCCGAAGCAATCTCTCAATAAAAGAGGAGACTCCAATGTTGAATAAAAGGGACAAAGGGCTTACCCGCCACCTGAGTGTGATATGACGATTTCTATGATTGGTTACATTAGCCTTACATATCTAGGACTTCATCATTTTGTAAACATGCCGTTTCATATGTTGAGATGTCGATAAGGTTGAATTTTAAACTCTTGTTATAAAGCATGTCATAATTTTGTTAATGAGTTTGATAATGGACCAAGAAGAGTCCGAAACGTTGCAAAATATACGATTCTACGCTATTAAATGGTATTCATCAGTTGTCCACAAAAATTTAACAGCAACTCAAAAAGAACATTACATAAAAACAGAAAGAATATACCAAAAATGCATTAAAATCGATCATGATCTAACATTTAACCAAATATGTAAAGAAAACAATATTCTACCAAAGTACACCAAAATTAAGTTACACAAAAAAGAACTAGAAGATGATCCTTCCGTAATTGCGAGCTTAGGTGAACTTTCCGCCAACCCAGACCATTGATTTCCATCCTCTCCAACAAAAATAGAATGACTATTTTACATTTTGAGATAAATCAGAACCTTACCTGTACATGTACATCGTCTAATGTCATTTACAAATTGCAATGTCGGAATTGTCGTGAATACTATATTGGTCAAACCCGGGACACTTTTAGAAGGCGAATTACCGTCCATCGACAGCAGATTTATAGTGCTCACTATTCTTTCCTCAAAGTGAGCAAGCATATAGCTACTTGTGGCAAAGACTTCTATGCCACCCCTTTCTATCAGCTATCTCCTAATGCTTCCAAGATAGAAAGGGAAAGGAAGGAAGCTATGTTTATTAAGAAATTTCTTCCTACCATGAATGCCTAATGTACCATAATATGGTACATTAAATAAAAAGTGAGAAGAGGATACATGCATATCTATATATTATATAGATATGCATGTATCCTCTTCTCACTTTTTATTTGTTGCCTTGATAAGCAGTCAAACTGTGAAATCGATCGGCATAAAGCATTATTTGAGAATCTGGCTGATTTTTATTTTACTTATATATATATAAATATATACATTATATAATTCACAGCGGCTCCTATCTATAAGTTAAGTCCTAGTGCATCAAAATTACAGCGTGCGCGCAAAGAGAATGATTTTATTTCTATGTTGAGGCCTAAACTCAACAAGTGTTAATTTTGAATTTGTATGCTGCTCTTTGTTTAATATATTCATTCCCTTTGACAAGCCTTCAAGATGAGGTGAAACCGGTCAGGGAAGTAAAAATGGTGTTTTGATTCATTTTTCAACCGGGTTTATTTGGAATTATATATATACATATATATAAAACCGAAAAAAGGCACAAAATGGTTGAAAAATGAAATACAAAATTCCAAAGGAAAACTCGAAATCTCTTATTCCCTGACCGGTTTCTGCTCTTCGTGAGCTTGTCAAAGGGAATGATTTGTATTTCAAAATTATACTAACATAGAAATTAGGAAATGCATTGACAGAGAAATTATTGCTTATTGAGTTCGGGATTAAGCACAGCAATTAGATGACTTTAGTAGTAATAAAACGGCGAACACCCAAACTGCGCCCCCTGTCAGACTAGGGCGGCCGCCCTAGTCCGACACCTAGTTTCTTCGAGTCCGACTCCCCCCTCTGGAACGACAGAGGTTGGAGTTGCCAGAGGTTGTTCGTGGTGCGCTCTCCAAGCTGGCGTGGTGTGCTGGCCAGGTTGGAATTGTGTGCCGGCCACGTTGGAATTTCGGTGCGAGACCACTCCCATCGTGTTTCTCGTCAAAAGTTGGGTTAACAAAATTTTTTCACCCCCCCTCGGGAAAGGTGGCTTGCCGTGGTCGGACTAGGTCGTGCCTTATATCAATCGAAAGCTAAGAGTGAGAGAAATTGAATGGCGGTGGTCCCATCTCAATCGGTTCAGCCGTTCAAAAGTTAGAGCCATTTCAAGATTTTAGGTCAGACCTCGGATTTCACGAAAAAATCCTAAGTGTCAGAGTGACTTTGTATGGGGAAAATTAAAATTTTTCCAAAGTGTCGAATTTCGACGTGGGACCTTTACCAAAACATTTTTCATCAAATTTCTCCGACCCCCCCTCGGGAGAGGTATCTTTCAACTCTACTTCTAGTGGACGGATTGAGACGTGTGAGGTCTCATTTGAAAGCTTAGGATGAGACGAATTCACTGGAGACTAATGTGAGTGTCTACCTTTCTCCGTTTCTGCTTCCGAAAGGCTACAAGTATAGGCAAGTGGCTTGCTATCGTACACAATGATGACCGACCTCCCGACATCGTGGCGTGTGGCAAGAGACCTTGGATATTCACTCCAAGCGATAGAAACTGTCACACATCCCAATGAGAATATCAAGGCTGGTGATTTAGTTGAAAGACTCATGGATTTGGATGAGCATACCATGACTCGAAATTTGGATAGAAGTTGGATAGAGGATTTCTCCATGTCAAACTGCAGCGAAAGGAGGGTGATAGTGGAGCGGTATGGAAAGACGGCGACATTTGCTGATGATGAAAGTCTTCCGAACAAGAAAAGTGACTTAAGAGAGAAGTTGGAGCAAGAGACATTTAAATTATTATGTGAACGTAAATGTATAGTATGTTTTCAACGGGAAAGGTCCCTTCTCACCCTACCATGTGCTCATACCGTTCTCTGTTCTTCATGTTATGCGACATTGAAAACTAAACGTTGCCCTCTTTGTTCTGAAGAAATCTATTCAACTGCCAAGGTCTATCTCCCATAATGGGAAACAACGTGATGCTATTATCCAACGAGAATCGTCGTCCAATGAGAATCAAGCATTTCTATATAAATAGCGAGCCTTCCACAGTGAGAATCATTCCATCGTTGAATCGCACGAGTGACGGACGCACATTTTCTCTCTCTAGTTCCCTATTGTATTATCCAACTAAAATGGTGAGTCGCTACTTCCCTCCCTCTCCTCCCTTGAACGCAAACTTAATACAATCTTTTTCATTTTCAGGCATCTACTCCATCTGCTGCACTAGTAGGACAAAATGGCGGTCAGACGTTACAAGGTTCGCTACAATCAGATCATCTACAAGTGAGACCAGTGGTAGAAACAACCAAGGTACATAATCCTACACTGCTACAGCGTAAATTTAAACAAGTCTTGCGTTATGACGATCATAGCGTAGTACTACAAACGGGAATGCTCCCTTCCACGGATGTCAAGATATTGCGCAATCAGTATGGGGACTACATACTGATCCCCGTGAGTCCGTACATTCGTCACCAACGTGACATTATTGAGGAGTACGTGACGTTAAATATTGACATTCCTACTCCTCTTGCTCAAGAGTGGAAGGAGAGAGATGACAAGGATACTCCCTATAGAAAGATTTGGGATGGTAATCAAATTTGCCTACCGGTATCACATTGGTGTACTTACTATAAGAAGGAGGGAGATCATTCAACATCCATCACATGCGACGAGCTCGGAGAAGGTACTTGGGATATCCTTTTCAAAGTGAATGGGCTATACTATGGTCGTCACAAGGATAATAAAATAGCCTCTCTCTCCATGCATATGGAATCCATCCTATATATTCCAAAACCACCCAACGTGGATGATATAATTGATCAAATCCTTAACAGCAGTGGTACGAAGCGCAAGTCGGAGAAGAATGCTGCCTCAAAACGCAAATCAAAGAAGGAGAATTACTAGTCCTTTCCTAACTCTACCCTATGACAATTCGCTTATGTGCTTTGAGTGTCGTAGACGTGGTCTTATTAGATAGATTTTACTTCTTCGTTGCCATCATATCATTTGTGTATTTTGTCTTGAAAAGCATTGATGTAATTCTTCATTTTGTGATATGTTATAGAACGTTTCCTTAGATGTGTAAATTTCCGTTTTAGGCTTCTGTCATCATTTTTATGGATTGTGAGGGTGAACCTGTACAGGAGCTCAGTGCTATTGCTATGAACAATTGGACATATCAGATTGTTAGTGTCTATCATCAACATGCCAACTGCAATCCCAATGTTGATCAATGGGCGAGAAAACACATTCATGGACTTTATCTGAAATATTTGCAAGACTATGGCTTTTCTTGTGAGAGTGCTCTTCTTATTGACTTTAAACGATGGTTAGCTGCTTTCAATGTTATACGCATCTTTTGTAATGATCCTACTAAGGAGATGAAAGTATTTCCCAATCTAATCATATTTTGCTCCCACCTTGGGACAGTAGAGTGAATCAACACTATCATGAAGTCACGAAACGTTTTAAGGATTTGTGTGTTCCTATTTTGTCTGTTCGTTGTAGTAGCTACGTTCATAACCAATGCTTCCTTCCTCCTTACCTCAACACTGCCAAAGTCCTGTATGGTTATCATTGCTCGCTGTATGACAGTTACCAGCTGTATCTATTTTATCTGTTTCAAACCATTGTTTTATGATGCATGCTTGTTACACTTATTCCATAAATGTTATTATGAGAAGAGTTGTTGTTTTCATGCAACGGATGGGTTAGATGAAGGGTGATCATATCTTTTTCAAATGACTGCGGAACATTACATTTTCATAGACAAAGTTTAAAAGGAGCTGTTCAAGATTATGTGATAAATTTCCATAAAGATGAGACCGACATCGAAGCAGTGATTGATGATGCTAGCACTCTATTTCTGGAGTTAATGAATACATTCTCTGATAGCATTGTAATGGCGCGATTAGTTGCGAAAATTAAGTTTAGTCATTTTGGAAAGGAAGAGGTGGATACTCGCTCTTTCCATTTTGCTTCTTATTCAATGGAAGTTGTAGATCATCCCGAAGAATTTTTTAAAAGACATATGATAAAAATTGCTGAACGTCTTGACGCATTTAACCATCATGGTAGTAGTCTAGTGATTGAAGCGATTTCAGATATTCACATTCAACTTTCTATAAAGAAAAATTGAAAATGCAGTGGTACTTGATTGTAGCACAACTGGTTTTCGAGCTATGTCTGCTCACTCTCGAAGTATATTCCTTCTGTACATGCGTCTATTATTTCGAAAAGGCTAGCAAATTCATATCTTCAAAAAGACTTGCTATAGACGTTACCAGTAACGGTGAAACTATGTGTTGTGATGTATGTAAGCGAAAGGATGGAAATGAAAAGAGCATTTTTAGGAGATGTAAGCATGCTTTTTGTCAACGCTGCTTCATACGTAATTGCATTCAACTTTGCAAATGTAACCACTGTGATATTGCTCATTTCGAGTGTCACTTATGCCGCAATAGTTAGTACCTATGCAAATGTGGTAAAGACAGGTTTTAGCAAAGACTAACACGGAAGATGGCGAAACGTAAAATGACGAAACGTAAAAGTCAAAAGCCTTCAAAGTTTTCTTCAGCCATTCAAGCTCTCCGACGAATGAAAGCAAATCAGCGATACAATGCTATACGACATGCGAACGATAAATTCATTGATGAATTTTTTTCTCATTTGAGAAAGTTGAGGACGAAGAAATTAGCACCAAAACAACGAAAGTTACTTAAGCGATATGCTACAAAATTGCGTTTCATCTCCAATCCTAAAGTCACCCTTCAAAGAAAGAGGGAAACTCTAACACAAAAGGGCGGTTTCCTTTGAGCGTTACTACCGATGCTACCTCCTGTCGTGGGTGGTATTTTAGGCAATATCTTTAATCCTAGACGGTAATGTTAAATCGCAAATTTTAAAATGGATTTCAGACTTCAATGTGATAAAGTTCTGACTGTATCAGGTCCATCTCATGCAGGTAAAACTGTTTTCACGCTGAATTTATTGGATAAAAGAAGGGAGTTGTTTAAGGAACCTATCAATCGAGTGATTTGGTTTTATGGTATTTATCAACCGTCGCTGTTTCAGGAATTGCAAAGTCGCAACTTTATTCGACATGAAGGAATTATTCCAGTGGATAAACTTCAGTCTAATGATGTTGTTGTATTGGATGATCTATTAAAAGAAAGTAAGAATTCCAAGGATGTTACAGATATGTTCACTCGCGCAGTACATCATAAAAGGTGCTTTATCATCTATATCACACAAAATTTGTTTCCTGATGGAAAAGAAGCTCGTACACGAAACCTGAATACACACTATTATGCTCTTTTCAAGAATCCGCGAGATAAAATTCAATTTGAAATTTTAGCGCGACAAGTTGCACCAAGAGGATCAAAAGCCTTAATTGAAATTTTTCAAGCAGCTACTGAGAAACCACACGGTTACTTATTCATTGACTTTACGCAAGAGTGTCCGGAAGAATTTGGATTTCGAAGTGATATTTTGAAAACTCCCATGATTATCTACAAACTATGAGTTCTTATTCTCGCATGATTGTTATTCCTCAGGATAAATATGTACAATTGACTGCTATACAACAAGAAAAGCAACCTCTTGCAAATCAAATGTATAGGAAAGAATTAGATTATCAACAAAATGTTCACATCAAAGATCCAAATCGTGCTGTATTATTACAATCGGAAACTGTTGAACAATTGAAAAATTTGAAGAATAAGATACGTGACTCTGTGTCGACTGCTACACCTTTAGCATCTCGTGCACATGCCATATCTCGTTTCAACAGTATTGAACCCCACCTCAATGTAAATGATAGAGGAGAAATCATTACAGATGAAAATAAAGTGATTGATGCTTCACGTTATGAAGACTTGATTCAGTATGCGACACGTAGAACGCGCCGTCAGGGCTATGTTCCACCTGGTTGGACATACTTTCTTAAACTATTGAAAAAGCATAAAGTGCCAAAATTTGCTTTGAATAATGAGACATTGAAAGAAATTGATTCAACAGTGGCTACTGCTACAATGCTTCAGACGATGAAAATGCCAACAAATTGGTTTAAGACGTCACCTTCTACATCCCCTCCCACACTCACTAAGCAAACAAGAGGAAGAACTCGACGCAGATCTACGCCACCACTAAAACCAGTGAAAGGAAAACGTAAAACAGCTCCTCCAAAGAAATACATGTTCTCAGACTATTAATATGAAGCAGTTGTGTTGCTTACCATGTAATGAACCGCCAGAGGTGAATGTCGTTGTCACTTGCACTTGCTGCGCCAGCTCTCACAATGAAACCCCTAAGCAATGTGAACACGATCGCAAAACCGCTAAAGCTAAATGCTGTAGTTGTTGTAAATGTAGAAAGGCAAGAAAGCAAAAAGATGAGAAGGAGGAAAAGGAGTCAGTCGTCATCGACTGAGCGTTTGAAGTCAATCTATTATGATGTAAAACATCCAGCAGGATTTGCATCTATCATGAAATTATCAAAAGCGAGTGGTCTTCCACAATCACAAGTGAAACGATGGTTAAAGGGTCAGGCTACATATACACTCCACAAACAAGCGAAAAAGAAGTACCGTACCCGCCATTATATTGCCCATGACATTGATGAACAGTGGCACAACTCAGGAAATAATTTTATTTTAACCGTCATTGATATTTTCTCGCGTCATGCGTGGGCTCAACCTTCAAAGAAGGTAAAGTAGTAGCAAAAGCATTCCAAACAATTTTTCGAGAAGGTCGCATTCCAAAAAGAATTCAGAGTGATCAAGTAAAAGAGTTTGAAAATCAGCATGTGAGAAGATTATTTGAGAGGCATGACATTGAGTTGTTTAGTGTAAAGAGTTCTTATAAAGCTGCACTAGTTGAACGTTTTAATCGCACATTAAAAAATCGCTTGTGGCGACATTTTACTGCCAACTTGACGCAAAATTGGACGAAGGTTCTACAAGATGCACTCCATGCCTACAATCACTCTGTTCATCGTTCTATTGGACTCAGACCAGTAGATGTAAATGCTGACAATGTAGATAAAGTGCGCGAATCATTCCAGCGTAAACGCACTCATGTGAAAAGTGATGTGAAAATTGGTGATAAAGTTCGTATCTCAAAAGTGAAAAGTGTTTTTGCTAAAGGGTACCTTCCGAATTGGACAGAGGAGGTATTTACAGTATCAAGGATTGATCAAAAAGACTCTCCCACCACCTGCAGGTTGAAAGATTACAATAATGAAGAAATTGAGGGTAGCTTTTACCGCGATGAGATTGAGGTAGTCACTGAAAGTGAAACATATTTGGTAGAGAAAATCATCCGATGTAAAAAACGGCAAGGTGAAGAATGGTGTCTTGTTAAATGGGCTGGTTATCCTTCAAGTATGAACTCTTGTATGTGTCGTGCCGACATCTTTCATCTAAGTGATCGACAGTGTATCATGCAAAGTTGTAACTAACAATGTTTTGGGGTTTGAGCTATGAATCCAACTGCCTCATTTTATTCACGACCCTCCTATGTAAGTGGTGGAGGAATTATTTACATCGGCGCTCGCCGCCAACGTGGAGGTAGCATACTTGGTGCACTGAAATCTGTTGTAGCACCTCTCATATCCAATGTCGGAAGATCTTTAAAACGAAATGTTTTAAGTAATGCCGTTGGCTTTGCTGGTGATGTTGCTAGTGATCTTTCCAGAGGTAGAAGTTTTAAGAGCAGTTTGTTGAATCGTGGGAAGGAACGCGGTTTAAGAACATTGAAGCAGACCTTTGCTGGTGTTACTCAAGGAAAGAAATCGCCTAAACGAATGAATAAAGGAAGAAGGAAACATCGCGGAGTTGGTAAGGTGCGATCTTCAGTCAAAAGGCATTCACGCAAACGTCGCAGAGGCTCTAATCATTCATCAGGCGCTAAACGACGACGCTGCCATAACTTCTAATCATGGAGTGTAAAACTTCCGGTTTTTGTTTGTTTGATCAACAAGCCATACAGACAGATATTCTTAGTTCAAGTATTGTAGATTATCATCCTCGAACAGCTAAGAATGCTGGCCCCATTGAATTTGTTATTCCTGGTGGTAGTGAGGACTACATAGATTTGAGTTATGCGATGGTTGATTTGAGGTTTAGAATTCAGCAAGCAGATGGAACTACTATTGACGATACACATAAAGTTGGACTGAACAACTTACAATTGACTACATTACTTCGCGATGTTTCTCTAACGATTGGAGAGCAGCAGCAAAGTGATTATCCGTATAAATCATATTTCAATCATGTATCACAGTTTCATCCAGCAGCACAAAAAAGTCATATGGAAGCCATGGGATGGTACAGAGATGAAGCAGGAAAATTTGATGTTGAAACAAACAGTGGCTTTGTAAAGCGATCTGCTATGATTAAAGATAGTAGAGTATGTCAGCTATATGGTTCGCTGAATTTAGACTTCTTTAGACAGTCAAAGTTTTTACTCTGTAATACCAGCATGCGACTCAAGCTGACATTGAATAAGCCTGAATTTGCGCTGAATGCATTTGGTAAAGTTGACAATTTTAGAATTCATGTGGAAGATATTGCACTTTACATTCGTCGAGTAGTACCGAATCCAAGTGTCATTAGAGGACATGCTGAGGGTCTTAACCGCCGAAATGCCATTTACTCCGTTCAGCATACAAAGCTTCTCACCTTTACAATTCCGAAAGATCAAAAGAGTTTCATGAAAGATGGCATCTTTCCATCGGAAGCACCGAAGCTCCTCATGGTGGCAGTGGTTGAAAATGATGCATTCAATGGTAATGTCAAGAAGAATCCTTTCAATTTTAAACACAATCAGTTAAGTGAAATTGCTTTACGTGTAAATGGTGTGAGTCATCCTGGTCAACCCTACAAACCAGATTTTTCTACGGATCAATTTATGCGCAGTTATGTTGATTTTATGAATGTCTTTGGCTTTTACAATACGGATGACACCAATGGACTCACTATGAAAGAGTTTAAGAGTGGATATACTATTTATGCATTTGATTTGACTGTTGACAGCGATATTAGTGCACCCCATTGTCAAGCGAACGTGCCTCATAATATTCGTTTGGATTTGACGTTCGAAACAACGGTAGCTGCGACGATCAATGTATTAATTTATGCAGTCTTCGATTCAAATATTGAAATAACTAAGTATCGTGACGTGATTCTTCAGTATAATCGTTGATGAGTTGGTTGACTGCTGACGATATTAAAACTAAAGTACAGCGTAATGCAGATGAAGTGACGTTGAAAGCTTTCGATAATGTCTATTCGCTCAATACCTTACCACCTGCAGTATATCACTATCCCATCTTTATTGTGCTAAACACTCATTTGCAGAATTTAGGCGGTGAACATTGGAAAGCTATTTTTATTGGAGAAGACCGACGTGGTGAACTATTTGACTCTCTTGCTCAACCTCCGAATATACCAACACAGCAGTGGTTGAGAAAACATACGCGTCAATATCTGCGAAATGAACGCATACTTCAACATCCACTTTCATCAACTTGTGGTGCTTTCGTATTGTAGTTCATCTTAAAACGTTTACATGTATCTCGATTTGTATCTGTTATTCAAAACTTTTCATGTAATCCATCCTGTAATGAAAAAATGATTTGTATGTTCTATCATGATTTATTCGATGAGATAGTCTAGGATCACATTTGCTTGCACATGAGATTTTAGTCCAGTAATGATAACTTTACTATTATGAAAGATTGCAACATGCACAGGTAACCAACAACTAATGAGAGCTGCAGGAAAAAGTTCGGGTTCATAACACAAATTGTAACTGCTGGTACGAATCTTCAAAAATGATACACTTTCACTCAATTGAGTAGAGATCACCATATTGTCCACAGTCAGATTCGACATCACACACCTCTCCCTCTTCCATATCCGACGTAGTAGTCTCTGTAGCTCTAAGCGCATTGACTGCGCCGATGAATGAGAAAGGGCGCCGAGAATCTGTACAGTCCCATTTGGGAAGAGTTGAAGATTCCGTGAATTGTTCATCTTCACCACTAACATTTGAGGTCGGCCCGGGTAATACTTGCTGTTTGGAATGTGTTGGTGTAATGCTGTGAGATCGATTTTGGTGTAGAGTCTGAAGCGACGGAGAATGTTGACGATGGTGTAGCGATGGCGCTTCATGATGAAAAAATGAGTAAATTGAGCGATATACCTTCCTTTTATACTTTTCCCAACTACCTTGATGAAATGTGAAGTTAGTATGAAGTTAGGAATGATAGAGTTGCATTCGCCGTTTGTTAACGCGCAACCAGATGCGATTTCCAATACGTGAATGTCTTTTCATAGAGAAGTATTTCAAATCCTTCATGATATGATGTAGAGATTGAAAATGACGATAAGATAAAGCAAACTCTCTTCTTACATTTCCAGTTGAATCTTTGAAATAGACGTTTCAATCATGATCTGTTTCAATACGTTGTAGGGAATCTAATTTCCAACTCACGGTGCGTGGTAGTCATGTCTGATTAAGATTTGCATAGTAGGGTGATGAACTCACGACGAATAAATGTCATGATGGAGCGATGTATGTATCTTCTATACTTCTCCCAATTGTATTTGCGAAATGAGAAACAGTTTGCGGAATTAGAATGGCAGATTTGAATTTCATTGTTGCAACGTTGAAACCAAACTTGATCACCCAAGGAGATGAATCTTAATGTTTCAAAATATTCCAAATCCCTCATGATATCATTGAGGTTGACAAATGGTCGCCATGTTAATGTAATATCTCTTGATGCATGACCATGAGAATTTTTGAAATGTACGTTTCCATCACGATAAACTCTGATATATTGTAGAGTGTCCAAAATCCAAATCTTCATGATGTTATGCAAAGCCGCATATCAGCAATATAAAAATGTCGTTTTATCATATTTTGCTTAGCAATACGGCAAAATATTATTCCGAAAAATGAAAAGACATTGGTGAAGAAGATTGTGATTAAGGCCAAAACTACAAACATGGCTCCTGATACATTAGTGAAGAAATTTAATTTTCTCCTTCAAGTAGATGGTAAACAAGTGGCAACATTGACTTATATGAAATCAACGGATCAAATCGTCATTAGTAAATTAGATGATGATGATCTAGTATTAGTTTTTTCAGAAGATTTCTATCAGTTCTTGCGACATCGCTCTGCAGCCGTTCATGGAAAATTTGATATGCGCTATTTGAAATGTGATGGGTCAAATCAAGTTGATACAGAATGGTCGGTATCTTTATACAGAAAGTGTGTAGAGCCTTTGAGTGGAATCTCGCGTAGAACAAGAGTGTTGGCACCTCGCATGATCACTTCAGTTAAGATGGCAATAGATTATTTGAATGAAGTGATTCAAGATGAACATATTTCGTTTTCTGAAAAAGAAGGTGTTTTGACTCTCGTGTTAATCTTCGTGTTAGCGTGAAAATATTGAGCTGATCATGGAAAATACCCTAAAGGACATTTTGGACTTTGATCAAAATACGTTTAAAAGTGGTACTGTAAAAACAAGCTAGCGCGCATCTATCATTATCGCGTCGTATTAACTATTTTCAGTTATATTCCAATATTGGTGAAGATGTGCGTGTAGGAGATGCGGAAGCTCCACTTTTAGCAATGATACCATACCAACCAAAAAGCTGTAGCATTATATCGGAGCATACTTTAAGAAAGTGAATTATACAGACCTGAAATTAAACTATATACCACAGATTGATATTGCCATATATGACGATGCTGGCGCGTCGATTCTTTTTCATAAAGACGCTGTGACAAGTGTCACACTCCATTTCCGAATGAAGAATTAATGCAAACGCATTCATATTTTTCTCCAATGTGAATAACATGGAAAGTGAAAATAAGGACTCGTTTCTAATCTACTTACCCAGCAATGCTTCTATGGATAAATTTCCCAAAAATAAACCATCAGACTATCGAGTAGAATTAAATTGTCTACTACATTTAGAAGGAGAATGGGAGGTTGGTGTTTCTAGTATATGCTATGATAGCAATATACAGAATGTGAATGATGTGGAAGAAATGACATTGACTACCCGCATCTATGATGAAATAACGATGAGTCATGCATTCAAGTTTCCATACAATTTAACATCAGACGGAAAGTGGAATTATGAATGGATTCAGATAGAATCAGATTATTATGGTTCATCAGATATGGGGAAAATTGTTAAGGCGTTCAATAGTGGTAATGCCTCTATTATGAAAAATAAGGGTCAGAAAGTTTGTGAGTTCAGTATCTATCATTGGCGAGGAAGACGTTTTTATCGTTTTGACTCTTTTACGAAAGGTCTTACCCTGAGATTGGACAATGAATTTTATCCACATCTTGGTTTTGGTCATGGTCTACATCTTACATCGATGTCTATCGCAAATGTTGCACAAGTTTATTCAGATCGAATAAATAAATCTCATTATAGATTTAAAATATTTGATGAAGATGTTGTAGAACGTGAAGCACGCATCATTTTAAAGAAACGTGGAGTCAAACCGTTAACACTTGATGAGTTAGTCAAGAAATGGAATGAGACTGTAGGTAAAAAGAATGGAGAGAAAGTCAAGTGAGAAAAAGGAAAACTGGTCATTGTGAAAAATAATGAAAAACTTACTGTTTATTTCTCTGCTAACTTGCGTCAAATTGTAAGGCATCTATCACCTGTTATTGGACGCGGTACGGTTTGGGCTAGTCATGAATATTACATTAAAAATGAATCAGTTGGCGATGAGTGGTGGGTAGACATCTATGGTGATCGCATCAAGAAAATTTACCAATCTTATCAAGAATATAAAATGAGCATCTATACAATGCCACGTCAGTATAATACAGTTGAAAACTTTATTCATGTATTGAATCCATACATACAAAATAAGATAAAGAAAATGTTGAAAAGTAAATATGATGCAAAAGCACATCACATTTCATTTTTGATTGAAAATCAAAGTGTTGTTCTGAAACTGGGCGATGACATTCACTGTCAATTGAGTGAAAATTTGATAAAACTCTTTGGTTTTTCATCGCTACAAACTGTGTTTACTGCTACACGCACGAATGGTGTAGAAACACCAATAACACTTGATAAACATGAACAGCACCTTTACATTCAAAGTGATCTGATTTCGCCTATTTCTTTTGGTGAGAAAAAAGAATACATTTTACGTGATTTCATTCATGATAAAGACGCTTCATATGGAATAGTCGTGAAGATGTTTGAACCTATTTTCTATCATCCCGTCGTCAAACAAGTGATACCCTCTATTGCTATCAAAATTACCAATGGTTTACAAGAATGCATCCATGTGAAAGATACTAAATCCTTCATAACGTTAGTGTTTCAGAAAACAAAGTGAAGTCTTTATACAACATTTATTGAAATATATACATGAGTGTGAAGTGATAGTCTTTATACCACATTCATTGAAAATATGTACATGAGCGCACTTCAATAGACATGTTTATATACAAAAGTCTTTTTACTTCGTAAAGTGAGGAAATATACAGGGGTAGGAAAAAATGTCTTTCAGCGGGAAAGTCTTCACATGGGGAATGTGCAGATGTGGACACATATTCACAAGGAAGAAACGATCTAATGCGATACATAAAACAACAATGTTTATCTACAGAAATCAACATCAAAATACTAAGTTAAGGATGATTATGCTAAGACGTCTCCTGAATGTAGTAGTGGGAGTTTAATTCTTTTGGGTGGTGGTATGTCTGTATCAGGATGTCCATGTGGAAGCGATATGTTATGTTCTAACCAGCACCTGTTATCCTCCCATGCTGAAAGCGCCCGTTTCCTAAAAGTATAAGTTTTGATCTCATGCAATTTAGATTTTAAGATTGTCATATTGACAAACGTTATATTTTTATTTCTATAGGCTTCCCTGAAATATTTATATCTCATGTTAGAGACCAATGATCTTGATATGCCTTTAGCGCGCTTAATACTATCGTCGCTATCCTTTAATTTCATACTGTACATTTTTGGCGGAGGAGAATCATTTCATCTATTTCCTTCCCTGCTGTCTCATCCTTAAAGCAGCCAAGTTTTGCCTTATTTTTGATGGAGTATAGTGGGTGATCAGTAGGATAATTTGATGTATCAAAATATCTTTCTAAAGATTTTCCTACTTCATTGAAATTTAAATCTTTTTGAGTGGTAATACATAAAAAGAAACTATCTGTATCACCACCCAACAAATGAACCTCTTTTACGAGAGGACATGGTTTTAGTATTTTATAAAAGAGTTGGTACATTTCAAGCTTAGAGTAATTTAATATAGCTTGGACAATATAGATGGGCTTGCATAACTCAACTTCAGATTTTATCATTTCAACGCCTACAAGGTCCTCATCGATAATGTCTCTATCGATGAATAGAGGTGATGAGACCAATTTCTCAAATTTTTTAACATCATTTACTAGTTTATAGTTTACACGTTTTCTAACATCCTCCATCGTCTTATCAAATAGACTATTATTCTTATACTTATAAGAATCTTTTTCAAAATTATTTTGGGCTAGTGCACGTTTCTGGCTGTTGCTATCAATATATGGTTTGAGGAAGGCTTTCTTTCTAAATTTAATAATGCGGTGAACTCTTTTTAAAATCATGCCCATTTCTAAATAGAAGTTTAAGATGCTAAAGTGAACTAGATAGTTTTCCTTATCATATTGGGTGAGTAAATGATTGCTGCAAGGCTTATAGTTGGGCTGACCGCATGATTCTAAATCTTTATGAAATTGTTTCATAAAGTCGGAAAACATATCTTTGGTCACTTCACCTGATTCGCGTGCGAGTGGAAAATCTACGGTTTTATGCTTAATATTATTTGGATAGATTAGATCTATCTCAAAATAATATCCCCAATCACCTTCATCTGGAATTGCTAGTATGTTAGAAGGGTTGGAGAGATACTGAATTTCACTATCATCTAACCAGCTAAACTCAGAGTGAGGGAGTGGTTTGGATAGTGAACTACCATATAAATTATTTTGGTCATAATACTTAAGATGAGTCTGATCATCGCCTACTAATTTTGATTTTAACCTATGTTTATTTACAAATGTGAGACCACCGCGAATTCCTCGCTCAAATAAATTATACATCTCTGGATCTTGTAAGAGATGAATGGTATCACCAGTCATTTTAAAAGCAGACTTAAATGACATGGCTGGCAGACTGACAAAGTGGACGGGATCTAACTTATCTTCTTCTAATGCCACTCGTCGAAACTCCTGAAATACATCAGCCAGCAAAAATACATCTAACTTAAGGTAGGCAATCATATATTTGCCAAATGTATGGCAGTCAAATTTTATCCATGCATCTTGTGCATGATCATAATCTTCGGTCTTACATTTTGCAACGCTCAAATCATTTTTAAATTTATCTATGGGCGGAAGAGAAGTCTCGCCGAGTTTATTAATCGCATCAAAATATGCATATGGAAAGACTACTTTCCGTGTGATGACTTCTTTTGTTAGATTTGGATATTGTTTCTTCAAATTTTGAGTTAGTGGAATAGACTTAAGATTTTGAACAAGAGATGCTAGTGATGAAGCCATGAATTGATAGGAATCTAGAAATTTTAAATCAAAATAGACCGTCTTATTTTCTTTAGTTTTATCGACAGGCACTTTTGCTGTCATGGCCATAAACTTCTCTCTCGTTTGTGCTATTACATCAAGCTTCCACTCTTTTATTTGACCTAAACCTCCTTTTATTATCATATGGCTGTCGTAGCCCTTGAAATTATGGGAAATGACGGGTAATGTACGCCGTTTCATCCTAAGTGAAAATTGCATTTTGAACATAGTGCGTTTCTAAATTTACCAGTTATGTGATCATGGTCGCGCACTTTCTTAATCTTATCATCATCAAATGTTTTACTACATTTGAGACAAACGTTGCAACTATCAAATTTTGCTTGATCATCTGCTGTCATATGCAATGATCTGCGATAGAGTTCACCATCATACTTTTGTTGAAATTTTACAGCCTGTTCGAGGAATTGTAGGAATTGGTAAATACAATCCTCACCTTGCCAGACGTGCATTTTATTTTTTCTATTTTGGAAATGGTCATGCCATGCTTCATAGCAGGAAATGGCTGCTGCTCGATGGATGTTATCATCGATATAGCATTCGATGTTAGCATAGATGACACGAAGAGGACTTTGTTCATCGCCATTCTCTCTATATGAAAACTCCTTATCTTTGGGCATGCGTTCCATTTGTAGTTTACCTCGCTTACACCATTCGTAATGAGTTTCAAATTTATTTTTACTCCTAAAGTTGCAAATGCATCTGTCACAGTAATAAATCTCTGATGAGGTAGAATTTCCTAAGTGGTGGTATTAGCGAGAAATTTTGGGAATACCGCAGTAGTGCCATTCCTCACTATCATCCTGTCTTACTAATAAAAGGTTGACAACGTGGTCATAACAACTCGAACGCGAGTTGTAGCGGACACCTTTCAATCCCTTTTCCCAAACATGGAGAACTATTTTGATGTTGTTCAATTTTTCAAATTTTTCTATATCTTTAATTTTCATATCTTCACTATTGCAGTGATCAAACTTTAATTCATTCTCCCACTGTTGATACTTACTCTTACGGCATCGGTTATTCTGTACATCATTATAGTGGAGAATGGAGAGGACGGCATACTTAAAACATTGCGATTCGCAATCTACAGAAATGACTGCTGTTTTATTTTTTAAATTTTTCGGAAGTTTAAAGGAACCTCGTCCAGAGTAGTTCTCTAATAAAGTGATTTTAATCATGGCGGTCTCAATACCATCAAAAACGAGACCACTATCACGCTCGTTAAATTTATCTATGTTTAATTTTGACCCTTGGATATGAAAATTTATCCAAGACTCGCAGTCTACAACTTCGGTTGCAGGAGAGGAGGGTATGTGAAACTCCAACCTCTCTACTATTTGACCAGTATGGTGGTCGATTGTTGCATATTTTATTTTGAGATAGATGAGCGCCTTCATTCTAAAATTGACTAAATTGTTGAAGAGCGCACCAATCAAAGATGAATTTTGATGAAACCATTCTTCAAAGTCAGTAATGGTTTCTGAGGATTCCATCTGGTAGTTCCTCACTAAATTATTTATCGACACTTCAGAGAGTCGGATAGAGGAGGTGCTGTTAGTATAACTATCGTCACTATGTGTATGTCGAAGTCTATGTGAGGATAGTTCAAAACGTGACTCAAAAGACTGAATGCATAAATCGCAAGAAAAGGAGACATCGTTAACAGAATCATCCCCACCTTCGGAGATTGATGCTGACTTAGGTCTACAAACACCTCGCTTGATGTGTTGGATGAGATTGCGCTTCCTCGTGAAGATGTGTCCACAGTCAGCACATTCCCGATCGTTGCATTCCCGCGACAATGTTGACATGGAGTCGCTGTTGTTATCCGACTCGCTCGAGATGGGACTGGTATCACCTGAAGGAGAAATCATTCTATCATCTCTGTTAAAGTCTCAGTGTATTGTTACAACCTACCTTCACTCAACAGCTCTAAACTTTCCTCGAGAAGGGAGGGCTTTGGTGTTGAAGTTGATGCCTGAAATTGAGGAAGATGCTTTTAGCCTAACGTTTGAGGGAGATGAGAGAGGAAATCTTCAACTTGCCTTTTCAAGGAAATTATGTTTAAGGTTGATACTTCAACAAGACATAGACTTCACTCAAATAATACGTCTCAAATTTGGAATTCACTAGAGAGCAGTTCACTTGTACGCCTCAAATAATGACAGAATTCGCTAGACAACAGTTCACTTATACGTCTAATACTCATCATTCATTGGCTGTTCATTCTGATTGGTTGCTTGTTTATACTTAAGAATTAGGAAACATTTCAAAGTTATTATCCACAGTCAACATGACAAGCCCTCCAAAAACACCGAACACTACATTGGAGTTCTCTTCTCCATGGTCATCACCAAAGACGCTCGTTGCACCAAACGCTCCAACGAAGGGGAAGGTAGAGAAGGTGTACCGACTCGACAACATTAGAAAGTTGACATTACCAGCGGACGACGAAGAGGAGAGTGTATGTGAGAAGGAGGGTACCGACGTAACAGGCGTGAGGTGGAAGTATCTGCAGTACGATACTGATGATGTGATGGAGATCACCAGCACCAAATTCTTACATCAATTATGGGAATGGTACATCCCTAAATCCCAGCCACGAACTATGGCGGAGTGGGAATACATCGATAAAGTGAAGCTCGCGGTAGAAGAACGATTGAAGCAAGTGAACTGTTTTTGTGATCTGTGTGAAGTCAGACTCTGGGACGATATTGACGATGAAGACCTTTTGAAATACATGCCATAATAAATTTTTATTTCGTATTATCTTTGCTTTCATACTGACTTACTTGAATGGGGTTCAAGTGGATGATTTAACCATGTATACTTTTTCATTTGGAAATAGTAGCACACTTAGTTTAACTTGCAAATCTTATAACATTTCATATGGGTGATAATGGTAGATGAAATAGTGTTAGTCACATTTAAAATTAAGATAGCTTACATGATTCTGGGATAGCAATCGACTGCGATCCATGTGTAAAGAGCTTGTTAGACTACGGAAGAGAGAAGTGTGTTATGTTGCGTGTGGCGCGTGCGTGTCCTCCCATTTCATTCCATTCATCAATTCGTCTCATTGATAGAGACAGGTAGAACTCATGGTTCTCATAACGTATACAATGGAAAGTTATAAGGCAACCTTCGACAGCTGGCTAAATGTCGCCCTGGCGCGAATGCATACTACGTTGAGACAGAGGCAATCACTTGCAAACATGACGCAGAGAGGTTTAACAAGATTGACCATTGCCGAATGTCCCTTGCGGTATACATAGCTACGGGTTTCACCGCCGCCCTTTACAGGAACGCCCGTCGAAAGGAAGTATTACACCGAACTTCATTTGCAACGTTCAAGTTGACTGATAGCAGATTCAACTTAATGATAGTATTCTCCAGTCTGAAGACTGCCCAGGGCAAACCGCGTGGAGGTTCTATCATGTCTTGCCCCTTGGTGGCCCTTATCAGAGCCGTTGGTTCGTTCTCGGGAGTGAAGTGATGGGACGGTGAAGGCAGGGAAAAGATCTGCAATGAAAATGATATGTATTAGAATAGGATATACTATCTTATTTGCTTTTCACTTACCAAGTTAGCCATCCTTGGGTAGTCTCGCGGGCTTCCTCACTGAAAATTTATTGAGTTGCCCGCGCATACAGAGTGTGGCGTGTAGACATTTTTTTATTTGGATGCCCATTGTAACAAATGATGCTCTCGTCCAGATTTTGGTTGACGAGGACTCGACCGTCCAGATGGTTATCCCGAATAGGGATGTGGAACTCAAACATTCTCATTCAAGCGATTCCATTCATTCCTCATGCGCGCCAACTTCGCAAACGACTCTCTCTCATCACCCTGCCTACTCACACTCCTCTCCAACTCAGCATTCCTCGCTCTCAACACAGTCATCTCCTTCATCAACTCCTCATACTTCGACTCTGCCTCTCCCATTCTCCTCTCTGCAGCACTCGTCCTCTTCTCTCGCTCATCATTCTTGTCTTCCAACACTCGCGACTTCTCCTCCAACTCTTTCACAACACGCCTCATACGCATATTCTTATCCGCCACCTCCTTACATCGCACCTCCTTCATTTTCAGGTCACTTAACTCGTCCAACACTCTCTCATTCACCTTCTTCAAACTTTCATAGCGATCAAGCAACAAAGCATGTGCCGCTTGCTGCGACACATGCTTCTTCTCCATATCCTCATCCGATCGCGCCGACTGCATACGTAACCCACCACTCTTCACTATTGGGGAAGATGAGCTCTGCGGGGGGTCCACGATCACGTGCTCGGACACCTCCGAGTCCGAAGAGCTTATCTTCCTCACTCGCTCCCTATCCAAATCCACATCATCCTTATCATCACTCTCAAACACTCTCTTCCGCCGCATCTCGGCCTTCAAACCAGCCACAGCATTCTCTACTTCATTCTCCACAGCATTCCCACTAGCATTCTCAACAACATTCTCGGCCTCAGGTTTCTTGGCCTCTCTCTCTTTCCTCAACATTCGCTCCTTCTCAACATTCATCACCTCCACAAATCTCAAATCGTTCACCAACCCTCCTGTACACCCAGCATGCCTCGCATAGAACTCGGCCTCCAGCCCAACAACCAACAACACCCTGCACTTCACACAGGCAACCCTACTCAGGATAACCATGTGGCCCGTCCCTGCCTTCTTAATATGATTCTTGATTTCGTCTCGGCGGTTGATCCGACCGCACACACACATTTTTACATGGAATTTTCTATTCCTGTCGCTTGTCATGATTAGCTGTAAGATAATGAAATTTGTATAAGTTTTGAATCATGTAGTATACGGCCTAAAGCATAACACTTAGTGAGGAATGATAGATTTGAGTGAAGTGAGTGGCACTCGACCCCGTCGACAGCCCGAAGGCCTTGTACTGATCACTAGGGAAGTGTAAGATCTTCCCCAATACCCGCTGTTTACAGCTTAAGACATCGATGTCACTGCCCTGATGTGGGAGCAGCAGCGTCGAGCATCATTGTCACTGCCCCGAAGTGGTAACAGCAACGCCGAGCCAAAGGTAGTGATCAGTAGTTGGGATCTAACCCCCGAAAGCTGCCTTAGACTTAGTCAAATTTAAAGTCCGATAGCAGATTTGAACTCAGCATACTTGAAAACCTCAAATTACATGTTAAAACTGTGAAAAAACTGAAAATTAAGAATTTTTTTAAAATTCCGCATTTTACTACTCATACTACTTTTAAAATTTTTTTATCAGTAGTAAAGACATAATCAAACTCTATCACACAATCTTTGAAGTAAGAAGATAGCTTGCCTACTTCAAAAGATAGAGTCATGTGAAATCCCGATATCGGGAGCTCAGAGCGACGACCGTCGCTTACCTCGTCTTTCGATGAAGTGATGAGAACTTAGGTTGCAGCGCTTTATATAGTCAGAGAAGAAAACTTAAAATGGCTCTATCTCCGAAAGTATTGATCGTAGCGACATGCGGTTTGTTGCAAACGATTCGTCTCATCATGATCTATCATATGAACCATTCTCATGTGACCACGGGAAGTGGGTGGCTCAGCACATGGCCATGTAACATGCCACAAGTGAAAAAATTCCTAAGTGTGGGAGCTCCAGTGTGGTGAAAATTTTGAAAAATTTTAAACTTCCGAATTTCAATCTGGGACCCTTATCAAAACTTTTTTCATCACTTTTCACTGATACCCCCGGGGGGGGGGGTCGGAGAAATTTGATGAAAAATGTTTTGGTAAAGGTCCCACGTCGAAATTCGACACTTTGGAAAAATTTTCAATTTTCCCCATACAAAGTCACTCTGACACTTAGGATTTTTTTCGTGAAATCCGAGGTCTGACCTAAAATCTTGAAATGGCTCTAACTTTTGAACGGCTGAACCGATTGAGATGGGACCACCGCCATTCAATTTCTCTCACTCTTAGCTTTCGATTGATATAAGGCACGACCTAGTCCGACCACGGCAAGCCACCTTTCCCGAGGGGGGGTGAAAAAATTTTGTTAACCCAACTTTTGACGAGAAACACGATGGGAGTGGTCTCGCACCGAAATTCCACCATTCCAACCTGGCCGGCACACCACGCCAGCCTAGCCAGCACACCACGCCAGTTTCATTTTCTTTGTTTCACTAATGGTGCATGATGCCATGTGCTTACTTACAGGGAGTATGGCATAATTAGTTTTCTTTATATGTTGCTTATGCAAAGTTAATCGTTTACGAAACATCCCACCAGTTTGTCCAATGTAGAACCTATTGCATCCGTTGCAAAATAAGGCGTAAATGACATTATTCGATGTACAGTTTAAAATATTGCGTATAGGAAAGTTCTTTGTTGTGTTTTGTGTTACAAATTTGATTTCTTTTCCAACAATTATATAGTCGCAACATCCGCATCTGGATTCATTACAGCGGGTAATTCCTTCAATTGTTTCTTTATTGTTTTTGTTCAAAATTCTCAAAAGTTTCCTTGGTTGTCTGAAAGCCTGAGCAAATGTCTCATCTTTAAAAGTTTCTACTAATTTGAGGCTGTTAGAGACTGGAATGATTATGTCATTAAATATGCTCGGATAATTTATTATAATTATAAAAGGAATGATATTCTTATCACTTTTAACACCGGATTTCTGTGATTCCTTAGAAGCACGAAAACAGGAATGCCCAATTAAAGGCAATGGATATTTCAAGTCAACTAATCTGGATTTTAATCGATTCAATGCGGAGATCTTATTTTCTTCTTTGGAAACAATTACTTCACTTCTTTTCCCTAAAGAATAGGGAATATTGTTTTTAATATGTTTGGGATGGGCTGATGTATAAGGGACGTAGTTTCTGCCGTCAGTAATTCTGTGTTAAATGTATCTTTCAATCTTACCGTTTTCTTTATAGATTCTAACATCCAGAAAATTTAGTGAGATATTATCACTTTCCATTGTGAATTTTATCCGTTTTATGGCATTGATTGATATTTTATGGCATAAGTTGGGGCCATTTTCGTCCCCATAGCAGTTCCTGATGTCTGTAGAAAGCATGAATCATTAAAAGGGAAGTAATTGTTATTTAATACCAGATTGATTCTTGATGGGAGAAAGTCTTTAGTGAAACGACTACACAGTAAATGACCATGTTTATCAATCCAGAAATTGACAGCCTCCATGCCTAAGTCATTAGGTAGCCTATATTCGTATACAATAAAACAACATCGAATGTTAGAAACCAAATTTCATCTTGGATATTGTCATATTGCTTGATCTTCTCAATAAAGTCATACGTGTCTCTACAATTACTTTTGACCTCATGAACCAAAACTTTTAAAACTTCATCGACTAAAGCACTCAAATGACTAGTGGGAGCATGTGTGCTGGAAATGATTGGACGAAATTTCAAATTCGGAGGAGGGCTCACTTTAACATAACCATATACTTATCAACTTTCAGGTTCCTAAAATAATCAGTACATTTGTGAATCTTACGAAGGCCATATAGGTAGGGCATTCTGTAGTCAAAATTGGTTAGGAAATCAAATTCTTTCCTTGTAAAGTGACACTTATTTTTAAATTTCTGACATAGATATTTCACTTTTCTCATTTTTGAATAAGGGTTTGTATTGATCGATTATTTCATATGTTGCCACATCGGATAGATGCTCCTTTTTTTGGCTATCCACAAAAAAGAAATTATTCAAAATAATGAAGGACCCTCCTTTGTCTACTTTGGTGAAATGCAATTCATGATTATTTTTTAATCCGGTCAGCATCTGTCGGTACGGGAGGTTCTTCAAAGTCATGTTCCAAAAAGAAAAACGGACGCGTTTCGTCCTGTGGACAGTGTCAAGGGTGCCCCCTTGACTGACGGGACACCCTTGACACTGTCCACAGGACGAAACGCGTAGGGATTTTATTGTCATTTACAAAATAAACACTAAGTGACATATTGAACTTTGCTTCCTTCTTGTCAGTTTTTAAAGATTCAAATTTGGTGTTCATTATGTTAATTAGAGAGTCCAAATGAATATTTTCTCCTTTCGGTGGCGTGAAATTAGTTTTATTATAGTTAAGATTCAAATTGTCGTCCAAAGCTTCACTATTGCCAAAATAGTCTTGTAGCCGAATATTCCTGTTAAAGTTAAAAATATCTTCCTCTAACTTATCAAGATTTCTCTTCGGGTTCGGTGTAAATTTATATCCTTTGGATAGAAGACACTTAGAATTCTCATCGAGTTCATGAGAAGAAAGATTGAAAATAGAGACATCCGTTAGAATAAAAAAAAATCAGATTTTTCTGCAAGTGTGTTACAATTTTGGGATGCTTCATTATCAAAGTTCTCAAAATTATTTCTGTTATAACCTTTCTTATTGGGTACTGCTCTACTCCTATTATTAGTATAGAATGAATTATTTCGCCTCCAATTATTATTATATCGAGGGTTATTCAGAGGCGTAGCTAGGGGGGATGCGCATGGATGCGGCCACATACGGGCGCAGGTAAAGAGGGGCGCAACAGAAATATTGTACTCGACTTTTGTGGGGGCGCCACATTGACAAGACAACTTCATCTTATATTCATAATTTGACGAAGACTTCTTATAATTTAGTCTGATCTGACTGAGTGATCGTGGAATGCCCCACTCAGAGATTCATTATGCTTAAAATTATCCATCAATTCTGTAAATGCAGCATAAGCTTACAAATAGACTGCATTCATGAAATGTGAGAAACACATAGCAACGTATAATTAAATGTTACTTTGAGTATTTTTGCTTTCGCAGTCATTCATTAATCAATGTAATTTTGAATAGTCAGGGAATCAAGAAAAATAAACAATACATAAAAAATACATAACAACTGAAATTAAATCACCATCCAGTTTATATTTATTCAAATGTTCTTAAACAAAATATAAGCTGTTTTAAATGTTTAATAATTCTACTTTTAATTGTCCAATTTAACTGTGGGGATTAAGAGCGGTGTCAATCGGATTAATTCTCCTTATTTGAGGATTCAAAGATGGTTAACACGGAGGCTGAGGGCGCCAAATGAGTATCTCGCATACGGGCGCAAGAAACTCACGCTACGCCACTGGGGTTATTACTCCTGAATCTGGGCTCAAAATTAGACATTTGATTTCTATATGTATTAAAATTTGCATATGCTCGATTATCATGTCGCTTGTTGGCAGGAAGATCAAAGTTTCGTCCTTGATTAATCGGTCGGGCCTCATATTATTAGGCGTGAAGTTAGATCTAGTTATTTTAAATTGACTGTCAATTGGTACAAGGTGCTTATCTGAAGAGAAAAATTCACTCTTCTTTTCCCACACTTCATGACTAATTACTTCTTCTTTCTCGACTAAATCTCTCCATTTTGTTTTATGAAGTTGTAATTCTTCACCAATAGAAAAATTACCTAGCTCCGAGAGAACATCATTGTCAATCTTTTCTACATACTCTGACTTTAGATCAGATGTTACTTTCAATCTATTTACTTCCTGCTCAAATTCCTTAATGCAAAGCTGCTTCCGAAAAATTATCTTCTAATGTAGAATCATGTTGGTTTGGATTTCTAAAAGTCTTTCTTGGTACCTTAGGTACAGACTCATTTAAGGCATTTTCATATATACCTGCAAGTGAGCGGTTTCTGTAAGATTCATAATAGCAGAACTTACGCAAAGATAATCTTTTCTCCCAATCAAATTTTCTTAAATTCATTTTTTAATCACATCATTAGATATAGCAGATATCTCGCTCTTCATTTCTTTCATTCTCGCATGAATATTATTTGATAAATCCACATTAGTTGATGACAATAATCGACTATTAATCAAATGAACTACAGTAGTCAAACTGTCCAATTTGTGATCCAGATTACTTATTTTTTCTTTGATTTTATGTATGTCCTCCTTGAGATTTCCTAGTGAACTTAGTAAAGCTCCTAGTAAGTTCCTAGTTTCCATTTTGAGAATAAAATAAAACCGAATAAAGGCACAAAATGATATTTTATCTAACCTAGAAATTGTTCTTCCATTACTTTTAACATCAGGAATCAGTGATATCTGATGTTTACCGTTCAGCCGTGGTTCAGCAATGGAGGTCATTATACTAAATCCCATAGCATTTGAACCAGAGGAGAAGGTAGCTCAGAGTACATGCGTACTACGGTACATAAGTGCTCAGGTATAGTGCTGACTAATATTAATAAACAGTAGATAGGCCTACACAATGTTCATCAATAATGCATATTTCTCTTCACAGCAGAGATATACAGAGTAACATCAAATAAGTTCAACAGGCCATAGGTGGCAAACATTTAATAGCAGATACACTCAATAATTCAGATATTAACATGAAATGAACATCTTAGGCATAGAAGTGTTGCTCATCGGCGATATTTAGTTGAAGGTGATGTTAAAAAGGTTATGCTAAATATCTAATGTTAAACGGTTTCAACTGAGTTAATGCTAAAATCTGACAGTAAATTAACATTGTAAAATGCCAAATTTTTAATTACATTGGCTAGATATAGACATATTCAACAATAAATACTGTTGAATGCAGAATTGTGGATATGCCAAATTTACCCGTTACGCAATATGATCCCTCAAATTGATCCTAATTAAGCTCGAGACATCAGTATTCATATTGAATTTTACAGCTTGTTGCTTACTTCATAGAACAATTTTGGGGCATCATAAAGCATGGAAATGTGCTGTTCCTTGCTCCTTTCTTTTCAGTCAGTTGAAATATGGCTTCAGCTTGTAATTTTTAGAAAAGTATTATTTTAAACTTCTCCAAGTCAATTTTCATTTGCACACTGTACGCATTCTATAAGGAATGAAGAAGTCAAGCTAAGTGTCCAATAAATGAATCTATGGAAAATTAAAATTTGAATTGTCTAACCATCCAGCCAGGGAACCTATGATATAAGATATCTAGGGACGTTCAACTGCGGGAGCATGAAGCCGAGTGTGGGCGAGATTTTTGTTGCTTAATAATGTAGATGACATGATTACATTGCTTACAAACTGAATTTGAATTCTACATGTAACAATCAATTTGATCAATTAGTTATTTTGTCATCATTGCTTGTTGTGTAGATGTAAAAAAGCAACAGTTAGCACACAAGTGGGCATTTCTAATGTAGGGCACTAGGCATGTACAAGGGAAGAATGTAGGCAGAGTACATGAAGTCATTTGATTTTTCAGTTTTTGAAGAAATTTTCTGATACTCTTGAGTATCTTTTTTCTGAGAAGCGATCGCTCTTTGTATCAGCAAAACCTTCTAAGATAATGTGGACCAATCGTTTACTGACATTGAGTGCAGCTCACCAGAGAAGTGTGATTTATGAATGTCACAGCATTTAAAGGAACGATGTCTGCAAGTCAGTTTTGCCATTTTTAAATGCGTAAACAGAAATTGAGAAGTGAAAGAAGTCGTAGGAAGGATAAGACAGTTTGCCGCTTGATAGAACTCGGGTAAATTCCCTGTGACTTTGATGAAGACATTCTATTTCATTCTCGCCACATTCCCTGAAGTTCTGTTTTTTTGGCGATAGAGCGAGACAAGTAAAACAATTGCCCTTTCTTCTGAAGAAATGTCAGCAATATAATTGTTCAGTTCATCTACAACATCAAATTCCATTTGCGATATTTCATCCAGCATGACTTTTGATGAGAGGATGCAGTATCCATGTCAAGATCTTGATTTATTCAGAAGTTGAGCAGTCTTATTCGTGTGGCCATGATCAGCTGTTCTGCGGCGGCGATATGTTACATTCCACCAAACATGCCCCAGATACAGCCAAATTCCACCTCCAAGTAATCACTCTGGAGAATGTTTTGGGTTTTTCCCATTTGCAAAAGATATGTCGACAAATCGACTATTCATCCAGAGTGTGAAAGAGACTTTTCATGTGTATCAGTTGTCATTGACATGATACGATTCTTACCTCTTCCAGGAGTCATTTCTTTGAAGCATGAGCTCATGTCTGACAAGATTTTCAATCCTGCAGAATCACTATTACTTAAAATCACAATTACTTATAGGTTTCCTTGTTTCATCGTTCAGATGTACTAAATGTGCATTCATACTTTTGTTGTCCACAACATTCCAAACCGGTTTGCATGAAACACAAAACAAGCCGTTTACTTCATCCCTTCTTCAGATGACACGGCAACTGTTCTGTCATTGAAAATTTAGCAAGCCAAAGAAACTTTCTGACGCTCAAATATTGAGGAGTAGCTGAGTAGGAAGGCGTTGATCTTTTAATGGGATTGTCCTTTTTCAAATTGAAAATGTTTTCAAGATCGTGCCAATTGGCTGTCACACTCTTTTCTCAATTTGGAGGCTTAAACATTATCCTTTGTGACTTTTCAGTATGCCAGTTGTTCCTCATTCCTTCTAAAAGATGCACTGAATCGAATAATGGATAGAGTGGAATACAACGGATGAGGCGCTTACAAAGTTGAATCAGGCGGAAATCTTGAATGAAGTCCTGGAAGCACAGAATTAGATTCATCAGTGCGTGCTTCGGTTTCCTAGAAAGGAAGAATTGCATGTAACCTTGATATCGAAATGGCACATCACAGAATTAGACAGCTTGCTCCTTCTCGAATGGATAATTCGTGCATCGCTTGCTATTGGAAATGGCATACAATAAGCTGTCAGCAGAGGACACCAGAGCCACTGAGAGATAAGTGCGTGCTGTGATATCACTTCGCACACACCAAAACACACATTGTCTAACATTCGATTCAGTGTATACACTATGCAGTGAGGAATATGCGGATAAGACGTTGGCCTTATCCTGCGTGCCTGGCTTCGATTCAATGTATGCATTATACAGTGAGCAATGCCGAGGAGAGGATGTGAAATCATCAAGTGAACTAATTTTTGTACGCCTGCTACTTTTTCAATAATGATCGGAAGGGCCAACATTATGGAGAAAACTTGTGCGCAATAATCTGAATTCTTCGAATCTGAAGGAATTTTGGCAATCGAAGCACTTTGCTGGAACTCACATTAATCCGCAAGCGACGCACGACTTTTTTCCTATCTCTGTAAGGTATAAGGAATTCCTTTTTGCCCAATTAATAGGTTCCTCTATGTGCCGTCGATTTCGTATTAATCACACTTCTAGCAAACCGAAGCAGATAAACAAAATATTCAATTCTGTGCCTGGAAATCTTGAATAATCTCTTGTTTGTTGCATGACTGTCACATATCAAACTAATCACATTTCCACCAGAATCATGAACAATCTTCAGACTCTATTGCATCTTCATCATTGATCGACAATCCATAAACTGTACCTTTACATTCAGTAGAATAGTTTGTTTTCAACCTTTTACACTGCATTTTCTTCCGACTTTTTATTACCTTTGACCACCTTTAACCAGCCTTTGACTGGAGACACAGTGTTTATTGAGATTCTGAAATTCTGTGCTAATTTGCATTCATGGATGTTCAGTATCAACATACAGGGTGGGCCGTAAAGGACCGATGAATTCTCTGTAGTAAAAGAAAATATGCTTAGAAGAGTTAGACGGTGCTTATGTGTACCGTAATTTAGCTTCCTTCCATTGACTAATTGAATGAATAGTATCTGATGTGTGCGTTCGTCTTTATTTCGTTCATTATCACGAATGATGGCACATAAGTTGGATGTACAACAGCGAATATTCTGTATTAAGCGATATTATTCTACAAACAACATCTCTTCCGTTTGTCGAACTTTTCAGGAAGAACATGGAAACACTATTAGATGGAATACGGTTAAGGACCTTATCGAAAAATTTGAGGAAACGGGTAGCGCTCTTGATAAGAAAAGTTCCGGTCATCCGAAATTAGTGAATGTTGCTTCGAGTAAAAAAAATTGTTCGAGATTGGTTGCATGAACAACCTTGTAATTCAAGCCGGCGTCTATCTGCTGAGCTTCAGATCTCGCGAACGTCCCTAAGACGTATCATTAAAGATCTAGGGTTCAAGATCTGGAGACCAAGATTGCTCCATCAACTTCTCGAGGATGATTATGATCGCCGATTAGAATTCTGTGAACATTTTGAACAGGGTTTCGCTAATGACGTGAATATCTTGTGGACCGACGAGGCCACTATCAAACTCAATGGGCATGTGAACAGACATAATTGTGTCTTTTATCATGAAGAAAATCCTCATGAAGTGTTTGAGAAAAGTGTGAAAACCCCATGATTGACTGTTTGGGCTGGAATTTGCCCTAATGCTGTAATTGGACCTTATTTTTTCACAGGTACTGTTACTGGTGAAACATATCTTCACATGCTTGAGACTTTTGCATTACCGACACTAAATGAAATGGGATTGCTCGACGGCGATATGTGGTGGCAGCAAGATGGAGCTCCACCGCATTATGCTCGAAATGTAAGAGATCGTCTGAATGACGTTTTTCCAGACAGATGGATGGGTCGGAGAGGCCCACTTGAATGGCCTCCTCGTAGCCCAAACCTTTCCCCCATGGATTTCTCAGTTTTGGGAATTGTTAGAGATTACGTGTTTACCGATAGAGTTGAGGGACTAGAACATCTCAGGGAGAGAATCATTAATTCTTTCTCGAGGTTTGATCAAACTCTTTGCTCTGCTATTTGTTCATCTGTTCGTGAGAGGATCCGACAATGTATCGGTGAAGGAGGTGGTCATTTCGAAAATAAGAAAACATGAAGTTTGTAAAGTTTACGTGGTTACTTCCTATGTTTAACTTTCTTGCAATATTTGTTATATTCCAATGTTATGTTGTGTTCTTTTTATCGAAATAAATTTTATTTTATTCTGTCACACAATCGTGCTGCGTTTTCTTTTGAATTAAGCAGTTAGATTAATGAATTTAAAGATTTGAAGAAATTCATCGGTCCTTTACGGCCCACCCTGTATGTTATGAATTTTCTCGCCCACAGTCGGCTGCATGCTTCCAGAGTTGAACGTCTCTTAGATATCTTGTATCATAGATGTCCTTGATCAAGCAATGAAACAGTCATAGCTTCTGAGATACGTCTACAACAATAGCAGGTCTACTACAACAATCTTCAGATATTCTGAATGAATTGAATGACAAGCATCCAACTCCTGCAGAAGTTGAGGAAACTTCGCTTCTCAATGGACCGATTGACCTCATAGCATCTTATATACTTGATGAGATTGATGAACAGCTGGTTATGAAAGCTGCAATACGAACGAGAGGCTCATCAGGTCCATCGGGTATAGACGAAGAATCATATTGTCGAATATCATGTTCAAAAATTTCATTGTACAAGGAAAACACCTGAGAGAACAAATTGCAATAATGTGCAGAAATCTATTGTCAAGAATTTCCATTCTTTGTTTCTAAAAAGTTTCGTAGCTTCACGCCTCATTCCTCTAGATAAAAATCCAGGTGTTAGACCGATAGGTGTTGGGGATCTCAGAATGATCTCCGGGACCATGAGTGAGGATATCAAAGCTGCCGCGAGTCCTCTTCAGACATCTGCGGGGTGTGCAGCAGGATCAGAAGCTGCAATTTTTGCAATGAACACGACTTACTCAGAAGAAGCAACAGATGGTGTTTTGTTGATTGATGCTCGAAATGCATTTAACACGATGAACAGAAAAGCAGCATTACACAATATCAGAATACTTTGTCCATCGATCTCTTTATACATCATCAACTCCTACAAGAGAGATGGTCGCCCATTTATGTTTGGTGGTGGAGAGATCATGTCCCAGGAAGGAACAACACAAGGTGACCCGTTAGCTATGGCTTGGTACTCTATCAATACTTCAATAATGATACATTTTTTAATGGTTCATGTGCCGAATGCAAAACAAGTCTGGCTAGCGGATGATTCGTCTGCAAGCCGGAAAGCTGAATGATTTGCATGAGTGGTTTAAGAACCTCGAGATAGAAGGGAAAAAGATGGGATATTTTGTAAATTGGAAAAAATGTTGGCTGACTACAAAATCAGAAGATAAAATGAGACATGCGAAGCAGATATTTTGAATGAGATAAGCGTCACAGTTGAAGGAAAGAGACATCTTGGTGCTGTTTTGGGAAGTAGAAGTTGTAAAGAAAAATACTGCAAGAAAAAAGTAGAAAAGTGGGTCAATGAATTAAAAGTATTGACTGACATATCAAAATCACAGCCTCAAGCGGGATTCACAGCTTTCAAGTCAAGTCAAGTCAAGTTAGCGTTTATTGATTGAAATAAGAATCATAAAGAAATATAAACATACAAGTTCAAGTTTACACAAATCTGATAATACAACAATAATGTCAAACAGTTAATCTGATTATGTTATTTAACAATAAAGACGTAAATGGTACAAATGAATTACGGGCTTTTTCACTTCTACAATATGGGATTGACAAAGTACCGGAGTGGCTGTGACGCAAAGGCAAAATGTCATGTAAAATGTGTGAGCTGTCTTCTTCCGCAAATTTAAACAGTTTTTTGCTGTTCTCGTATCTTCTGAATGTTATTTCTTCTGTACGACATTGACATTTTCTTTCTTCATTTCTATGTATAATTTTGTGAGCACGTTTGTCTATTTTCACAAGAATGGTGGATAACTTTTTATTCAATCCGACGAAAACTGGGCAAGCATATTCTAAGACTGATCGAATGTAACAGTTATACAGTTGATGTAATTCTTCGCTTGATAGGTGGGGCCATAATTTGCGTAGAGCATAAAATCTTTGGTTGGCTAACTTTGAAAGTTTCTCTATATGTAGATTCCATGTTAGATCATTTTGAATCGTCAACCCAAGTAATGTTAATGAATCCACAATCTCAACATTTCTCTCATCTGCCGACATGTCTGCTTGCCTTTTCAGATTCAGCACTGCCTTCGATTTAGACAGATTGATTGTGAGGCCATTTATCACGCACCAATCAGTCACCCATGAAATTTCACTGTTGATGGTTTGTGATATTTCTTTAGAGTCATTAGTGTATATTGGAATAATAAGACTCAAATCGTCTGCGTATTTAGTTTGAACAGTAGATGGCAGAAGAGGCAAGAAGTCCCCGAAAAATGCGGCGAAGATATACGGTGCCAAAACTGTTCCTTGTGGAACCCCAGAAATTAGAGGAAAGTACCTTGAATAATTGTCTCTCAATTTCACACAGGCTTGACGATTGTATAAAAAATCTTTAACAATCAATAGTAAACCGGTGGGGAAGCCAGAACTATACAATTTTTTGATGATGAGATTGTGATTTAGCATGTCGAAGGCTTTATGAAGGTCGAATGTGAGCAGTACGGAGCCATTATATTTTGCATCATCATAATGCATGTACAGTTGGTTCATTATTGATGTGAGAGCTGTTGTTGTGGAGCATTTTTCACGAAATCCATGCTGGTTGGCACCAAAAAGGCGAGTAAAGTGTGTCTTAGTCTCGGTAAGTAGCAACTTTTCAAAGATCTTTGAGGGTAAAAGGGATTGTGAGATTGGTCTCAGATTAGCGACGTCCATTTTTTTGCTTTTAGGAATCGGTGTTATTGTAAGATTCTTCCATGCAGTCGGATAAGTCCGATTATCAATAACAGATTGAAAAATGTCAGTTAAGGGCAGAGCAATCACTTGAGCTAAATGTTTGTACAATATAGACGGCATCTTTGGGTCCCCAGAAAATTTGTTTGTCGGTGCTTTAGTCAACAATTGAATAACTTTGACAATTTCTACATTCATATGCCAATCATCATCAATAAATTCCTTCACGACGGGCGATTTTGTGAAATTCTGAGTTCGATAAAAGTGATCAGCAATTTGCATCAATGCTTGATTTATTCCTCCATTTTTATCAATAAATGCATTAAAGGCATCACATTTAGAATGATTTTTTGTTGTAGATGAGAGTAATTTCCACAATCCATTTGTTTGTTGTTTGAGCTTATTCGTCCAGATAACTTTGCATTTTTCAACTTCTTCTTTGACCCTATGTTTCAGATAATTGTATTTACTCCAGTTTTTTGATCGGTAGGCCATCCATCTTTCATTGATCAGGTGCTTGGTTATTGGTGTAAGCCATTCTTTGTCAGTAGGCTTCATTAAAACAACCTGTTGAGGAATATATTTATCTATCATTTCATGCATGTTCATTTGAAAGATACTGAATTTCTTATCAATGTTCCTTTCTCCGATCAGCTCAGTTCAATCAAAGGAAGTCAGTGCTTCATTTAGTTCACAAACGTAGCTGTCTCTTGTGTCAAAAATAGTTACCAGTTTACCTTCGTAAAGTGTCTCGGCGCAATATGATGTTTGAGAATTTTCCGGATACGAGGTGATAAACAGATGATCTGAGTTGCCAATTGGGTAGTCGAAGTTCACATTTTTCGGTAAGTAAAAGGACGATAGGTTCTTGGAAATAATAATTTGATCAAGGATGTTATCCTTACGAGTAGGATTGAGGATGATTTTGTCAGCATCAATTTCATTACACAGTTTTACACAATTCAACTTATTAAAATCGCCCGTAATAATGAAACTACAATTTGGCTTAGCACATAAGAGAGAGTCCAAAGTGTTTATGACAAACTCACTTACAGTATGTAATTGATAAGCATTGCATGATGGGGGTATATACGGGCAAAAAATGTACATACAATGATTTGGTAGTTCAATCACGTTACAAGACACGTTTGTAGGAATGGGAAAATTTATTCTCAATTCATGAGCTGCAAATTCAGTTTTTACATAAATAGCAGTGCCTCCCCCTTTACGATCCTTCCGATCGTCCCTGATCAATGAAAATCCTTGAAGAGATAAAAGACCATCAGGGATATCACTATGAAGCCAAGTCTCTGAGATGCAAATGATATCAGTACATTTACTTTTTATAACAACATTAAGTTCATCAATTTTCGGAAGCAAAGACTGGATGTTGGTAAGAGATATTACAGGATATCGAAAAACTTTAGTTTTCTTTGTGTCTTTGGAATGATAAAAGGAAGTCAGCGAAAATTTCGCGCATCTATGAAATCCGATTTATTTATGATTTTTCCCCTATAGATAACAACATCCCCATTTCTTTCTTTTCTGATTTTTAGTTCTCTTCGCAAATTGGACTCTTGAATCTGTTGCATGTGTGTTCTGTCTGGATTTATATAGACACCCTGGAATTCAGGCATTTGCTTAAGAGATCGAGCAGCTTGAAGGATTTGAGATTTGTGATGTTCATGTTCAAGTTTAACGCGCAAAAGTCTATCGCTAGCGTTTGATACTTTACCAATGCGGTTCACGTATTGAGGAGAAATAGCTTGCAAATTTAATTTGGTAAATAACTCTTTAACTCTGCCTGCATCATGTTCTTTCCTCTCATCAGCTGTACCTGAATGATGTTCCGGAATTCCACGAATTACAATTTTGTCTCTACGTTGACTTCTTTGTTCAACTTCATCTAAAATATCACGAGAAAAGTCATTACGTAAACTGGACAATTCCTTTGATATTTCGCTAATCTTTGTTGAATGGTCTTCTTGAGTCAGCTTTAAACTCCGTAAGGAGTTTTCGAAGGATTCGATTTTATTTTCGATTGATGTCATGCGGTCAAGGACTATCTTTATCTCACTCTTAATGGTTTCTATCAATTCAGCTTTAAGTCTGTCCATATTGAATTTCATTCCGCTATTGTTTGATTGGTCAGTAGAATTCGACCTCAAATTTCGCTTTGGTGTTGGTGTCATGATATGCGGCTAAACCACAGAATTAGATTCATCTGCGCGCGCTTCGGTTTCCTAGAAAGGAAGAATTGTATGCAACCTTAATGTCGAAATGGCACATCAACTTGCTCCTTCTCGAATGGATAATTCATGTATGGCTTGCTATTGGAAATGGCAAACAATAAGCTGTCAGCAGAGGACAGTGGAGCCAGTGAGAGATGCGTGCGTGCTGTGATATCACTTCGTACACACCAAAACACACATCCCTGTCTTGGCTTCGATTCAATGTATGCACTATACAGTGAGCAATGCCGAGGAGAGGATCATCAAGTGAACTTATTTTCGTACGCCTGCTACTTTCTTTGATAATGATCGGAAGGGTCAACATTATGGAGGAAACTTGTGGGCAATGATCTGAAGTCTTCGAATCTGAAGGAATTTTGGCAATCGAAGCACTTTGCTGGAACTCACATTAATCCGCAAGCGACGCACGACTTTTTTTCCTATCTCTGTAAGGTATTAGGAATTCCTTCTTGCCCACCTAATAGGTTCCTCTATGTGCCGTCAGTTTCGTATTAATCACACTTCTAGCAAACCGAAGCAGATAAACAAAATATTTAATTCTGTGGGTTAAACACACCAGTATGTTTGCCCGAATCAGCTGCGAATTATATGACGACCAAATCACCTGGGAGATGCAAATGTGACGTCACAAAAAATCAATAATTTCAATCAATCCGGACGAGGTGGCCTTCTACGTTGTCGCCAAATTATCAGCTGACAGATGGCTTTTTCACTGACAATACCAGAGATTACAATAAATTGATCGATTGGAATCACTATGAATGATATGCAGAGCACACGATGAATGATAGCGAGCGACGAATATATTATACCGAATATGATGTGAAGAGCAGAGATTGCACAGATATCGGAGATGCAGTAGCTATAAAGAGACTTGCAACAGACACTGGGGAAATCCAGAAATGAAGCATCAAGAAATTCACGGCAATGAGTGGCAATCATCAACCAAACACCATCAGATGAAAAAATTCAAATTTCAAGCGAACGCCACATAAACGACATAAACCAGATGCACGACGTTAATGACCACACCAGTACGATCAAACAGATATAAAATTTATTTCTCAACCACTGAATGTAACCAGTTAAATATCCATATAAGAATAATTGCAGAACGGCAATACCAGCGCACAACCTTGGTGTGGCAGTGTAGATATAAATACATGGCCTTTCAGTAAATGTTTCAAATCGAAATTTACCTTTTTCATGAGAACTATATCCGATTTTGATGATTTCCTTGGACCATTAAATGACACCACTGATGAATTAATTCCGACTCTCTTTGATTGTGTTGGTCCTTATCTTTGGTTTGCCTGATCTTGTATCATAACCCTCTTTTCAACACTTATCATCAAAGATGCTCACAGAATCACATGTATCATCAATTCCGTCGCAAAGTCTGATAAGAAAGAACGATGATGTGAAATTGACGAAAATGAAAATTGAACATTTGAAATCAGCTTATCTAAAATCAAAAATCAGGAGTGTTGAAGAAGTGATTTCCCCTGAAATGTTGAGATTCGCGAAACAAGCAAAAGATGAAGGGGCAAGTTCTTGGCTCAGTACAATGCTATTAGAGGATCAAGAATTCTCACTGAATAAAGAACAATTCAGAGATTCTCTACCATTGCGTTGTGGTTTAATATTGCCCAATTTACCATAGCTTTGCACTTGTGGAGAGAAATTCACTGTGAATCATGCTCTTTCATGTAAGAAAGGTGGTTTCATTTCGCTAAGGCATGATGGGATTCGTTATCTCTTAACTGGCTTACTAGCCAAGGTATGCAAAAATGTCGTGTCCGATCCACATCTTCAGCCACTTCATAATGAATCCTTTGAGTTAAAATCTGCCAATATTTCATCAGAATCACGGCTGGATATTAATGCAGGTGGATTTTGGTCGCGTGGAGTAACCTCATTTTACGATGTGTGTGTTACACACGTCAATGCTCCAAGCAGCCAAAAGCCAAAATAAATCTACCTCTGAAATTTTTATCCAACATGAGAACGAAAAAAGAAAAAAATATCTGCAAAGAGTTTTGGATGTAGAACATGGTAGGCTACGTTTATTCCATTGGTATTTGGCACAAATGGAGGGTCAAGTAAAAAGTGCCGACAGTTTTTGAAGACATTTGCCCTAAAACTGGCCACAGGTGATCAAGAGAACTACTCCTGCGTGATGACGTGGCTCCGAACAAAAATATCTGTAGAAATAGTAAAGTCAGTTAATCTGTTTATCAGAGGTTCACGTGTACCCTTCAAAAAAGCCGCCAATGTTATCATGGAAGATTTCGGTCTAAATGCATTTCGTGCCGATATCCTTTGACATTTTTTTAAGAGCACTCACTTTTCAATGTCTTCTCTTATGAATTGACTTTATTGGTCTCCATGCTGAGACGCTAGATTTCTGTGTTTGTTTACGTGCTTGTAGATATTTGAGAATAAAGTTTGATTTATTTTCACGTTATTAAGCATGTTGGCGAATTAACATTATGACACTTGAATATGTCCATCGATGTCTTATTACTATGTACTATACTCAGTGTCGTAGTTATTCATTACGGTCCACTTTTTTCTTACATTGCTGTCCACTCCATTTCAATTACGCACACTGGTATTAACACAGATTTTTCGGGCAACAATGTAGGACATTTTCATGAGATCCATAGATGTCTGCAGTTTGAAAGCGCGAGCAGGAGGCGAGGGCTTTTAAGCAGACATCTATGGATCGAGTGCAATTACAAGTGAATGCATTAGAAAGCCTTTAATGTACTGGTTTAATTAATCATAGACTTTTTATACTCTAATCTATTTTTCGTCAATCCAAGATGTCTATCATCTCATTAGATGTCTGCTCTATCATGGAAATATACATTCCTATATGTCTATGAATGCATCCACTATATTTGAACAAGACTTGATTTGAACTGCACGAGCCCGAAGGGCGAGTGCATATTTCAATCAAGTCGAGTTCAGATATCAGTGGATGCATTCATAGCCATATAGGAATACATTTCTATCACACTTTCCGAGATCTATTTAATCATGGTCATGGCCAGATATAGTAAACAAAATTAGTTATTTCTCATTTCTCGAGGTGAATGAACAAAGACGACAACTTTACCATATGCAACACCATTAGATGAGGATATGACAGAAGAAATGATGAGATCAAAGATACCAGATGGGACGAAAAGAAAAGAAAGATCGGCTATAACATTATTCAAAGACTGGCTGAAGAAGCGCAACACCGAAGGAATATTACAGGAAGGACAGCTACATGTTTTTAAAGGAATCGATGAACTAACAGCGAATGAGTTGGACTATTTGTTTAGTTTTTTCATATTGGAAATTCGCACCTTCAATGGGAACCGATTCAAGAGCTCCACTTTGAAAAACGTAGCATCTATGATACAATATCACTATAACAAGCATTTTAATAAAGGTTGGTCCATTTTCAAGGACAAAGATTTCCAACGATCAAGAAACAATCTCGATTTATCAATGAAGCTCAGTCGAGAATCTGGAGTGGACGGTAACTCCAGAAGAGCAGAAATCATTGAAGAGAGTCATGATCAAATTTTGTGGGACAAGAAACTGTTGGGATCAGATACTCCGAAGAAATTGGTCCATACTTTGGTCTATCTTTTTGGAAAAAACTTCGCTTTGAGAGGAAGAGATGAGCACAGACGACTCCAAATGTCAATGATAGAGTACAGTACGATAATTTAGAGCAACACTGTTTTCTTTTATACACTGAAAACATTTCAAAAACGAGTAAAGGTGGAATTCATGATACTAAGAAAGAACCAAAAAAGACCAGAGCATACGAAAATCAATTAAATCCGGATAGATGCATTGTCCAACTGTACAGAAAATATTTGACCCATCGTCCTCCAGGACTGAAGACTTCTATCTGACACCTCTGATTAACCCAAAAAATGACATATGGTACAAAATTACTCCCATGGGAGTGAACCAGCTTGGTAGTGTCGTGAAGAAACTGTTTTTGAACGCCGAAATTAAGGGACGTTTTACCAATCATAGCTTAAAAAGAAATGCACGATCCCAACTGTGTGCTGATGGATTTGGTCGAGACGTTGTGATAAAGAAAACAGGACATATATCGGAAAGTGATTTGGACTATTTGGAGGTGGGCCGCAAACAAGAAATTGGCATGAGTGACTCAATCAATTACATTCGAAAGGAGCAAACTTCAACAACAATCATGGTGAATGATAACAAGGAAAATATCTGCGCATCTACCAGTAACTCATCAGTTACAACTTTATCAGAGCCTGCAAAAATTGTTATAGAAAAAAATGGATGTAAAGTATCAATTTTCATGTGATATCACAGTTCTTGACATCCCAATCTTGACATCCCAGTTCTTGAATAGGTCCCAGTTCCTGCACAGTGCAAGAACTTCGAATTATAATTTCATAGTTCAAGAACCAAGAAATTTTGCACTATAGATATCATGCATAAAGGGATATCTCAAGACAAAGTGTGATAGAAATCTTTATAGCAAGATTACTATTAAGATTTCCATGGCTCTATACACTCATACACTAATAGATATCTAGAAGTTCATAAATGAATCATAGACTTCTAAATTTCTCTGGACAGATAGGTGAGCAAAATTTGAAATCATTTTCTACATGTTCAGGCCAGCCAACAGTTGTGTTACAGAAGATCGAATCTTGTAGCTAATCGAAGGGATAGATGACTATTTGATGTGTCTCTTGTGCGATTCAAATTAATGTAAGACACCAAATAAATATGCCGCAGCTGGTTGTCAACCTAAATGCAATGATGATAGTGTAACACCAATGCATTGCGCTACATAACAAGGAATTTCGAATCTGTATAGTTACATCGAGTTAGTAGAAAGTACTATATCCCAACTAAACATTCTGTCTTGTGTGACTTCCACTTCCACGAACCTGACGAGAATACCATCACGAAGTACATAGATCATTATCACTTGAAGAAAGTGAAAAAATGAAAATAATGAAAGTGCAAAGAAGAAAAAATGAAAAAGCGTAATCTAAAGGACAGAGCCATCAAAATTCCTTTATCTGTCTAAATTCTTCTCCAAACAACTACAAAGTTGCGATTCGGTAGGGCCACGTTTTTAAATACATGTCCTGACAATGGAAACACATTCGGAAGATTCTATGGAAAGAAGATTTTGTCTACAATCTACAAGGAAATCTTTCTATCTGGGTTTGTGATATCTCAAAGCGATCATGGACTACAAAATGACGAACATAAGTTGAAATCTTCCCTTAGCATCGTCTGCGAATGTTCGCATCTATCACGTAGAGAGAAATCCATTCCAACAAGCACATATCATGTATCACAAGTTTTCCAAAGTTATCAATCTAATGACTTTTGTTATCTGGATGACCAGTCAGTAAAAGAAATTCGAAATCGAATTCAGTTATGTAATACTTGGGAAAGGCTGACAAAGTTGCTGGTGCAGTTGAAGCCTACGGACGGAAGATTAACGCTAGATCCTACCAATATCATTGAAAATGCTAAGGGACAATTTCGAGAGGAAAAGAGAAGCCGCCGATTCCCACACTTTAAATGTCCTGAAATCAAGAGGAACAGAAAACGGAGCTCCTTCTTATATTTCAATGATTACAATGATGATGGACTCAATAAGCATTCCCCACCTGAGCGCAGACACTTCTGAGGAGGTTGGAACAGATATGGAGCGGTCCGACCTGTGATGGAGAGCCTTCTGAGAAAAATGACAAGTACTCGAGAAAGTGCAATCGGATTGTATTCAGAAATGTTTTGAGTGGACACGTCAGATGGCTAGAGCAAGTTATTTTATCTCTGTGTGTCATCGCACAGAGAGTGAAAATAAAATGAAAACAATTTCTTTATTGAATTTTTTTGGACTCTGAGAAATGTTAATGATAGAATATCATGCAGTTAATCACAGAAGATGAAATGTATCCAGGATTTAAATGCTTGCATGCAAGGACTAATTTCAATATGAATCCTAATAATTGAGATGATGCCAGTGGTGCTAGTTGCCTTTCACTTCTGAAATGTAAAAAATGGGATTCCTGTAGTGAATGCACTGTCAGAAATATTAAGTTGGCAATGCTCGACATCCCTGGAGCTGCAAAACTTTTGAATAAAATTTATCTTGGGGGTCCAAACGCATCTGTGCTTCAGCCATGCATTCTTTGCAAGAGGCTATTCTATGAGATCCAGCTGAATAGTTGTCTAAGAGAAAATAGCTTCTTGCTTTAAAAAAATGAAAGGATGGTGCTCAGAATAAGCTATCGATATATCATTTCTTTTGGTGACTTTTCCGAATACTTCTTCGCAAAATCTTGGTGTAAGTACGTACATAAATCAGATTTCCGAAATTTCAATGAAATATTTCAACAGCATGTGCAAGAAATTTGTTCATGACATCTCAGATGCCTCATTTCTGAGACTTATTAGTAGAAAAATCGCAAAAATTGGCTAATAACGCGGAGGTGTAGCACATGTATTCAACGCATAACCATTCATTCTCATGCGTCCTTACTCCCAATGTACATAAATATAGACACATACTGTGCTTTACCTGCATTGTTCTGGCAATACGTTCTCTAAAATGTGATAACGCTTGATGGCAGTCTATTTCCAGTAGTCTAATTTAGGATTGCTGGCCTGAACATGTATGAGGCAAATTCCAACCTACATTTATCTGTCCAGAGAAATTTAGAAGTCTATGAATGAATATACCGAAGTCCAAATAGAACTATCCAGTCCCTGAAATATCCACGACATACTGTAGTCAAGGATGTCTATGAATCATAGAAAGTGTTAATACTTTCTATGTTTCATAGACATCCCTGCTGTAGTTTGCCAGGAAACATTTTTTACGCATCGTATTCAAATTTAAAAAATTTTTGAATAAAACAAATCAGCAGGCATCGGCTATCATAGTTTATCTGATACTGCCAACAATCATGACAGCTGCAAATGATCGATTTAACTTATTTATGAATGATTCCGAAGTATCGGATATAATAAAATCAAGCATTCCAGAGGCAACTAGAAAAAAGTCGAAATGAGGCATAAAAGTGTTTAATGATTACAACAATACAAGAAATCAATCAATTTTGAAAAGTTCGTCAAAAGAATTGATGGTTTTGAATGAATACCAAGACTTTACTAAAGGTGATCTAATGTTTTTACTTCCAAAATTCATCATCGATGTCCGAAAGGAGAATGGAACGCAATATCCACCAGAATCATTGAGACTGCCAAAATCCACCAAAATCACTGCGCAATTTTCCCTTACTATCGCTATGAAAAGGAAGAGACATGGGATTTTTTCCGTGACCCCGATTTTTTAGAGTCTCTAAAATCCCTTGACAGCACGATGAGAAAAGCTACCAAAGAAGGGCTGGGATCACAAAAGAGGAAGGCAGAATTCATTCCAACATTCCAATTGAAATAGAAGAACAACTCCAGGACGATGGACATTTGGGTGTTGACAAACCAGAACAACTTTTGAGAACTATATATATATATATATATATATATATATATATATATATATATATATATAACTACATATATTATACTTGATCGGTCTCCATTTTGGTCTACGCGCCCGCAAGGAACACATACAATTGTGATTTGGAGAAAATTCTCAGTTCACCCTTTTTACTGATAGAGTTGCAAATATTGACGCATTGCGATACACAGAAAATTGTCAAAAAACACGAAACGGCGGTTTCAACGAAAGAAACATCGAACCAAAAATAATAGAACGTTTTGAAACAGAAGATCCTCACAATATCGTGAAAATTTTCAAAATCTACGTTGATCAACGACCAAAGCATGGAAAGAACATTAATAACTTTTATCTCCAGCCCATCGAATAACCAAAAGGATATGTGTGGTACGAAGACCAGCCAGTTGGAGAAAACAAAATTGGAAACATTACCAAAGAAATGTTTGAAGACGCAGGCATCGGTGGCCATTTCACAACTCATTCTTTAAGATGATCTAAGGTAACAAGAATGTTTCAAGCAGATGCACAAAAGGATGAAGTGAAGAAGGAATCTGGTCATCGGAGCTATAACGGTGTTTTCGCATATCGTGAGTTTCCCAAACGGAAAAGATCAACTTTCAGATGATGCTGGAACCTAGAAAACCGTTCTCATCCTCTTTCTATCTGAGGGGTCCCTGAGGTGTGTTTTCTATATATATATATATATATATATATATATATAATATACTCATTGACATAACTAATGAAACAAACTATCATTGGCTTGAATTGAAGTTTGTTTCATTTTTTTCTCAGGTATGATGCATTATCTCGCTTTCTATGTATTACCATTCAACACATTAGGGAATGGAGAAAGATCTATGGTGGTCAAATTTCAAATTTTGATATCGATACAACTGTCACAATAGCTTTTACAAATTGAACATAAACGTGAACTGAAATCCAACTTTTGTAAGATAAAATGGCACACGACCAGTTTACCAGAGGTATGGCTATTGGAATGATTCGTTGTGGTAGAAGTTGTGCGAGTGTTGCCGAAGAGCTGCAACTATCGAGAGCCGTTGTTTGGAGGTGGTGGTGTCGATGGAAAGCAGAAGGAGGTGTTAAAAAGAAGAAGGGATCTGGTCGACCAAGAAAGTCTGCAGGAAGGACAGTCGCACGTCTAGTTTTAGCTGCAAAGAGGAATAGATTTGTGTCAGTCCCACAGCTAGTCGTACACTGGATGAGTGCCTCAAATATAGACTAGCGTTCGAACGGCTTAACGAAGATTGCGAGAAGCTGGAATTCAATCGCGACGACCAGCCGTCCTAATTCCATTGAGTTTTGAGCACCGCAGAAGACGAGTTGCCTGGTGTGATGCCCATCGCTCATGGAATGACCATCACTGGCAGAAGGTCTTGTGGACCGATGAATCGAGATTCACTCTGGATTTCAATGACGGTCGTGTCAGAATGCATCGACTTCCAGGTGAACGCTTTGCCCCATGCTGTATTAAGAAACACGACAGATATGGTGGTGGAAGTGTTATGCTGTGGGGTGTCATTTGGCATGGCGAACGAACGACAGCAGTCATCATCAAAGGCACGTTGACTGGAGAGAAGTATCTCAATGCAATTGTGCTTCCTGTTGTTACCTCAGTGGTCAGGGTGGAGGATCTCGTCTTCCAAGACGACAACGCAAGACCACATCGCTCCTCGGCTGTCATTGCCACTGTTAGGAGATTGGACATTCAAACCCTTGACTGGCCTGCACGCTCACCTGACTTGTCACCCATTGAACAAGTCTGGGACGAGCTTGAGCGGCGAGTGAGAGACCGCTATTCACTTCCACCAGTGTTCCTGAAGATTCTCTCTGAAAGACTGACACAGCAGTGGCTTCTCCTTGAAACATCCTTCATTCAGAAACTTTGTGAATCCATGCCTTCTCGGATTACTGAATGTATTGGAGCTAGAGGGGGGCACACGCGCTATTAAAGTTGAATCTGCTACATGCGTTGTTTTTCTGTGCTAGCGACTTGGTGGACATTGTGACTAAATTATCAAGGTATCATACATACATGTATATAGGCCTATACCAGTCAAAAATGAAAGAAGTTAAAGTAGTAAATGTTTCAAAAATTTTGTCAATGAGTATAATTGAAAGTATCATGACGAATACCATGGTGAATGATATGATACCGGTAGCCTCGAAGGTAACAGTTATGGAAGACAATACTGAAGCGAATAATGGTGGTGAAAATGAAAAGAATTCCAAAGTCAGAATTATTGCGAAAAAAGCGGACAAATCGGTGATCATTGCATTGTGACTATTAACTTTGACTCTACTTATCTTGCATTCTTATAGCATCCATTAACTGCGTTCGATTTTGTTAATCATTGTGCAATTTTGTTAATTAGATATCTTTACATTAGAATATCTATTCTATTACTGAATAATAATCGTGGGTTGCTGGGACCATAATGCACTAGCTATGATTAATTAACATTAGATATTTAACATTACCTTCAACTAAGTGTCTACGATGAGTAACACTTCTATGCCTAAGATGTTCACTACATGTTAATATCTTCGTTACATATCTCCGTAAATCTGTGACCTGATTCATCGATATGATCTGTTTTGAACATAATTTCTATGGTCTTACATCTCTCTGCTGATGAGGCTGAGGAACCGGCTTGGGAGGCCGATGCATGCAGTGCTGTTGAGGAGAAGGTATCTCTGCATGTTGCGTCCCACACTGAACACTTGCCTCTTACGAATGGAAAAATCATCTGGCCGCTTCCCATTGCCACGGTCCAGACCATCTGGTTCAACTACTGGCGAAAATCCGCACTTTGCCAGTGCTCGTCGAACAGTTTCATTCAGTGCCGAGTGTCTGGCAATGCGTCCTGCACTATATCGACAAGATAAGGTATGCAGTCCATATTTGTCGACTACTTCTCCACATCTGCACGGAAATTCTCGGCAAACTGCTGCACCTACACGAAGTGCAACTGCTGTTCCAAGAGTGTCGTTGTCTAACATTGTACCAATGCTTGACACTGGAATCATGCGTAGCCATGACCCGCTATACGCAGATTGTGCACCTATGAGCCTAGCTCGTTCAAGAGTATTTGCATTTAAAAGCCATTCTTGTTGTTGAAGGCGACACAGATGTTCATCCCAGGCACGTTGACAGCCATTCATGTCATCATGTGGTTTGCTATTATCTCCATAAAATTCTGTCTATCGTGAAGCTGCCATGTCAAACTCATTGACACAAAGGGATCCAGAAAGATTCACAAGGACTTTTGTGGCCAATGTTTTTGACGAAGTAACTGACGACAGAAAAGCAGGGAGAGCAACGTCGAATGGTTGTCGGATGCCAATACCACCAAAACGAATTGGCTGTTTTGTTTGTGCCCATGATCGATCATCAAAGTTGACATTGATGATTTTTTTCAGACCGGATTTTTTGGTTGAGTCCAGACGGTTAAGAGCTTCTTCAAGTTCATAGCAAGGTGCTGAACGTAGGAGAAAAGTTAATTTGGGAATGAGTAAGCTCCGGCTAAATAAGTAAAATGCAGCATGAGAATTGACAGACTCAAGTCTTTCGCAGGCTAAAATGATCGAGTCTTCCTTTTCATTTTTTTCTTCAGCAGAGAGATGTAAGACACATAAGTATTCCTCTCTAGCTGATCGGTTCATTTTTCAACAAATCGCGGTGGAAACCTCAGGCTCGATGGGTTCATCGACGCTGCATTTTCTCCAGAAGATCGGGGATCGCCTTACTGATGTAAACCACGATGCGAGAGAATCTGTATGGCTAATGCAGCGTGTGAGCCTTAATATTCAGAGAGGCAATGCGGCCTGTGTTCTTGGGGCTAAGCAAAGGACCTGACTTTTCTTATTTTGTAAGACGATTTTTACTGTTTTTCCACCGTTTTTTTCTTGTTGTTCCAAATGCAGAATATTTGTAACATGTAAAAAAATTCTGTGTTTCATCGCGATGTCTATATTCAATAATAGCAATGTTAATACTCGTCTATACTCATTGAAAAAACTGCTCATTTTCAATGTTGTATAGACATCGTATTAACATTGCTATAATGTTATATATATTGTGGTTCAACATTTTAACATAAGGAGATATGCGAACCTTAGCACTATGGTACACTGCTGCAGCTTTGAGCTTGGTGTATCTATATCTAGGAGTCCATGGATATCCTTTGTCAAAAGCAGAGAGTCAAAAGTATTATACACGAAATGGACTCCATTGACGAGATAGACAAAGCATGTAAGAAACGTAGTAGAAGGAGATTTAAGCTGTAAAATACGAGCATTAATTAACAAATATTTTGTATAACAAAGAGTTTGGACAATGCACACAGACAGGAGGAGTTATGCAATACTTCTTGATAACAATGCTTTTGATTATCAAAATGAATGTGTGATCTGTGTTTAGTTGGCTCTTGACTACGAAATAACAAATAACTGCATGACGGATCTCTTGACGAATAAATCCAACGATGAAATGAAAGTACGGATAAATGTGAGTAAGGATTGTCAAAAGCATAAATCACCAGTATTTTATAACATTCTCATACCGACAATTTTTGTATTAGTCAGCTTATTGTCATTAATTGGATTCATTCTCAACGTTGTCGCAGTTCGCATACTAAAAGAAGCTACAAGTTTTGATTCAATACCCATCACTAATCGGATGCTACAATGGATATTTGCTGGAAATGCACTAAATTCAGCCGCAATTATTCCGTATAGCATCATACGCCTTATATATTACCTTTCTCTTCGCGTGCTAATAAGTCAAGGACATGCAGTGCTAATAACGATTATCTATGTGATCTCTAAATCCATTCTGACTGGTCTGGGTTACTATCCTATGATATTCCTGCTCGTACTAAACGTGAGACATATTATTATGGTGAGAAACCCATATGGGAGTATTGAAGACAGACATGTCTATTCTGTGGCAGCATCGGTTTTATTTGTTTTGACAATTCTGGGCATTTTAAGAGGTGCAAGAGGTGGTTATGCATATTGTGCTGCCATGTTAAAGTTTTATGAAATGATAAAAATGAATCGTCATATAATATGTGGTCTGCTCGGACTGCTTTCAACCACTTTTTATCTTATTCTTGCAATATGCACTTATTTGGTCATTAAAATGAAAAATGAATCAAACAAATTGAAATTATGCAATATGCTGGGTCGGAGATCAATGAAAATGTCTAGATTTTCGAAGTACATCATTATCTTCAATATTGCTTCACTAATTTGCAGCTTAAAGATTTATCCATATGTGCTAGGAGGGATATTTAAAGCCAGCAGTACAAATTCTCATGTTGCTGCTATGGTGTTGTATTCTGCAACCGTCGTTAGATCCATTGAAGGACTGGTATTTGTTGGTGTCTATTATAGAACAGACAAAAAATTTCGACTAAGATTTAACAAATTGTGTTTTTTCATCCCATTTTGGGAATCACGTAGAGAACGATGTTCCAGCTTTCTCCTAACATGCATGAGTCAAGATGAAGTTGGAAAAATTCATGCGTATTATACAACCACCAAAAAGAGTACGTATGACTCAACAAGCTTTTAACTACAGAGCATGCTGCAGGCTCTATAATTTTCCATGATCCAGCAAATCGAAGTAAAGATTTGGTTGTAAATAAAATTTCTTTTTTAGCACATCATTGCTTCTTTGAATTGGTTTCAGTTGAGAATGAAGATAGTAATCTTTTTTTTATTTAAAATTTGGCTCAGTGGCCCTTCTTCCGCGCAAAATCAAGAAATAAAGACAAGGTAAATTTATAAGCAACCATTATTCATTCGCTTTTACTTCTGATTATCACTACCGAGGTTCGATAGAATTCGGATCTAGCGTAAAGGCATAGATAGCGTAAGGTAATGATACAAAAGTATATAAGACTTTCCACCATTATAATGGAATCGTAAACACACCCACGTGTGTACACTACTTTGCGCTGTGGCATTTCTCTGTGATGCCTATTGGGAATCATCCTTGGATAGTAGACGTATTTTTAGGATTTGGAAAGAGAAATAACAGAATGTTGATTACATGTAGCCTACATGTATTTGCTATTCCCATACAGACACACACGCACACACACACACACACACACACACATATATATATATATATATATATATATATATACGACAAATAGTAACCCACGCAGAAGGCAAAAAGAAAAAGCACAATTTTGTAGCCCAAACCGGTTTCACCTGTGTTCCAGGCCTCTCACGGGCAACTGAATTATATTACAAAAATTCGAACTGAAGCATGCAAATGATCAACATAGCATAATAGATATGTATATGATAAGCTACTGATTTGAGGATATTCAATGGTCAGAATCCACGAGTCCGAAGGACGAGTGAATTCTGATACCATTGAAATCCGAAAATCAGTAGCTTAACGTTATATAGCCAACGATACAACTTAGAAATCTATGCTCGCATCCATCTGAAGATTTCTGGACCTGCATAGTTTTCTAGACTTCCTTGATCCATCCAAACCACTACGTAATCTGTTACAAATTTGGCGGAATAGAGATCTTCTATATTCTATTTTTCAGGAGATTATATGACCCCTATGTAAATTTCCTATCCATATAATCTACTCCAAAATCACACATCATAGAAATCATGTGAAGGTGTAGTAGATTATATGGTTTGGAAACTCTTCAAAGAACAATGACATGACGTCAGTAGAGTTGGCTATATGACACTAATCATATGTACTGAAATGGAAAAGGAGATCATAGATTTTTCGGGATGAGCACAGTGAGATTCTATGGTACTGGTGCATGTTACTCACTTAATGATTTACATTTAATTTTGGTTTTAAGATATTTATACACATTTTTTCTTTTAGTTCTCTCATGCCTCTGTCACTTCCATTCGGTAATTTAAATATTGGCATAATCCAGAATGGGGGATCTTCATTTTTTGCACATGCAGATATGTGTTTGCTGGCGTGTAAAATGGCATATTTATTTTCTCTAACCTGCTGTCTATGCACCCTTACTCTAGAACGAAAAATATCTCCTGTTTGCCCCACATAAAGCTCACCACAACCCCCACACTTCATAGCATATATGAGATCCTTTGTGTTACAATTCATATTTGATCTAATTTCGAAAGATTTCATTTCTCCATTTATCTTATAAAATAAAGTTGTGCCCTCTATTAAACAATTGCAGCATTCACATCTACTGTCTCCACATTTTGTAACACCGATCAAAGTTTTCCTGTTGTTATTTCTAAGTTGATGTAGTAATGAAGGAGGCTGACGGTATGAACGTCTTATTCTATAATTTTTAAAAGTCGACGTCACTTTCAAACTATTAAATATAGGATTGACAATATTCTGGAAGATCGCAGGATTATTCGGGTTGAATGTAGTAACAAAAGGAACAAGTAAGTGCGAATGTTGCTCGTTCTTATTGCTAGTAATTTTGTTTTCAGCTCTGGATATTGCATCACTTATTAAAGGCTGTGGATATCCAAGAGTGAGCAGTTGGTTTCGTAGTTCATCATACCGCATCATCTTTCTCTCAGATTTTGAGACAATGTTATTGATTCTTCTAGCCAAAGTATAGGGGATGTTTTTGATTATATGTTTAGGATGGTTCGAATTAAAGGAGACATAATTATGACAGTCTGTAGGTTTGTAATACACATCTGTCTCAATTTTTTCATCCTCTTTGTAAACACAAACATCCAAAAAATTCAATTTATTCTTATTACATTCTAAAGTAAACTTGATTTTGTCATTCATGTTATTTAAAAATTGATGGAAATTTGTTATATCACCGAACGAATCCTTCCATATTACAAAACAGTCGTCTAAGTATCTGAGCCAGTTGTCATGAAATTCATTGAATTCTGTTGTGCTCAGAACATCTCTCATGTAAACATACATCTTTTGTTCTAGATATCCCATAGATAGAGTGGCATATGTAGGGGCTAATCGAGTGCCCATAGCTGTACCCGAAATTTGCAAATAAAAATTGTCCTCAAAACTGAAGAAATTGTTTTTCAGGACTATCGAAATACCATTTAAAATGAATGCAGTGGTATAGCGTTCATCAATCAAATCCCTATATTTTTGAATCCAAAATTCCATTGCTGTCAATCCTAAGTCGTTATCAATATTCGTGTATAGAGATGTTACATCAAACGATACAAACATTGAATTCTTTGCTTCCTTTGGTAATTTTGAGATGAAGTGGGCAGTATCTCTGCAAAAACTCGGCATTTTTGAAGTTAGAGGCTTTATTAGTTCATCAAGGAAATAGCTTAAACGATTCGTGGGACCTTTTTCACTTGAAATGATGGGACGCAATTTCAAACTGTCCGGCATTATAGTTTTCATGTGACCATACTCGTCCATAATATTGAAATTAATGTTTTCTATCTTATGAATTTTCGGTAGTCCGTATATAAAAGGAATATCTGCATTGAATTTGCTAAGATATTTTGCTTCCTTTGTTGTTAGGCAATTACTAAAACGTTTGCAAAATCTGTTAATCAAGTTCAGTGTGCTCTTGACTTCATACTTGAAAATCGGTCGATATGTATTTGTGTCCTGTAAATGTTCATTATATAAACAATGTCTGTAATCCACATAATTCATAACTACAAATGCGCCACCTTTATCTGATTTTGTTATATGGAGATCATCACGATTTTTAAGTCTATGTAAAGCCAGCCTTTGTTCTTTACTTAGATTATATTTTCGTCTATTGGAATATTCAAATTTATCTGTTTCATTTAGAATTAAGCCTATATTACTATCAAGCGATGGGTTCAAACCCTTTGGCGGTTCGAAGTTTGATTCGCCTTTTATTTTTATTGATTCAGGTGTGCCAGTAGAGCATTCTTCTGTTTGGTCTTTGTCTTTGAAAAAATCTATCAAACGTAATCTTCTACAGAAAGATATCGCATCATTCTGAAGACCTGTCAAATTTTGACTAGGAACTGGAGTAAATTTACATCCTTTCGCCAAAAGTTCTTTCTCTGTGTCTGACATATCATAATTAGAAATGTTGATAGTTTTCAAATCATTTAGTATAAAAAATGATCGGTATTGTTATCTAATGCCTGCTCGTCCATCTGTAATTGATTTGTGCTTTGGATTCCATCTTCAGGTAAATTACTGCGATTTGAATTAAATCTCCCAAAACTTCTAAAATCATTGCGGTACTGATTCTCATTAAAATTATTTACTCTGTTATTTCTTATTGGTCTGCGATTATAATTAGTGAAATTTCTTCTTTCATAATTTGTATTGTAATTATTCCATCTATTATTACTGCGGAATCTTGTATTATTTTGATAATTGTTTGATTTCACAAACCATTTTACCAAATCAAAGGGATGCTGGTAGGCCCCAAAACGACTACAGAAATGTAAGAAGAAATCAAATGCGCAATTACAATGGGCCATTTAATTATAATCATTGGTTTGTGAAATCAAACAATTATCAAAATAATACAAGATTCCGCAGTAATAATAGATGGAATAATTACAATACAAATTATGAAAGAAGAAATTTCACTAATTATAATCGCAGACCAATAAGAAATAACAGAGTAAATAATTTTAATGAGAATCAGTACCGCAATGATTTTAGAAGTTTTGGGAGATTTAATTCAAATCGCAGTAATTTACCTGAAGATGGAATCCAAAGCACAAATCAATTACAGATGGACGAGCAGGCATTAGATAACAATACCGATCATTTTTTATACTAAATGATTTGAAAACTATCAACATTTCTAATTATGATATGTCAGACACAGAGAAAGAACTTTTGGCGAAAGGATGTAAATTTACTCCAGTTCCTAGTCAAAATTTGACAGGTCTTCAGAATGATGCGATATCTTTCTGTAGAAGATTACGTTTGATAGATTTTTTCAAAGACAAAGACCAAACAGAAGAATGCTCTACTGGCACACCTGAATCAATAAAAATAAAAGGCGAATCAAACTTCGAACCGCCAAAGGGTTTGAACCCATCGCTTGATAGTAATATAGGCTTAATTCTAAATGAAACAGATAAATTTGAATATTCCAATAGACGAAAATATAATCTAAGTAAAGAACAAAGACTGGCTTTACATAGACTTAAAAATCGTGATGATCTCCATATAACAAAATCAGATAAAGGTGGCGCATTTGTAGTTATGAATTATGTGGATTACAGACATTGTTTATATAATGAACATTTACAGGACACAAATACATATCGACCGATTTTCAAGTATGAAGTCAAGAGCACACTGAACTTGATTAACAGATTTGCAAACGTTTTAGTAATTGCCTAACAACAAAGGAAGCAAAATATCTTAGCAAATTCAATGCAGATATTCCTTTTATATACGGACTACCGAAAATTCATAAGATAGAAAACATTAATTTCAATATTATGGACGAGTATGGTTACATGAAAACTATAATGCCGGACAGTTTGAAATTGCGTCCCATCATTTCAAGTGAAAAAGGTCCCACGAATCGTTTAAGCTATTTCCTTGATGAACTAATAAAGCCTCTAACTTCAAAAATGCCGAGTTTTTGCAGAGATACTGCCCACTTCATCTCAAAATTACCAAAGGAAGCAAAGAATTCAATGTTTGTATCGTTTGATGTAACATCTCTATACACGAATATTGATAACGACTTAGGATTGACAGCAATGGAATTTTGGATTGAAAAATATAGGGATTTGATTGATGAACGCTATACCACTGCATTCATTTTAAATGGTATTTCGATAGTCCTGAAAAACAATTTCTTCAGTTTTGAGGACAATTTTTATTTGCAAATTTCGGGTACAGCTATGGGCACTCGATTAGCCCCTACATATGCCACTCTATCTATGGGATATCTAGAACAAAAGATGTATGTTTACATGAGAGATGTTCTGAGCACAACAGAATTCAATGAATTTCATGACAACTGGCTCAGATACTTAGACGACTGTTTTGTAATATGGAAGGATTCGTTCGGTGATATAACAAATTTCCATCAATTTTTAAATAACATGAATGACAAAATCAAGTTTACTTTAGAATGTAATAAGAATAAATTGAATTTTTTGGATGTTTGTGTTTACAAAGAGGATGAAAAAATTGAGACAGATGTGTATTACAAACCTACAGACTGTCATAATTATGTCTCCTTTAATTCGAACCATCCTAAACATATAATCAAAAACATCCCCTATACTTTGGCTAGAAGAATCAATAACATTGTCTCAAAATCTGAGAGAAAGATGATGCGGTATGATGAACTACGAAACCAACTGCTCACTCTTGGATATCCACAGCCTTTAATAAGTGATGCAATATCCAGAGCTGAAAACAAAATTACTAGCAATAAGAACGAGCAACATTCGCACTTACTTGTTCCTTTTGTTACTACATTCAACCCGAATAATCCTGCGATCTTCCAGAATATTGTCAATCCTATATTTAATAGTTTGAAAGTGACGTCGACTTTTAAAAATTATAGAATAAGACGTTCATACCGTCAGCCTCCTTCATTACTACATCAACTTAGAAATAACAACAGGAAAACTTTGATCGGTGTTACAAAATGTGGAGACAGTAGATGTGAATGCTGCAATTGTTTAATAGAGGGCACAACTTTATTTTATAAGATAAATGGAGAAATGAAATCTTTCGAAATTAGATCAAATATGAATAGTAACACAAAGGATCTCATATATGCTATGAAGTGTGGGGGTTGTGGTGAGCTTTATGTGGGGCAAACAGGAGATATTTTTCGTTCTAGAGTAAGGGTGCATAGACAGCAGGTTAGAGAAAATAAATATGCCATTTTACACGCCAGCAAACACATATCTGCATGTGCAAAAAATGAAGATCCCCCATTCTGGATTATGCCAATATTTAAATTACCGAATGGAAGTGACAGAGGCATGAGAGAACTAAAAGAAAAAATGTGTATAAATATCTTAAAACCAAAATTAAATGTAAATCATTAAGTGAGTAACATGCACCAGTACCATAGAATCTCACTGTGCTCATCCCGAAAAATCTATGATCTCCTTTTCCATTTCAAAGCTCAAGAAGCTCAAAACTTTAGATTTCAAAAATGTTCCCGTGAAAATTTATAGTCTTGATATCCAGAATCTTTTCACAAATATCCTTGTCAGTACAACGATTGACCACATAGCATACTTGATCGATTTCAACAACTTCCTTGTCAGTGAGAAAGAATTGAAGGAGCTTCTGCATATGGCATGTAAAAATATTTTATTTTCTTTTAATGGTCAATTATATTATCAAGTTGACGGAATGTCAATGGGCTCGAATTTAGGTCCAACAATGGCAGCTTCTGCCATGGACTTGGTTGAACAGAAGTTCAAAGACTTTGATGGAGTTCCCCCACTCTACTACTCTCGTTATGTCGACGATTGCTTTGTGATTTTTGAAAGTGATTCTCATGCGGAGTCTTTCATCCGCTTTGTTAATTCTATCGAAGATGAGATTCAGTTCATTTACGAGAGGGGTGAGGATAATTCCATACCATTTTAGACGTTGAAGTAACGCTTGACTCTGGTCAGTTTACGACAAACCTTCATTTTAAGAAAACGAATACCGGCATCTATATGCCACATAGTTGCTTCCAGAGCATACAAGTCAGCAGCCATGCGCTCTCTGTTTCATAGAGGAAATAGAATTAGCTCTCCTAAAAGCTCTTGCGATAGTACAGCTGCAAGGATAATCATCGACAATGGGTTTCCTGTGAAGCTTAGTGAAGAGATAAAAAAAGTCGGTTGAAGAGCACATAGCTGCTGGTCAGAATGAGAAAGAAAAATCGGAAATTCAAATAATTCATTGGACCATTCCGTTCATTGAAGACAGTTCCTTTTATTTACGTGAGAGGATTCGGTATCTTAACAAGAGTTTGAAAGGCGCGGAAATCAAGCCGTTTTTCAAAACCTCCAACCTTGGAAGTTATTTTCAAAACAGAGATGCCATTGCGAGTGGTTTGAAATCTAATGTTATTTATGAATACAGTTGTAAAAGCTGTAAAATCCGGTACATTGGTACTACTAAGCGTTACCCAAACATTCGCGTAAATGAGCATCTGAAAGGTTATCCAGTTCAAACTGAGACATCTATGCATGACCATTTTCCTGAGTCTGAAAATTTCAGAATCATTGGTCATTGTCCTTTCATTCTGGAAACTATTTTATTAAAAGCAGATAGCTATGTACTGTGAAATGAAAGGAATGGTTCTCACGAGTTACTTCTGAACTTGTAGCCAGAGACACGTGTTTGATTGACATTTGTGAAATCCATTTACTTTTGCCCACTGGTTCCTTTTACGTATATAAAGATTGCGATGTAACCGTATTGTTTCTCTCTACAGAAGATGTTGCCTTGGAAGCAATGAAACTAGTCTGGTAGAATCATTTTGTTTTTACTCGCCATGAAAAGTCTGGGTGCAATATGTTACAAATATATAGGTATATATCTTGATTGTCCCATGGACTCTTAGAGAAATAGCACCTGGACTGAAAACTATAATTCATTTATACGCAAGACTGCTGGTTTGACCTTAATCGTCGATGAAAGAATATGATTACATTTAGTAAAGTGAAAACGAAAAGTATAAAGAAAACGAAGTGGAAGTTTCTGGAAGTCGGAGGAAAATGGGGTTGCAACTAACTGATCATCGTTGACTGAAGATGAAATATTGACTATATCATGTGAAGCAAATGAATTAAAATGAATTAGTTTATTGCTTTCGTTCATTAGTGGAAGAGCTTTACAGTGGAAACACAAAGTACAAATTGGTGATCTTCATAAAGAAGCCGCAGTTGGTTTGATCTATCAAAGAAATTTCATGAGAGTCACATTCACTTCATTATCTCATTAATTGTGTGAAGTGACTCAATTTATGGTTAACAGCAAATCCAAGAAAAGGCGGCATAATCCAGCGTCTCACTCATCAACTAGGTTAATTCCGTACCGAAAAATATGTTCTCACCTATCAGTTCACAAATATCAAATGCAGAGATGCCAAGGTTTCAAAAAAAAATGCGGGAGACCCAACATCAAATGATCCAACAACAAAAATAGTAAAATTAGATTAAATCATATTTAAAAGCCCTATCAACTTCCTATATTTCCTTCAATAAATGGAGAATATTTATTTCTGAAGACAATTAATTTGTCACATTTCCAATAAAAAGGATAGAATTCGTGAATCAAAAGAAGATCTATCTTTTCAATAAACGTATGATTGCATGCTTCTCATTGGTTGTGAGGGAATGGAGGAGGCTAGCGGTGAGTGGCTAATCAGTCCGAACGCTTGCTGTTACATTTGAATGATGGAAAGAGCACACTAGAAGGATAAAAACTGTTGGCCTACTTTAAAATACGGCGTAAATAAATGACGATGCGGGAGATTTAAGCAATTATGCGGGTGAGCGGGAGATTGACTAAAAATGCGGGAGACTCCCGCGAAATGCGGGAGACTTGGCATGTTTGCAAATGCAACATTCATGTTATGAAAATTCAATGTTTTGACTCACCGTAATGAAATGCATATGACAAAACAAATCAGTACAAATGCATATTTCAATAAGGAAATGCATTCAACTGATGTGTTCACATGCGAGAAAAATGAAATTGTTTCACCGTTGTTATCAAACCACTGTCAAGGTCAGGAATAGATGGATAACATTCACACTTTGCTCAATAATGTTGTTTCATCAGTTCAATTGTACGTAGTGTGAAAAGTGCATGTCTCTATATTATTTGTGAATTCTGATACATCCACAGCTAATCATCTATGCATCATTGTGTTGGTAATTCACATTTTGGTACTGCGACGACATCTGCTAGGTCAACTAAGTGACATGCGCTATCCTGCTATACTAAGCATGACGGCATCAAAATTTTGCGGCTTGTGGTCAAAATTTGTTGCCCTTATCTGTCGGAGATTTTCATTCGATTAGTTTTATGATATACGCATGCTCGTAGACTGAAGTAACGATAGTTTGCAGTTCTGAACCAAAGTTGCAGGATGAGGGCTAGCTGTACGAATCTGATCAATTACAATCACTTTTTTCAAAAGTTGAAGTTCTTCGATTTAAAAGTGCAAGCATCCACACATCTGATCAGGTCGGAAATGATTAGACCATTGTTCGAGCATATTTGCAACCTTTCCTAGTGAATAAGGGAAATCTCGCTGAGTGAATTCTTCGATTGAAACATACATTTTGACCAAAGCAACATGAAAATAAAAGGAATCAGCAGCAATATCAAAGTGGTCAAATTGATCTTGCAAAGTTCAATCGTCGACGATAGGCGTTATAGTCACAAGTCATTGTGAATGATTAATTTTGTCTCCAAAGAAGCGAGATGATCGCGTTCTAAAATGTCATCTATTTGCTTTGAATCGGTATTTTCGTACTATTTCCACCACCAAATAAACCAGGGTGGGATCGGATACGTTCACGAAAGAAACGGCTGATGTGGCCTTAGTTAAGTTGCCGATGCAGAAGCTGTTCCTACCGACCACAATTCTACGCAATTCGTACATTGATTACAATTCGCACAATAATTATGTTGTCAAACACTATGGTTTTTGATAGTACTACTTTGAAACACTTCCTTGTTAACGATGATCAGCTACTTGCAATCCCATATTCCTCTGACTTCCAGAAACTTCCACTTCGTTTTCTTTATACTTTTCGTTTTCACTTTACTAAATGTTAGTCACATTCTTTCATCGACGATTAAAGTCAAACCAGCAGTCTTCCGTATAAATAAATTTCAGCTTTCAGTCCAGGTGCTATACATCTAGGAGTGCATGGTTGTCCTTGCCATGTTCTACCTGCCACATAGCTCCTTCCCAGCTCTTCTATTCTTCCTATATCTCAATAAGACAATTTTTTGTATTTTGTATCTTTTTTATATATCTCTTGATGTGAATTTTAAAATTCCATGCTGTAAATCAATCACTTACTGCCTGATGATAGTTGCGGATAGTGGCAGAAATGTATTCCATTGATTGGCAATTACAAATTCTATTGATATTTTATCAATTTACTTACTCAATCCTAAAAACGATCAATGATGTCTATGCTGCGATAGCAAATGATATACTTTCAATGATCGAATGTATATTGAGTTGGAGGTGAGATCACACTATCCCAGCTGACTCAGGAAAAGTCGTATTGCACGGAAACACTTTACATATCAGTAAAGGATGTGTTTCGGGATTTCCAGTTCAACACATTGGCCGTAGAATACTGCTTGATTATAATTTCCAAACAGTCAATGATGATCCAAAGAAGTCAAGAACACAAGAGTCAAAAGAGGCCAAGCCATTCCGCAGCCATACTATCAGTTTTTTTACCAAAGCTGTCGAAACCACTCGTCCACAGCAATTCAAATCCACAAAAACAGTGCACATTTCTTCACAAAATCCAAAAAGCCACAATCCTCTGAGCTATTGCAGTTTTGTGGAGTAATCATTATTCTATTGTTGAATAAGTCTATATCTAGTCAATGTAATTGAAAATTTAACATTTTCTATGTTAATTTGTTGACATAGATTTTAGCATTGAATGAATTTAAATCTTTTAGCATTAGATATTTAAAATTACCTTTTCAACATCACCTTCAACTAAATATCGCCGATAAGTAGTAGTAGTAAAACACATATATATATATACTCATTGACAAAATTTTTGAAACATTTACTTCTTTAACTTCTTTCATTTTTGACTGGCATATATACATGTGTGTATGATACCTTGATAATTTAGTCACAATCTCCACCAAGTCGCTAGCACAGAAAAACAACGCATGTAGCAGATTCAACTTTAATAGCGCGTGTGCCCCCTCTTGCTCCAATACATTCAGTAATCCGAGAAGGCATGGATTCACAAAGTTTCTGAATGAAGGATGTTTCAAGGAGAAACCACTGCTTTGTCAGTCTTTCAGAGAGCTCGGGAACTGGTAAAAAACAGACATTTCCCTGAATATTGAATAGCTCGTGAAACGAGATTGAAACCAGTAAATGTTTTACAGCGGGCATCATATTTTTAACATTTACATGTAGCTCCTATGTTCATACACTGTAATGTGGGCCTAATAATATAGAAATAGGTAAGATACAGTCATATTGTACATTTATATTAAGCTTATAACATTTAGGAAATGAGTGTGCATTCTTATTTGCATTCTTGTTTGCGGTGCTTGCGTACGGTACTTTTCTTCGCTAATATCGACAACCAGAAGCTGATAATGTCGCATCATGTATTGATTGATGCGCGTTAGTGCTAATCTTCGTTCACAAACTCGAACGAAAAGCGCTCAGCAGAGATATCAATCACTGACCGCAGTTTCAAGTTGGTGACTCATCAATCGCTGATTTGTTTTTCAATGAATGTGCATGCACATGTACAGATCTTAGTACTATTACATGACAATCTATGATTCTGACATCGCCTGTGAACTTTGAAAATTTCCATTGTACATGAAATTCCAACAAAAATGACCCAACTCGTTTCGTCTTACCGACTGCTTCATAGGTACCCTTGAATTTTAACGGAAGAAAACCTCGTGACAAAAAAAAGAGTGAATCAATTTTTGATTTTGATCTGAAACGGTCCAAGAATATTCAAATCTGTGTGATCGCCAGACGAGGGGATTGTCTGCACCTGTTGACAAATAATAGCATTTTATTCACAGAGTCTTGTTGGATGATAGCGCTGCTAATGTCACATAAATTGATCGAAAAGATTTCTAGTCAAAGAGATGAATGCCAAACCAAAGAACATTACGCACACGCAGAATGATCATTATAGGGATTGTGATTTGCAATTCCACGTACAATTTCGGATTCCCGAAAAATTGCAATCCCGAGATTACGAAATAAATCGATTCATGTGTTTTAGTGGGAGAAAATTGTTTTTTGATGGTGATCAGGAATTGCTGTTTTTTTGATGGTGATCTGGTATATTCTTCAAAGTCCGGAATCCCGGGATTTGAAAATCGAGTTCAGAATTGCAATCCGTATTGCCCACCGCAGAATTGTATTGTTGGAGAAAGAGTTAGAGGAGATGAAGCTGAGCAAATCTTCTACGCTATCCGCTGATCTGACAAGAGCAGTACATGATGCGATAGTCGAGAACAACGAGAGGGAAGTAAAGAAAAATAACGTTATGGTGTTTGGATTGGAAGAAAGTTCTTCTGATGTCACTGACACTTTTTGCTTTGGAGTTGAGGAACCAAGTGTTAAGGAGCTTTGTCGTAAAATGGAAATCTCTCGAGATTCAATTGTGGCAGTTGATCGTGTTGGCAGGAGAGGTCTTAAACCACGTCCTGTTAGAATTCGCTTTATGGTCAATGATGGAAAAGCAAAGTGTTTGAGAAATGCTTCGAAACTCAAATCTGATAATATGAGGCAGAAAATCTTCCTTCGTCCTGACTTGACACGCATGCAGCAAATAGAAGACAAAAAACTTGTTGAAGAATTTAAAAGAAGAAAGGCATCTGGTGAAAATGTCCCTCTAAAACGGGGAGCGATCATTTCGAGAGACGGGAATAACTGACAACCAGTGATTCCTGATTGTCTGCCAGTTGTTTTTTACACAAATGCTCGTTCAATTTGCAACAAGTTTGATGAACTCTGTGTCTCAGTTGATATGCACTTGCCGGATATTATTGCGGTAACTGAAAGTTGGCTACATGATTTGATATGTGATGGATGAACTTTTTCACATTAAAGGGTATAACTTGTTTAGAGCAGATCGGAGTCAAGACAAGAAAGGCGGTGGATTTGTGTGTGGGCAAGAAATCAGCTTCGTGTATCCCTTATACAAAACAGATCTTCGAACGATCACGTTGAAATTCTTCTCTTACGGATGTCTCATCTGCGTTTTGTATGTGTTTTTGTAGTGTTGTATTTCCCACCTGGCGGTAGCATGACTTCAGCCCAAAAGCAAGCTTCATCTGGTTACATCATATCTATTATAGACAATTATTTGCGTGATCGTCCTGAAGTACCTGTAATTATTGTTGGTGACTTCAACAATGGGGATACCAACTTCCTTTGATCTTACCAATATTGTTGATCAACCGACAAGGGGTGACTCTTTTTATACAAATATTGATTCCCCATCAAATGGCTTTGTCATATAAGCAAGTAAATGTGTGGCCTCCACCAGGGAGTAGTGACTATAATGTGGTTGTCGCTAGACCAAAGCACCAGATAATTCATGATGCTGCTTATCATGCTGTGATGGACATGCGCGACTCAAATTTGTCGAATGTGATTCATCTTCTGGAATCGGTAGAGTGGGATGTGGTTTTGTCTTCCTGTGATATTCGTCAGGCTTGTGAGACATTTTACTTAAAGCTTCGACAGGCAATTGACACGATTCCAAGGGACATGATAAGGCGATCAAAAGACGACAAGCCTTGGATTACAAATTTCATCCAAGTCTTGATAAATAAAAGATATGTTGCATACCGACAGAAGAATTGGGAACTTTATAGGCATTTTCGAGATAAGGTCAAAGAGATGATAATACTTGCTAAACGGATCTGAGCCAGCAATCTCATTCAAACGAATAAATCGATATGGGATATATACAAGACAATTAAATGTGATGCCAGAAATTCAAATTGGTTGGAAAACTCGGATACCTCTAAGAATATTAGTGAAATTCTGGAAGCATTGAACATGACGTATCAGTCTCATTTCATCGATGACGAATTACACTCTACGAATTTTCCTTATATAGTTCCTTTTGTTTTCTCCGAAGCAGATGTTGAATATGAGCTAACTAAGGTAAATGCAAGAAAATCTGCAGGTTCTGATGGGATACATGCCATCCTTTAGTCAAAGCTTGCCTCGGCTTTGGCAAAACCTCTGTGTGCATTATTCAACCGTTGTATGTATGAAGCCAACTTACCTGTTTTATGGAAATGTGCTGACATTGTGCCTGTACCGAAATCGTCACCTCCTAAAGTGAGCAATACACGACCGATCTTCCTTGTTCCCATTTCCGCCCGCATTCTTGAGCGTCATATTCTGAACTATTACAAGACTATCCTTCTCAAAAACTTTGATAAATACCAGTTTGGATTTCGCTCAAAGAGTTCAACGTTATGTGCTCTTCTTAAGATTTAAGACTTTGTGAGCAACAAGCTTCTATGCAGGGACACAGCTGCTTTACATCTCCTTGCTGTTGACCTAACAAAAGGCTTTGATAGAATATCGCATAGTTTATTAGTGGAAAAGTTGATATGTATGAATATTGATAGCTATTTTGTCAGTTTTGTTTCACATTATTTATGTAACAGATACCACAGAGTACGCTGGAATAACAATTTCAGTTCTTTTCTATCTGTAAAAATGGGTGTTCCTCAGGGATCTGCGATTGGTCCCATACTTTTTGCATTATTTGTTGCAGACTTCTCTTTGGACAATGATGATGCATGTTTAATTAGGTACGCAGATGATTTTACATTGTGTAGCTCTGTCTATAGGAACGCTGACTCTACTCTCATGCTGAATCATTATGAGCAACTCATGGCTTGGTCTTCTATGACTAAAATGTCAATAAATGTGAAAAAATGCAAGCAGATGTTTATTACTTTAAATCCGAATTTTGACTGTGAAAGATATCATCTGTCATCGATTGAGACTGTACATAGTTTAAGATTACTCGGTCTGATCATTGATAGCAGATTGACGTGGAAAGAACATGTATTGTTTATTGCAAAGAAAGCGTCGTCAAAGATTTGTGTGATACGTCAGTTGAAACATTTTCTATCTAGTGATCTCATCATTGACTTGACCCCCACGATTTTCATTTGGGGTGTTTCAAATAAACGTCTTATTTTTTTTTTGGTACACGACTCTCACAAGTCGGAACAGTGCTCAAGATCTCGGAGTCCTACCAGGACTCAGGGAGGTCAAGAGTTCGCCTGAGTATATAGGCACTGCCAAGCAAGGCGGCAATTGAGGTACATGGTGGTGTCCGGGGATTTCCTTCAGGTACTTCGTCAACTTTCCTGTGTGTGCTCCAAGTGATCCGATCACAACAGGGATGCACGTTACTTTGATGTTCCACAGCTTCTGTATTTCAATTTTCAGGTCTTGATACTTTATGATTTTCTCTTTTTCTTTGTTGTTGATGTTCCGGTCTTCGGGTACTGATATGTCGATTATGATGCCAGTCTTCTTCGCTTTGTCCACTATCACTATGTCTGGTCTTCTTGCTGTGATTCTTCTATCAGTCCGTATCTCGAAGTCCCACAAGATCTTCACTGCGCTGTCTTCTATCACTGGCACAGGCACGTGCTGCCAGGGTTCACGTGATACGGGAAAGTCGTAGTCCATGCATATGCTTCGATGGACTATCCTTGTCACTTCATTGTGCCGGTTGACGTACTCGTTTCCGGCTAGCTTTGAGCAGCCAGTTAGGATGTGAGCGACTGTCTCATCTGTAGCCTTGCACATTCTGCATTTCGGATCTGTGCCTGTTTTTGTTATGTACGTTGAATGCGCTTTCGTGTTCAAGGCTTGGTCCTGGGCTGCGACAAGTAGTGCTTCCGTTTCTATCTTCAACTTGACTGTTTTCACCCAACTATAGCATGCCTTCCCTGATGTTATTTCTTTCATTTGTCGTACATATTGGCCGTGCATTGCTTTGTCTTTCCATTTCTGATACCGCTCTTCCATTCTCTTTTCTTTCCATTCTGCTGTTGTTTCCTCACATTGTCTGTACAGATCACTTGCTTGAGCCACCGCCAGCAGTGGGTCATCAGCAACGTTGTGGAGGTGTTCTCTTAGACTTCGGTTTTCTTGTTCCACTATGTCGGTCAAGTTCTTCAAGCCTCTTCCTCCCCGATCCCGCGGCAAGTAGAGGCGATCCACGTCTGCTCTTGGGTGCAGTCCACCGTACATATTCATGATCTTGCGAGTCTTGCGGTTCAGTTCATCAAGTTCTTGGACTCTCCATTTTACCACTCCCTCTGTGTAGCTGATGACGGGTACTGCGAACGTGTTGATTGCTTCAATCTTGTGCATTGCGTATAGCTTTGATTTCATGACAGTCTTCAGCCTTTTCTTGTATTCGGCGATTGCTTGCGCCTTTGCTGCGTCATCGAGGTTGGTGTGGTGCTGTGGGATTCCAAGATACTTGTATCCGTCTTCTTCATTCACGTCCTGTATGATACTCCCGTCTGTTTCGAATCCATCCGTGTGTATTGTTTGGCCTCTGTGGATGATAAGGCGTGCGCATTTGTCGATTCCAAACTGCATGTTGATATCATCACTGAAGGTCTTTACTTTATTGATTAGCGCGTTGATGTCATTCTCTGTTCTTCCGTATAACTTCAGATCGTCCATGTAGAGGAGGTGGTTCACTCGATGCCCCGTAGTTAGCTTGTAGGCTTGTTGCATCTGACCTAGGATATCGCTGAGGGGGTTCATCGCTAGGCAGAATAGCAGCGGGGACAATGAATCACCTTGAAAGATGCCTCTCTTGATCTTCACTACTCCGATGTCGTCATTGGCTTGTGTCAACCTTGTCTTCCAGATGGTCATTGATACGGCAATTACTTCTTGTACAGCTTTATCGACCTTGTACATGTCCAAGCATTTGACTATCCAGGAGTGCGGGATGGAGTCGAATGCTTTGCGATAGTCGATCCAGGCCATGGATAGGTTCTTCTTTCTCTTCTTGCTTTCACTTGTGATCGTTCGATCTATGGCCAGCTGTTCTTTGGTCCCTCTGCACTTGGGTCTACATCCCTTCTGTTCGTGATGCATTATACTGTTTGATTCGATATGCCGGTTAATCTTGCTCGCGATGATCCCGCTGAATAACTTCCACATAGTTGGGAGGCAAGTAATTGGCCTGAAGTTGTCGGGGCGAGGTGGTTTGCTTTCGTCTTTTCGTATCAGCACAGTTCTTCCAGTGACCATCCATTCTGGTATGGAACTTGGGATCCCTAGGAATTCATTGTAGTGTGCTGTTAACCTTGTATGCATACTCTTCAGCTTCTTCAACCAGAATGCTTGTATTTTGTCGGGGCCTGGTCCTTTCCAATTTGCCATGCTTGTCAATTTGTAGTGTGTATCGGCTTCCGATATCGTTACAGAATCCTGACTTGGTATGCTCTCACATTTTTCTTCAACAGCATCTAACCAGTCTGCGGTTTCATTGTGCTGAACTTCGGATTCCCAGATGTTTTTCCAGTATTGTATTACTTCACTCTTGTCTTCTACTTTTCCTTCATTCGCTTCTTGCCCTCTCAATTTTCGATATACTATCTTCGGATTTTGTTGGAATAACTTGTTGATTTTGAATTGTTCATTTCGATCTTCGTATCTCTTTAGTCTATGACTGATTGCTATCAGGCGCTGCTTCGCATCCTGATACACTTCTTCATCAATATCTCTTATGTTCATGTCATATTTTCGAATCATGTAATGAGGCAGTCTTCCATTGCTGTCCATATGCGACTTAAGTTGACTGACTTCTCTTCTTAGAGCTTCAATTTCTTTCTGCAACCGACGTTTCCATGGTGGAATGCGTCCATTTCGAGTATCGTTCTCCGAGTATACTCTCTCCTCTATAGCTTTGGCAGCTGAGTATATCAGGGTGTTGACTCCGGTGATGTCATGTGTCGGAATGCTTCTCGTCACCACCGCGGCTTGTTCTATCAGCTTTATAGTTTCCTTGTTGACACGAATCTTCCGGATGTTCACTCGATTCTCGAAGGTTGCGTACTTCTTCATGTATTCCACAATTCTTTGCTTTAATTGCTGTTCTTCATCAGTCAACGGTCTCTCTGAGATTTCGTGGTTCGGCTCTTGTGTCGTCACTTCATCATCGTCTTGACTGGAAGGCATGCTATCATTGTCATCTTCAACTTCATTGTTTCCCACAGTTGGTTGTGATACTTGGTTTGTTATCTCTTGTATTTCCATGTTTGTCAGCAGGTTATTCTTCACAATCGATCGCTTTTGATTCAAGCGGCCTTGCTCTGTCATAGTCGTTTCTGGGTGCATTTGTTTCCATATATCGTGCATACGCTTGCGATATCCCCTTTCGTCCGGACGACTCTTGTAGTAGCACTCAATTACATGGGCGTTGTCGGCATGTGACCATTTTCTTCTCTGGCGTTTATGATGTTCATTCTCTCCAGTAGCCCTTCCGCTTGAACGTCCTGGATTCCCGACATTCAACGCAGGCCTTGGTAACCCGGGCGACGCCTGTTCCGGTATGACAATTGATTGATTCTCCATTCTTCATTGGGTATTAGGCGGGCATAGCGAGATTAAGGAGTTCACCACTTCGAACTCCCGGTATGGCACTTATGGGTTATTTGGTGTTAGTAGTCCCTACTTAGGTCCCTATATATAGTTATTAATGCAGCCTTCACGTTACCACTTTATTAGACCTCCAAGTAGATGGATTACAGGCGCTTGCCAAAGCACCCGGTCGGGCTGATACATAATATTATGGTTATATTATATAATGGAATTAATAGGTGTTTATATAGTTAATAGGTGACTGGATCCATCATCAAGGGCCTCCAGGTAGCTGGATTACAGGTGCTAGCCACACACCCGGCCGAAATTAATAAGTGACTGGGAGCGGGTTCGAAACCAGGCACGTCTGGACCATAGCCAGAGACAGTAACCACTGTGCCACCCGCTCGCTAACGACTTACAATCGATTTACTTAAGTGAAGCAATTACCGAAAGCAAACCTACATTAATCTTCCTATAGTCAATCGCTGTCTTATACAACGTGATACATATCATTCTTTTTATAATTGTTTTCAGTTTGATGTATACACATGGTTTTTTGATTGATATACATGAATCAAAATCGTACTCGTTATTGATGGCAAAAACTACAAAATGTACGTCTTCAATTGTGGTATGCTCAAGTGAATTTTTGGAAGGCAGATTTGATTTACAATGCACATGTTTTATTTTTGATTCTAGCAATTTTTATTCTTCAATTCAAATCAATGTCTTTGTATCTTACATACAAGTTACGTAATATATGTCGAATTCAAAAACCTGCGAGTATGATCCCGTATATTCACTCTCAAACTCATCTAGGAAATTATCATTTTCAATGATCATCCTTAATATAATGCAGCAAAAATGGATTTTTTATAATATCATAAAGACCTCCACAACAAAACATGATTACTTTATAGAACTGTTATCAATATTCAACAGAGTGAAAGTATTTGAAATACATGTAGTTTGAGTGATGACATATCTATCATTTATGTCCTATGGTTCATACGACATGCTAATCAATCATACAGTAAAAAACAAACCATGCTTATAATATGTAAATTGAACAAATAAAGATATTTATCTATTTGTGATCCACTTTGAAAAACATAAGTGCAAAAAAATGCAGTGCTAATAAGTTCCACCCAATGGGTGCTAAAAAATATCTGACTATCTGTGTAAAAGGATATTTTAGTAAGCCTACTTTAAATTGGCAGAGCGATTAGATTGTGGCTGGCCAGTTGTGGTCAGCAAACTTGAAAACATGAATTTTTGGTCAATTCATTCACCGATGTCTACAGACGATTCTACGCAATGCAAAAATTTTAGATTGTCACATCGAATCAGGCTCGTGCTAAGCTTTGGGATGATATTATTGTTTTCGACGTTCGACAACATTTGGAAAAATTGCACTCAATTAGCACTTTTTACCTCATTTTACGCTGCTTCCGCGTTTACAATTTTTTTACGTTCCCGGACCATTTGCGATTCCGGGATCCCGAAATTTTTAAGTGTTGATTGCATTATTGTCGGTATTGTAAACGACATACATGTACCATACTTAAAAGTATTCACATGTGCATATGAGTGTAATCGTGTAATGCTTGACCACTACGTCAATGTTGCTGCTATGCACTTGAATTACTAAATAAATTTGAATAATCTTACAATAATTTTTGTATCGTGTTGGTGTAATTACAATGGATGCATGGTACTATATCATGCAGCATACGCCTAACTACACAGTGTAGACTATATGAAGCATCAATGATAACAAAATAAGACGCTATATTGTAAGTTGTATATTCCCTTTTTAGACAGTAATCCATAGAGTAAAATTATATTAGGTAGAGTGGTAACTCCGCATTTATTAAATCCCCAATGTGTATACACTTTCGATTTTATTAAATGAACTCAAGGGAGATACAGGTGGCATTGTCACCAAATGTGAGATATGCAAATTTTTGCAGTTTTGCAGAAATTACAACGGAATTGAGTGATCATGATTGCAATGCAGAAGGAATGATGATATTTCACAGATTCTCATGACTGCATTGGAGATTTAATGTTTGTTAAATTAGCAATTCGATGGGTTCCTATTACTTTCATGTTCAACCTCAAGAATGTATTTTCATAAGCGTGATCACAAGCAACCTGCCACTGGCAGAAAATCATATAATCAAAGACAAAGATTTCACTCAACTTTGAAAGAAGATGTAAATGGTTCAACCTCACTATTCAGATTCTAGAAATAAAACATGAATTTAGTGAATAACAAATGCCGGTGAAAATTGAATTAAAAACTTGAAATTTCAGCCAAGAAAGCTAAATAAGATCTGGACCTTTTCCTGAAGACTTTCATTATAATACAGTTCATGAAATTCGCTTGATAAGCAGCTTGATTTCCGCTTAGCTAGGATGGTTTTTAGCAAATTCATTCCTTTTGATATCCAACTTGTTTAATATTACTTATGTAGGAGAGTCATCTCGGTAGTATATAAATTGGCAAATCTTGACTTTTTTCAAGTGCTCAAATAATTTTTTGAACCACTGCCACGTAATCTCCGCAAAAACTGAATCTTTTCATATAAATATTTTCACTGTATACAGATACTTTTTTGAGTCGACACTTTACATATCTATCTATCTATCCCTACTCTATGCAGTAATCATAAACATAAGTTTATAGATAAAGGCGTCGTTTCGTGTAGTTTACTACAAAACATACGAGTGCGACCGTAAATCCATTAATGCAAGTTATGAATGGATTGAAAATACAGAAGGCATAACAATGCTACCCTACTGCAATTGTACACTGCATGTGAAATATGATTCGAATGTTTAATTTTCGTATATATAACCTAATAGACAACAAAGGTCTGTCGTAGTTCATTGAATATCTAAATAGAATGACAACTATTAAGTCAATACAAAACACCAACACCCTTGATTCCCGACTGCACTCGCCCGACCTAGGAATCGACCCGAAGTCCGCGGTGGAGACGAGCTCCCACCTTCTTCTTCACTTAGATATCACATAGAGATGCCTTCTACCTTCACTCGCATTCCTTTTGAACCGTCAGCGTGGCCTAGTGAAGAAGGTGTGAGCTCGTCTCCACCGCGGACTTCGGTTCGATTACTAGGTCGGGCGAGTGCGGTCGGGTAATCAAGGGTGTTGGTGCCATTTATTGACTTAATAGTTGTCATTCGCCTTAGATATTCATGTAGCCTAATACAAGAATTGACATACTGAGAGACGAGAGTGAAGTGATAAAATGAAAGAGTTTGAAGATTACAATCGTTGATCGAGCCTCGAAACAACTTGCTTGTAAGTCACAAATTGTGACTATACAGACAAATGTCATTGCAGACTGACTTCAACGACAAGTGTAATTATATTTCTGAGATTATTATCGAACATTTTAACTAATTAATCTGTCCCGGGATCCCGACAACCCTGAATTTGCTTATGTCCCGAGATCCCGGGATTGTGATTACTAGACAAGAGATGTCGGCCGACGGGGTAGGGGAGGATCGACATGACATGATCAGCTATGATGCGATCATACGAAGCAAGCAACAAACTTGAAATCACTATTCAGTATTCACTAATTGCATCATTCAATTAGGCAAACCACATTGCTTTATAAACTAAGTGCATCGGCTGACCAAGGAAGTTTAGTAATCAATTAGTTATGAGATTACGATCAAATTTAAGGAGACCAAGCAAGAGATAAATGAACTTTTCGGGTTGGGTAACGATTTAGGAAACGGTTAACTCCAGACCGCTATTTGTTCTCGGCTAATAAGTGATGTTCAATTTAGCAAGATCTAGCAGCAGATTTGACTTGCTTCGGCGTGACAGCCCTCGGCCCCGGGATTCACTCCTGGGTGGTTGTCTTCAGCAGGAACGTGGAAGAGCTCCGCTAGCGAAGCCGCCGAAGGAAGAATAACTCAAAGGCTTAGTGCACCACTGACTCGGCTATTGGATATAGGATGACCCCATAATTAGCGGTTGGCCACCACTTACAGTAAGTTAAAATATACAACTTTGTATTCCTCCCCTACTTTGTTCGGATGACCTGTCTGGGGGTAGTGTCGAGAGCTTTGACAGTCCACGAAACTAGCAGGCATCCTGATCAGACAGACTATCTGAGACGTACCGGCCTGAGAGTGGAGGCGGAAGTTTAAAGTTGCAATCGATTCGCCAGCAGCTCCGATCGTGAGATAGCTATTCGTCTCATCTTGGAAGTAGCTAGTTAAGATAGGTTAAGTGAAACAAGAATCTCAAACATAGTTAGCACTCATATTCGAAAAATGTTGATGCTCTTCTTTTGATAATGACCTTACGCTTTTGACATTGTAGCCTGAAACCTAATCTTAGAATTTTCTGAAAGTTGACTTCATTTGATGTATGAGTATTGATTTCATAGTATTTAGACCCTCCTTTCCAGGTAGTATCTATAGATTTCCGTAAATAATGATTATCCAAAATCTCCGGTGAACGATAGATGGACTACTTGAAAATGATCAACTGCTCATATCTATGTTACAATTGATGCAATTGAGAGTCGTTGGATATATCCGTTACCTCTATGAGGGAGATATGCGCATCTCCGCTTCACTCGTTGATTCTCAGGGATGTACCTCCTACATACCTAATATTCTAGGATTTATCTGTAGAAAATATAGCGCTAAATACAGAATACGAGTCATCTACTTTACTGCTATTATAATTCAGAAGAAACTTGTTTTGAATCATTCAAGTAATTAGCAAACGAAAGGATCAATGACTGACACTTTTTGATGATGTTTTCTGATATCGAAACATCTAAGAAAAATGAAAAAGGTCAGTGATCAATTATAAGAAATTTTGATAATTAGGAAAAAATCAATCGGTGGTTCCAGCCAAAACTGAATTTGGAAGACCAAACTTTCATGTTGTGTCTGTATTTAACTGTTCACTTGTCACTATCTTCTTTAACAACTTATGAAGGAGCGAATATCATGCATAAATGACCCAATGACCTAGCATTTAACATTTTATAATGTACTAAAGTAGTAAGCCCGTCCCAGACGCAAGGCCAAAATGTGCAATGATGAGTCATCATGTTGACTCAGCCCCCCCCCTCTGGAAGGAAGGAAGGAGGTGAGGGAGTTCGCCAAGGATGTGATGGGAGAAATGGGTCCGAGAGGAGGAAACCGTTCCCTCCCCCCACCTCTGGAATGAAGGAAGGAAGGAGGAGCAGCAAGGGTAGGAGTCTAGGAAGGATAGAGTGAGAAAAGGTGGGTTTTGGTAGCTTTGGGATAAGAAAGGCTGGAATTCGGCATGAAGGAGGGTTTGGATGGGAAAACGGAGTTCATATTCGGAGTCCACGTGAAATTTTGGGTGAGGAAGGAAGGAAGGAGGAGTTTTCCTGTGAGGCAAGTGGTGGAATCTCTGAAAACGGCAGAGTTAGAAAAAGGCGGGATTTGGTCGTTTTGGGATGAGAAAGGCCATTTTTCGGCATGAAGGAGTGCTCGGATGGAAAAAACGGAGGCCAGATTCGGAGTATACGTGAAATTTTGGGTTAGGAAGGTTGTTTCCAGCGAAATCGGAGAGAAAAACTTTTTGGGACGTCCCCCCCTCGGCAGCGATCTTCCAACTTTGGTTCTAGAGATCGTAGAAAGTCGTATGATAACTCATTTGAAAGCTAAGAGTGAGAAAATGCGGTGGAAAGCTCAGTTTGGTCCTATTTTCCTGGGTTTAGAGAGCAGAATGGCAAGAAAACGGCAGAGTTAGAAAAAAGGCGGTATTTGATCGTTTTGGGATGAGAAAGGCCATTTTTCGGCATGAAGGAGTGCTTGAATGGGAAAACGGAGGCCAGATTCGGAGTATGCGTGAAATTTTGGGTTAGGAAGGTTGTTTCCAGCGAAATCGGAGACAAAAACTTTTTGGGACGCCCCCCCCCTCGGCAGCGATCTTCCAACTTTGGTTCTAGAGATCGTAGAAAGTCGTGTGATAGCTCATTTGAAAGCTAGGAGTGAGAAAAATTCAGTGGAAGAAATGGCTTGTTCATGTCTGCCTTCGTTTAGACGTGAGACACCATTGAAAATTTTGGAAATTGGCAAAAAAACGACAGATTTAGAATTTTTACGAAACTGGCTCTAGCGGGTGAACGAAGCCTCGGAGTGGAAAACAGAGAGTGTATCATGTTATCTTAGTCAGAAAGTGTATCATGTTGTACAAGAGTTTTACTGCAACACAGGTTGATGTATAGTTAGGAAGTTTGATCATGGCGTTTTATGAAACACAAATGTCATAAGATGTAAGCGTTAGTGTATTCAAATAGTTTTTACCGTGACACATGTTTGTGAAAGTAAAGTTTGATCATCGAAGTTTTATTCGTGAGTGTCGTCAGAAAGTGTATCATGGTTTGCAAAAGCAAAGTTAGTGCAGTCAAATAGTTTTACCGTGACACACGTTTGTGAAAGTAAAGTTTGATCATGACGTTTTATGACTGACTGAACTCACAGCAGCATTAGAAAGTTTAGCACAATACAAGTGTCATGAAAAAATACTTTATTTGGTCTTTGATTTAACATCATTGAAACCCACTTTACTAATAGGAATGACAATATGGTTTATTTTATTCAGAAGCAAATGATCGCCGCAACCATGAAAGTTGTCCATCCGAGAATAATCTTCCGCAGATGTCGTGTATAAAACTCAGAAGCATCAGTAACATATTCTTGTCCGTAGGAACGAAATTGAAAGTCAATACTTTCCGCTGCCTCACCTTGTGGAAAATGAATGTAATTGACATGTGAAATTAAGTGAGCCTTGATGAGACTGTCTTTGAAATAGGATATCAACTCGTAAATATCTCTCGTGTGTAGTCTAAACATGCTTCCAATTCTGTGTCCTCCCTTTGAAACTCAAGGATGTAGTCTTGTATTAAGCCTCCGAAGCTCTCTTGATGAAAACGAATCGTGCAATCATCATGTTTCAATGTATTGACTTCAGGTGCCATGAGTCTATTGCTAAACATCATATTTGCCTAAGACGATTTCAAGAACGCGTTACAAATGTGTGTGCGCACATTGGGAACTCCAGCTCGTCTGTGATTGGACGAGAGGTCTCATCCATTCACCGCTTAGGAAAATTTTATAAAAGGCAGTGCGCCAGCTCTTCTCTTCGCATTTATCTTTCACGAGGTGAGTGTCGGTGAGCTCCTGCTATCAGGTTGTTTTGACTTGCTATCAAGTTGAATAGTCTCTTGCTATCAAGAGATTCGCTTCTGCTCATAAAACATATCATCGCTGTAATACCTCCTTTGATCGAGCATTCCTTCGGGACGGCGGGTACTGCCGTAGAGGGATTGCGTTGCAAGGGTTGTTCGTCGTTTGTTAGACCGAAACCTCTGAGCCGTTGCTCATGTTGGGCGTTCGACTTCATACTCAACGCGATGCTTCCTCTCACCAGGTCAGAGTTCTTCAGCCATTCGACAAAGGTTAGTCTTTATGATATGGAGTACAGTGAAATGTAATTCATTAGATGTCACTTCAAATATTGCTCCCATGATAAACGTTGACTAGGCAAATGAAACGATTTTCATCTTTCCTTTTCAGTAATTGAAGTCTTACTTATCTACCATTGATCATCTGCAATCGACTGTCCGTCATGGAATTTAAAAAATTGAGAATTACCGCATTGCTGCTGAGATGGAGAAGGCCACCATCGAGCAATGTAAGTATTTGTATCAAGGTTGACTCACTCTATTACTAACATCATTAGGGTGCACATCCTAATTAAAATCAAGAGCCCCTCCCTTATCTTGTTCATGTTTAAACCTAATCCAAATTTTACCTCTGCTCATCTTTGCTGTCATTCTTTTTCAGTGCATGAATGTATTCGTAATTGGGAACCCATCCCCCAAGGAACAATCAGGGAAGCCTATAAGTGGCTTGGCAAGTGCAAGTATCCTCACCTATGAGAACTGAGAGTTGGAATGTCATGCTTTAGTACTTCCGTACAGCTTACTCTCTATCATTGTTGTCTCCGCAACCTCTAATCTCATCTCTTTTTCCTCTCTACAGATATGGCTAAGATGAAGAAGTGGGAAGAAGCTGCGAGGCGGAGATTCAATGCTGAATTTCCGGCCCTACCTTCCCGCACATCTACCTCCGCTCAAGGTCCGACTCCTTTCTCGGGCATCGTCATCGCCCCACCTCCACCGCCTGCTCCGCTCCCTGCACCAGTCCCTGCTCCTCGTCACCACGTCCCTCCGACACCAAAGCCAAGGACCCTTCCACACTCGACTCGTGTTCCACTCCTGCCACCTCCGCGTTCATCGGTGTTGCCGGAAATCAATTCATTAGATGGTAAGTAACCGTGATTGGGAAAAGGGGGATAAGACTTCAAACTTGAAATTATGATCATGTTACTAATCTCTTTTCTCTTTTTCTCAGCAGATCTGGCGGGCTACCTCCTGGATGGCGACGTTCCCTCCCGCCCCATCGTCATCCCAGCATCGCCACCACCACCTGCAGCAGCGGCGGCCGAACTCCCTCTCCGTTCAGTCGGTGGAGAGATTGCTGGAGGAGCAGGAGTGTGAGATAGTCGGGGAGGAGAGGGAGATTGAAGTCGAAGAGGAGAAGGACTTTCGATGCCAGCGGTGTGACAGGGTCTTCGCCTCAGCCTACAGTTTGAGACGTCACACCGGTGGCAATGCCTGCAGAGGAGGAAAGCGCCGACCGATCCCTCAACGACCCAAGTGTGAAGGTTGTGGACGCACGTTCTACAACAGCACCAATTTGCGAGTCCACATCGAAGGCGGTTCCTTTGTCAGTGTGAGGCAACCACCGACAACAACAGGTAGGAAGCATCCTTCATCGCACGTCGGCTTTTCCTGTTCTTCATGTCGGAAGACCTTTCCTACAGAGTTTGTTCTTTTTTCGCACGAACTCTGTCACACTTATTCCAGTGCGCTTTACACTGACAACAACGTCACTCTAAGGCTAAGCAAGTCTTCCCTTGAGAGGCTCGTTCGCGACTATGAGTTAGAAAGCTCTGAACCTGTACAAGTATTCATCCTTTCTTGATGAATAATATAGGTTTGATTCATCAAATGTTGGCGAGTTTAGATAGATTTTTACTTAAGGGCATGTTCTATCTCACTGCTCGTTTCAATAAGGCAGACAGAAGCACGGGAGAAGTAGAGTCTACTGTGACCATTAGGATAGCCTCCTGTGCTGCTGATCTGATAGGTGATGTAAACGAGTGGATAGAGAGACATGCGATCTATCTCGTCAGCAACTGAAATAAATTTAATGAATGAGATAGCGGACTGGTTTTTGATGGGATAGAGAAAGTAGACATTAAAATCAATCTTTTAGAAAATTTGCAAGGGAGTGGTTGTTTCACCCTCCCCAAAGCACTGGCTGACAAAAAGGCTGTCATCAATGTAGATTGTCAGTCCCAGTGTTTCAAGTATGCCGTCCTCTCCATTCCTCACTATAATGATATAGATATGCATCGTCAAAGAGTCACCAAGTATTGTGAATGGGAAGATGAGCTTAAGTTTGACGGGTTAGATGTCAACACACTAGATTTTAAAGGCATCGCCCAATTTGAAAAATTGAATGAAATTAAGATCGTCGTCCATCTCTGGGAAAAAGGTCTGAAGGGCGTTAGGTATAACAAACTCCAAAGTAACTTCGACCGGGTTGTCAATCTTCTCCTAGTCTATAGCGACAACCACCCAGAATGGCATTATTGTGGCATTCCTAAAATTTCAAAGTCATACCATCATCAAGCAACCTATAGGGATAATTTTTATTACTGTGATCGCTGCACACGGCGTTTAACATCCAAAACATTTTTTGAACAGCATTAGGAGTGGTGCTCTAAGGGTAAACTTCAAATGGAAGTCATGCCCAAAGATAAATTTTATAGGTATGAAGAAAACGGCAATGAGCTCAGTCCCATATGTACCATCTATGCGGACATTGAATTTTACACTGAACAAGAAGACCTAAGTCACGAGCCAGCAGCCATTGCTTGTTATGAAGTTTGGCATCCACATTATAGGAACCAAAATAAAATGCATCTGTGGCAAGGCGAGGAGTGCTTTGAAAACTTCCTCAACTTTTTAGATAAGAAAGTCCGTTTTCATCAACGGTATGAAGCGGAGCTTACTAGGAAACCCATGTGCTTCACAGAAGCCGATAAACTCAAGTTTGATAGGACCACGGAATGTCCCCGCTGCTGTTCATCCTTTGATGATCAGCAACATAAGAAAGTGAGGGACCATTGCCATCTCAGTGATAAATTTAGGACTGCCTTATGCAGTAAATGTAACATGAAACTTAGGCTCAAACGGCGAACGCTCCCCGTCATCTTCCATAACTTTAAATGGTATGATGCTCACATCATCATTCGCCATGGATTCGGTAAAATGAAATCCTGGTCATCCAAAGTGATTGCACAAAGTAAGGAAAAATTTATGTGCATCACTGCCAAAGTACAAGTAGATAAGACGAAGGAGGGGAAGCCTGTCTTCTATGACATAAAGTTTCTAGATAGTTTTCAGTTCATGTCTTCTTCCTTAGCCGCGTTGGCTAGTAATTTAGAAACACTTCCCCTCACTCAACATTTAAAGAAAGACTATCCCAACATAAGTGACAGTCTCATGCGACGGAGAGGGGTGTTTCCTTATAGTTATTTTAGTTCAATGCACACATTGAAAGAAACATCTCTTCCGTCCATTGATAAATTTAAAAATGATTTGACGGGTGAGGACTGTTCGCTGGATGACTATAGGCATGCAGAGCAAGCATGGTTAGAATTTAGGTGTCGCACTTTTGGTGACTACATGTCTGCCTACTTAAAATTAGACGTCTATCTGCTGGTTGACGTGTTTGAGACTTCTAGGAAAGTCACATTAGAACAGGAAGCCTTAGACCCCGTCCATTTTGGTAGTCTACCGGGTCTGTCCTATCAGTCAGCCTTCAAGATGACGAAAGAGAGAATACATTTACTGCAAGATGCAGAAATGTACACGCTATTTGAACGTGGTATTAGGGGAGGCTTAACATCTGTCAACAAACATGTTGTCAACAGCACACAAGACATAGGATCGACCACGCATTTAATGTACATAGACCAAAATAATTTGTATGGGAGTGCACTATCCAAGCCTTTGCCACAGTCTGACTTCCAGTGGGTAGAGCCCCATGACATTGAATACGTCTCCAATCCAGCACACATCATGGCACTGGGAGATGAGGGCGACATAGGTTATTTATTTGAAGTCGACCTCATCTATCGAGACTGCATTAAGAATAGGACCGATGATTTTCCTCTCGCACCCGAATCTGGCATAGTCAGTCCAGATATGTTCTCTCCCTTTAAGGAAGAACACAATAAGCAATATGAGGCGGAAAATGGCTTAAAATATAAGCCCACTAGGAAGTTGTTGCTCACCCAATTGAACAAGCAGAATTATATCGTGCACTATTCCATCCTCAAATTCTATCTAGGTATGGGGATGCAACTTGACAAAGTCCATCGCTCTATCCAGTTTAGGAAGAAGCCCTTTCTAAAACCGTATATAGAATTTAATGGTAAGAAACGGGCTGAATCCAAGAAACCTTTCGAAAAGGACTTCTATAAATTTAAGAATAATGCCCTCTTTGGTAAAACCATGGAGGATGTAAGAAAGCGCATGGACTATCGTATCGTGACTGATCCGGAAACGAGTGTCAAGTTATGCCGCTCACCACTGTTTTGTCACCATGATGTCATTTCCGAAAACATCACTTGTTTTAAAATGTTAAAATCCAAAGTAGAACTTTGCAAGCCCATTTATGTCGGTCAAGCTTTCTTGGATCACTCCAAGTTAGAAATGTACAAGTTGTTTTACCACACCATTAGAACTTGTCCATTGATCGAACATGTAGAATTAATAGGAGGCGATACAGACTGCTTCTTCCTAGCTTTGACAACCACTAGACATAGACATCGGATAATATTGTAGCGACTAGACCGGACAGCGCCTATATAATACACTATCAGCTGATGGCCACAAGCGAATGTCGCTGCCGAGTGGCTTTAATTCTGAAAATTGTTTTATTATGCTATTTGTGTAAAAAAATAGTAGCGCAATTTTTGAATTAGCGAAATTTTTCTTAAATTTCCTCTGGCTGTAGAATGCTTTCTTTTGAAAATCCTAGATAATGTGCCTTGAAGTGACTGCAATCTTGAAAAGATAGATCGAAAATGAATTTACTCTTGGCGTGAATGAAATTGTTCGAGTAGATTTCGCATAATCTTCAGAGTACAGTTTCCATGCCACTAACTCCTGACTCAGGTCACCCCCTAAAAAATCGGTGTCAAGTCACTTCGACCCCCTGACATTTCGACCCCATAAATTAAGTCATCTTAATTGACCCTATGAAATGGGGTTATCAAATCAACGCTTCCGCATATAGTGCGTTTGCTACAGATATAGATAAATTGATGTGCTCGGTTCAATTTCCCGCCTATAAGCTGGCTGTTACAGGCTCCATCTGTCTGTTTCATCGATTCTAACATCTATCAAAGATTTGAAATTCTGCGCGTTGTGGGTTGTTTTTCCTGATGGATATTTCGGCTGTAATTTGCATTCATTTGTTAAAGTAAGGCTCATAGGGGTGTATTCTGCCTATCTGAAGTGGATTCAATCAGTGATAATCAATTATGGGGTAATAATTAATTTGTGGGGTCGAAATGTCAGGGGGTCGAAGTGACTAGTAACAAAAAAATCTATCACTTATACAGATTATTCCGCAGAACTGAGATATGGCGTCTCATTAATCATTTTCTGAACTTCGAGCGTCCCGGCTAAAGATAAGCAGCACCCGGAGTAACTGGGATTTGTCCTGGCCACTTCGGGCAAACAGCACTATTTTACATCATTTCTTGTGAGCGCGAAGGGCGAGTTTTCCCGAGTACAATGAAAACAGATTTATTACAACAGTGTGTACGTAAAATTTCTATTATCATGAGATTAAAGATAGGCTGTTCATTTGCAATTACCTGTGAAATTAAATGTCTTCTGCTGTTGCCAATTCGAAGTATTTAAGTCTGCAATTATGGACGATGCAATATCTCCCCATCTCTACTCTCTCTCAGCTGATAATAGACACGTGGTTATCGATATTTTAAATTCTCTCAATGTCATAATTGTTTTATATAAACAATATTTCCATGTCGCTACCGAACGGCTTTAAAGGCCACGGGAAATCAGCTGTGTCCGGTCTAGTCCTAATGATGTTATCCGATGTCTATGCCACTAGCCAAGTCAAGCAGGAAGACATTTTAAAATATTTAGCACCCAAGTTTGATAGTTCCAACTATCCCACTGACCATCCGCTTTACTCTACCACAAATAAAGCGAAGCTTGGCTGATTCAAGGATGAGTGTGCCGGCAAACAGATAGAGGAGATGATCTTGCTTCGTCCCAGGATGTACTCCATGAAGCTAAAATCCTCAGAGCTTTCTACAAAACGAGCAAAAGGCATCTCGAAGTCAATCGTTAGAAAAATGACACATAGGGACTATCAAGATGCCTTAGATTCACTTAAAATTAAAAAAGTAGAAATGACCATTTTAAAATCACAGTTGCATCAAGTCAGAACAACGACGTTTAGGAAACGAGGTCTCTCAGCTTGGGAAGACAAGCGATGCTGGATGAGTCCTAACCACTCATTACCGTACGGCCATACAGACACTCATCTACCTCCACCCAAGAGACAGAAACTTTCTCTTCCTCCGTCCGGCGATGTATGATGATGAATGCTTCCTCTCTGTTGTGGTTGATGATTTGCTTTTTCACTCTATGGCGTTTTCTATGGGGCGTTATGAGTGAGTCTCTTGTGACATACATCCAACTTCTGATCACTTCATATCATGACTTGCATATCAACTGGTTTTCCTGACTTTGTTTTGTCCCTGAGTGACTTTGTTTTCTCCGGTGATGTGAGCCATGAAAACTTTGTTTTCTGCTACCATCAGTATGACCTATGTGCGGTGCTATCAAAATCGGCTGTGATGATGAATAACATATCATGTACATACTGTGTCGTTTTCCTTTCACATAAAGTTGCGGTTCAAATAGGTGGGACTGACTTGGTAATAATGTCATAAGCATGTCACTGTTTGTAAGATAGGTGAAACATACAATGAAGTCAGAATCATTTCACTGTTTGCAAAGTTAGAAATAAAGTTGACGTTTGTAAAGTTAGAAATAAAGTTATACCATGTCGCTGTTTGTAAGATAGGTGAAATATAAATGAAGTCAGAATCACTTCACTGTTTGCAAAGTTAGAAATAAAGTTGACGTTTGTAAAGTTAGAAATAAAGTTGATGATTGTAAAGTTTGAATTGATGTTAGAATCATTTCAGAGTTTGCAAGATAGGTAAAGTATAAAATAAAGTGACAAGCATTTCACTGTTTGCAAGATAGGTGAAGTATAAAACAAAGTCAAAACCATGTTAGAGTTTGTAAGTTATCATCCTCACCAACGAATGTAACATCATGACGATTTCTTCGGCTTAGGAAACATCAAACACTTTGTTGACTCATGTCTATAAATAGCCCTGACTCATGAAGTGGTAAAGCACCAGTCAGTTAGATAAAAATCTAATCAGTCTTGCTAAACCTTTTCACCGACGTGTGTGAGCATCATTTCATGTCTATAAAAAGCGCTGACTCATCATAAAGCGATGAACCTTGTTGATGACCTTTTCATCCAACACGTGTGTGGGCGATAGCTCATTGCGATGACTCATTCAAACCACATCATGTGATTAACACGATTCTATTAACTGTGACCCATACAGACAACGGATTAAAGATTTAACAATGTCAGCTACTTTACTGATATCACGTAAACCAGTCATGATACAATGCCCGTTGTGAAACACTGCAATATGTACAGGATGCCACTTCCCAATCAGAGCAGCAGGAAAGAGTTCAGTTTCATGAAATATAAAATGATTACTGGTTTTAATGTTTGCTAGATTCACTAACATCTTCAATTGAACAGACACTACTATATTCTTCAATGTCAGGGGACTGAGGCGTAGATGAGGCATGAGTGTTCGCATTTTTTTGACGACTTCGTAACACATGGACTGCATCACGAAATGAGAAAGGTTTCCTAGGACTTGGATTTTGACGCAGCGAAAGATTTGAAAATTTCGACCGTTGCTCATGCCAATGACCAACAGTTGTGGACAACCGCGATGATATACTGAATCGGGAAGATGGGTATGCAACTGTTCTAAATCGATGTTTCTTCTGAGATTCATTTCGCGCATAGCGTTGATGATTCGGATCGGGAGCATGATTCACGAATGACATGAGGGTTGAGTGAACTTCCCTTTTATACCTTTCCCATGAGGATTTTGGAGTCACGATGTAGCAGTGATCATTATGTAGAATCATCTCTTGAATGCGAATAAATACATTGCCGTCTCCTACGTTAATGACACGGCAAGAGTTGGATAGGATTGAGCGATGCAACTTTCGTAGTTGAAAGCGTTCTAGAGTTATATGAAGTTGACGTTTCGTATCATGAAATGCAACACACTGACGTTTCCATGATACATAGAGGCATGCTGATAATTTCCACATGATCATAATTCAAACGTCAGTGAAGAAGGGTATGCCTAAGAAAGAAGGAGAGAGTCATGTTCATGTGTGGCGTGGTGAGTGTACATTTTCTTTCTTGATAAGGTGGCCGTTAGGCCGCGGTCTCATAAAGACCGATGGTGCGTTCTCAGTGTGTGTGGAGAGTGTTAGTGTTAGTGTAATTTATCATCATCAACATGGGCATAATTTTTGAAGGTTATGGAGACAAGATAGGGATTCAACGTAAACAACCTTCCGTCCCAGCGCGGACCCATGTAGATGGTTTGAATTTTAATTTCGAATGAGTAGAATCCTTTTCCCAAAATGGGCAGAGGTTTGCAATTGAGTAAGTCGAATTCGCCGCCCTCCTTTTCATGGATGATGAGACAGTGTCTATCCATATGAACATACATGTATAGTCTTTCCATGATGGGAACTTGTGGCCGCTTCCCATTGTGTCGAACAATTTCTTTGGGAATGGTGAGATTTTCTTTCAGGAATGTTTCAAGAGTATTGAATTGTAACAGTGTCCAATGGTCTAACGGTACACACACAGCGAGTCCATACTTTGTTGACATAACCTTTAGATAAGCCATCCGATGACTTAGAGTTTTTATGGTCACGACTTCTCCATGATGATTTACCTTTAGATTGAAAGCATTTTTGCCCGATGCTAAAGTAAGGGAGTTCAGTGTACCCACTGCGAGAGCAGAGGAGTTGATGGCTTCGAGCAACTGCATGGTTAGCGCAAGGACGGAAATGATTGCCATGAGCTCAGTCGTCCGTTTTATAAGCAGACCTAGCTCCAATCACATGCGTTTCCCTTTTCACGTTTTCCCTGTCTTTGTTGCGTGACAAAGAGTTGTCACACGTGAACTTTTGACTGCGTAGGTGAAAACCTTTCCTATTTATATACAAAGTCGTTCTAGTCCTCACAAAGACTTTGGTGACACACCCCTTCTAACGAAGAAACACGCATTCATTTATCTAACAAAGAGCCTGATAGTAATGCACAAAGCGCAATGACTCATGTTTCTCTATACACCATTACAAAATACTCAGTGAAAAAGTCTTTATTTCATCTACACAACATGTCGAGCATCAAACAAAGTCGTAGATGTAAACACACTCAGTTGAATCATGATATGTTTAACAACGCACACATTTCCTTCCATCGTCTCTGTTATTCTCTCCATAGCTTTCTCCATATGACGCACATTAAATTGATCACTAAGAGCAATCCACTCTGTGCAATAAGATCCAAAGCGAAGTGGTTTTTTCAAATCTTTCAACTCTATATAAGCAACGAGTCTATTCTTTACATCTTAAGGTTGTAAACTCTCTATTAATCTTTTGAGGAGAGAAAGGCTTTCAGTTAGCGCTACTTTCATATCATTTATCTTCATTTTACATGTAGGTTTCCAATCTTGTAAAAATCCATCGAATCCTTCTTGATCAAGTGTCAAAACACATACCTCGTTACTTAGTGTACGATGCGCCATCATAAACGTTGTGACTATAGATTTCATATTGTTTCAATGACTTCCACTATGAATAAAACAGATATAACAATCATGTTCCACTGTAAGTTTATTCAACATCAGTCAAAATTCACAAGTACAGAATACACTTCATGAAAAGATCATCACTCATTCACAACGAGCAAAAACATGTTTTACATACAACCATGCTGTTGACAATAATATAGATACAGTTCATAAACGTCATATAGACTACAATGCCAGCGTGAAGAGAGTTTTCAATGTAGGTGGCTCTTTTTCTAGTATTACGATGGGATGGTGGTCTGTACAGGTGATGTATCTCACCGAAACATACAGCCATGTCAAAAATCATTTCATCTCTAAACTTTCTCTGATCACAATGCATATGATAGTCTTGTCTTACACGATCTACCCAACATGGTAAATATAAATTATCAATGTGCAACTGAAGTGTTACTGCTTCTCGTTCAGAATCATTTCCTAATATTTTAACAATATGAAAACTTGACAGCCACCGTTTGAAATCACTTATCAAATACGTTTCATTTACAAATCCAATATAAATCAAAATAGAAGGATCGAGTCCATGCACATGACGCCGTGACCATTCGTCTTTGTGTGGAGGACAGCATGCGAATCTATGATATACACTAACAACAGTTTGATCACTTTCTCTCATTGCAATAGCACTCAATTCCTGCATGGGTGTTCCCTCACTGTCTATGAAGATGACAACCTGCAATATCAAAAAGAACTAATCAAAATATAATACATTGAGCAGGAACTTTACAAGGATGTCTGTCCTTTACATAACAAAAGATACATACAACATGATTACAATGTTTTAATTGAACATAACGCGCAAGACCGCGTTTTCCACATTCACTACATACTAACTGATTACAATACTTAAGATTTCTCTTTGGTGGTAGCACCATCTTTCTTTGATGTGCGACGACGTTTAGGTTTGGTGACAGGTTCTTGACACTCTTTGACACAAGAATCAATGACTTTCTCAATGTGATCAAGTCCTGTTAACTCAGGTTGATGATGAATTTGAGCAATGCGCAAATTGAGAGAAATCAAATTGCCGTCAGATTGATGAGGTCCAACATAAACAGCAGGCACCTCAATATGAAAGGAATAAAAGCCTGCACCTAGCGATGACAATTCTGTTTCAAGTGACTGTTCAATTGTCACTCCTGAAGTGACTTTACAATACTTGCTTTGCAAAATGTAGCAGCGAGTGCCGCGATACAATGGTTTATAATAAGAAGTTTTCTTTTCTGGCCACAACTGTAATAGTTCAGTAGGAATATGAGCCTCTTGCCTTACAACGTCTTCTAAAATGTCAAGCTGCTGACGCAACCAATTATCAATAGGGATACTCAGGTTTTGACCGCAACGATTTACTTGCGTATCCACTTTTGGTAAGTATACCGCCGGCGTTTGAAGATAGAGTCGAACACCGTTGTAGCGCACTTGTTGTTTGTAGGTAGGATAGCCGTGAATTAGCTTTTCAATTTTCGGATTCCACAGCTCCAGATGTTGAGGATTCAGTGATGCAGCAGTTGGAGTAGGATTCGTGGCCATGGCAGTCTGTAACGAAAGAATACCACTACGTACATTCATGATCATCAGAGAAGTCACCAAAATCTAAGTCTTCGTCATCGTCCAGTAAATTAAATGTCTTGGGCTTAGGACCCGAATTAAGCTTCAATTCCCTAAAAGACTTAAAGGTAAAGAGGCCAGGTGGTGGAGGTGGTGGTGGTGATGTTTTAACAAAACAAGCTTGTACAATCATCGGCTACACACTCTCCTGCGTCTCTCTTCTAAAATGTTGGTAAGGTTTAGGCCACACAGTCATGACACTCACTTGTAAATTTGCAAACAGGATTGATCAGACAAAATTGAGACGGAGAATGGCTTGAGCAAGTCACACACGCTTTCCAAGTCAAGAGAATGAAATGAAGAGAAAATGGGGAGACGTCTGCTTTTATAGTCTCCTGCGAATCCACATTTGACACTATGAGAGCCAATCAGAGACCTCCGTATCTCCCCTGACTTCGTTGCGGCAGGGAAAAGGAGGCACGCGGACGACTGACTCATGATTGTTTTTCCGAAATCTTGTAGTCAAATCTAGTTTAGCACATTGAGTTGAATATGAATGTGTTTTATGCGACATAATAGTAAGATGGATTCATGCTCTTGAAATGAATCCAGTCGAGATGCAATTTTCGCCATTTGTCGCTGGTAGAAATCTTTTGGATCATGTATCGTCTCTGCAGAATAGGATGCAAAATGAAACACTACACGTTCACCTGCATGTTCATCAGTCACTTTCTCAAATTCAATCTCTGCAACTAATCGTCCTTTCACATCTTTATTCATCAAACTGTCCATGAGCAGTTGGACAACGAAGTAACCTTTAGCGATAGCAAATTCCAAGTCTGCCTTTTCATGATGAAATGAGATGATGTAGTCCCTAATCACACCATGAAGACTTTGTCGATGAAAACGTAGTGAACAAAATTCATTCGTAAACTCTACTGCATCTGTCATCTTTCTTCCTATCACTTCGGAGACATAGCATGAATGACATTCAGGTGTAAAATGTCACGCTGATTCCAAATCTGGTCTCTGTTTTCCACTCCGAGGCTTCGTTCACCCGCTAGAGCCAGTTTCGTAAAAATTCTATCTCTGTCGTTTTTCGCCAATTTCCAAAATTTTTAATGGTGTCTCACATCTAAACGAAGGCAGACATGAACAAGCCATTTCTTCCACTGAATTTTTCTCACTCCTAGCTTTCAAATGAGTTATCACACGACTTTCTACGATCTCTAGAACCAAAGTTGGAAGATCGCTGCCGAGGGGGGGACGTCCCAAAAAGTTTTTGTCTCCGATTTCGCTGGAAACAACCTTCCTAACCCAAAATTTCACGTATACTCCGAATCTGGCCTCCGTTTTCCCATTCAAGCACTCCTTCATGCCGAAAAATGGCCTTTCTCATCCCAAAACGACCAAATCCCGCCTTTTTCTAACTCTGCCGTTTTCAGAGATTCCCCTTGCCTCACAGGAAAACTCCTCCTTCCTTCCTTCCTCACCCAAAATTTCACGTGGACTCCGAATATGAACTCCGTTTTCCCATCCAAACCCTCCTTCATGCCGAATTCCAGCCTTTCTTATCCCAAAGCTACCAAAACCCACCTTTTCTCACTCTATCCTTCCTAGACTCCTACCCTTGCTGCTCCTCCTTCCTTCCTTCATTCCAGAGGTGGGGGGAGGGAACGGTTTCCTCCTCTCGGACCCATTTCTCCCATCACATCCTTGGCGAACTCCCTCACCTGCTTCCTTCCTTCCAGAGGGGGGGGCTGAGTCAACATGATGACTCATCATTGCACATTTTGGACTTGCGTCTGGGACGGGCTTACTACTTACTAAGCCAAGTCTTGATAGTAATCTGTGGCACTACACAATGATTTAATCGATTATTTGACGACATATTCCATGTCAAAAGGTAATACATAGTATTCATATTGTTTGAATAGTTACATCTATAGAGTAGGCCCTATATGGTACTATCTTCATCTATCAAGATAAAATTTTCGCTAGAGAGTAGTGCCCCATACACAGAGCATGAAATGATATAATGCAACACTGAAATAAAGACCCTTCTAGAAAAGTTATCAGAACACTCAAATCGTAAACTTGTTGAAGATACCATAGAGAAGGTAATAGCAGCTGCTTAGCCGAAAACGAAAGCACTGTGATAATTAAAAGATAAACTAACGTATAAGAATTCATTCAATCCCACAATAACACCTGCAGTAAGTCTGAATATAAATTATATTCGGCCGAATACAACATTCTGGTGTACTTGTACATTGCGCGCGCAGAAAACAAAATATTTAATTCTGTGCTTTGAGCCGTTCCACAAAAATAATCTTCGGTACGTGCTTGTTCTCTTAGTTGAATTGACTTGTATTGCGCTATCTTCTGTGTGTCATAAAGACTTGTTGTTTGTGCTTTTGATGATTATAGCTCCATTGGCTTGAAGCTTTGAATATATTATTTCATTTCTGATAAACTTGTATTTTCTGATTAACTTTTTTCTGGGTGTCGTAAATCTTAATTTGAAGTAGTCGCGATCAAAGGATTCAGTAAGTCCTGGGACCGAAGTATTATTGGCTTGTTCAATATTCCGCCAAAGGAACCAAATTCAATAACCCAACATTACACATGTACGAGAACTCTTGTCCAGGAAATCAGACTTGGATAATTCAGATGATTGGCCACGCGATGAACGCTGATAAATACTCAAAATTGAAATCCAACGCGATAAAGAATTCGAGGTAAATGAGATAAATTGCCATGATCAGGGGACAAAATTTTACAGTTTTGAATAATGTCACTCTAACTTTCCGATATAAGTATAAGGTCAATATACGATCGATGTCTGCCGTGACAGCAAGTGTATTATTGTGATTGTACAAATCGATAATCAGAGACACTAATAGTTATATCGAATATGTGTTATAATAGGTGATAAATATATTTAAGCCATTGTTATCCCAGCATGGAAAATGAACACAAATGATATCAATTCTGGTTTTTATGAATCGTGAATAATTAGAGCACAGATTCGAGAGCTCTCACATACAACTGGAGTAGATATTTCGTCATTATGCCGACGACAAACAATAGCAATCCCACTATGTCGACGTCTTTTACATCGGTGTGGAGTGCTTATTCCTGAAAATAATGCAGTTTCTAGCTCAATGTCATTTCAATGTAATTCAGTGGACAATAATGTCCAGAATTCTCTTCATTCATTTAGCAACCCCGAAGGCCATATACTTGATTTTTGATGCTGGTATGAACTCACTCATTCTTCTTCAGAGAGGAAGTCACAAACAAGCACACAATTTTTAGATGCAATGTATTTGTTGACAGACTTTGGATACTTTCAGAATTAAACGGAGCATCGATTGAACCGAATAATTAATGCATTTTATTAACCCTAAGTCATACTATCTTGAACATGATCATACATCATGCTGTTGTATATGTCAAGACATCAGTCCAGATTCAAAATTTTCTTGCATCCATGCTTGTGATTTGAAATTGAGTTAATAATTTGACATACAATGGCTGTAAGGATAAACACAATGACTGTAAGAAGAGAATAATCTACGCTTCCTTTATGCGCAAAATGAGAGGAATGGAAATGAATGGCTTTGGATATTTCCATGGGCTATGGCAAATGGCACTCCAATTTTTTTTAAAATATAATAATACATATAATAATAAATATAATAATACAGTTTCTATAGTATTCAGAAGTCCGTGACTATTAAATAGAAATCAGCAATACCATAGAAAGTCCTTATACTGTTGTCTACTTCTATGGCCTATTACCTAATAAATTCCATGTATGACAAACGGAAGCCATCAGATTGCAGGTAAAATATGCGTTATGATAGATATCACACGATTTTTTCAAGCATTTTCCTATAATGCACTCTGGCCAGCGGTAGTCGGTTGCTATGTTGATAATATTTTCAAATATCTTTTGGTATCCTATACTGAGCATGACTTGCACTTGAGTTGCATCTTGCCAACACTATTGTGCGCAACAAGCAGTTACTGGATGAAGGATCTTTTGACCAATCCAACGATAAATCTAAAGTATGGTAAATGCAAGCAAAGCATTCTGTCCAATCATTAAAACACCAAAATATTTTGACATTTCCATAACAACAATTTTTGTATTAGCTACCTTATCGTCAATCATTGGATTCATTCTCAACGTTGTTGCAATTCGAGTTATAAAAGAAACAGGAAATTCCGACTCAGTGCCCATCACTAGTCGGATACAGCAATGGATATTCACTGGAATCGCAATAAAATCAGTAGCAATTATTCCGTGTAGCATCATACGCCTTATATATTACCTTTCTCTTCGCGTGCTCATAAGTCAGGAACATGCAATTCTAATTTCGATTATCTATGTCATCTCTAAATCCATTCTGACTGGTCCGGGTTACTATCCTATGATACTCCTGCTTGTACTAAACGTGAGGCATATAATCATGGTGAGAAACCCATATGGGAGTATTAAAGACAGACATATCTATTCCGTGGCAGCATCGGTTTTATTTGTTCTGACAATTCTGGGCATTTTCAGAGGTTTAAATAACTATTTCGGATATTGTGATGGCATGCTGAAGTATGATGCATTTATAAAGGATGGCTTTGTAATAAATGCTCTGCATATACTGCTTTTTACCGCTTTTTCTGCTTTTTATGCTATCCTTGCAGTATGCACTTATTTGGCCATCAAAATGAAAACTGGTAGATTAAATAGATTCCAGTCATATAACATGCGGGCTCGGAAATCGATGAAAATATCTAAATTTTCAAAATACATCATTAGCTTCAATATTGCTTCACTAATTTGCAGCTTTCAGATATATCATTATGTATTGAGTATAGTGCTGAAAAACAGTACGATTAGGCCTAAATCGTTAAATATCTTTGATGCTACTATTATGATGTGCTTTGCATCCGTTGTCGAATCCTTTGAAGGACTGGTATTTGTTGGTTTCTATCTTAGATATGACAAAAAATTTCGACATAAATTCAGCAAGTTCCTTTTCATGCCATCCTGTGAATCACGCAAAAAACTTTGCTCCTGTTCTTTCCTAGCATGCAAAAATAAAAATGAACTTGACACGACATGCTCGTATTATACAACCCCTAATGCCTCAAGATAGTGCTTGCAAGCTTTGCAATTTTTCCATAATCCAGTTAATTGAAATGATCTTTTTAGTATCTTTTGGTTGTGAATAAAATTTTACTTCTAGAACAATGTTATGGTTTTGATTTGCTCTTAATTAAAGTTGAAGATTTACAGTCGTCATTACTTAACAAAAATGTAGGCTATCACCTTAGGCTATCTGAAAATCAGCAACCGCATTCATTCGCCGATAGACGGTTAAGTGATCAATCAGAGATAGGACTTTTCGGCTCCATTATTTGAATATTTGAACAATTTGCGTGATTTTGGACGTGGTAGCAGAGAAAAAGGAGCAGCGAAAATGTTTGGAGCATAGAGTGTCGACTCAAACAAGTATCTGTATACAGTGAAAATTTTTGTATGAAGAGATACAGTTTTTTGCAGAGATTACGTTCCTGCGGTCCAAAAAATTATTTGAGTATTCTTTAGAAAGTTAATTATCTTCAAATTACTCCTGCATTTATATACTGTCAAGATGAAGACCTTTTATAAGAAGTATGAAACAAGTTGGAAATCAAAGGGAATGAACATTTGGTAACAAGCATCTTAATTGAGCGGAAATTAAGCTGATTATCAAAGGAGATTCATGAGCTGTATTATAATGCAAGTCTTCATAAAAACGTCGACATCTTTTTATGTTTTCTTGGCTGAAATTTCAAGTTTTAATTCCACTTTTATCGGTATAATTGATTTTGTGATTAACTAAAATCTGAATATAGCAATGCATCTTTTAACTTAATTGTGATCATTGTCAGTGGTTATTTTATTTTGCTCTACCAGTGGCAGGCATAGAAATTGATAACAGTATAACCTCTAGAATGGAAGTAAAGCTTCATGCAATACACAATAGTGGCACAAAAATCGCACGCATTTTGACTTAGATTCGCTTATCAACGGCTGTATGATTTGGTTAGAATCAGTCACATGTTCGATTCTAAGCTTTTCATTGGTGGTTCATGCCCCAACTTAGTTCCCCCGGATGTGCCGCGACCTTCAGTCAATTTCCATTCTAGTCAACTTCAGATAAACAACAATCTATTTCTATGGTGGCAGGTTATAGCTTGTGATATACAAGGTGTTTCAAAAGTAGGCTAACAGTTGATTTTGCCCTAGGAAATCTATGTTGACCGTTCTATTGGCGATTTACACCTGAATCAGTCGATGGATATCCATGATCAGTCCAACATGAGCCATAGACTTCGAAGTAATTGCTACTATCATTTAGAAGTCTATGCAGTAGCATTCCATTGGCAAAGGAATTTTGAAATCTATCATGGACAAGATATAGCACCAATCTGACATTACGTACATGGATATGTTCAATTAATTTGATTTGAATCAAACACTGTTAGCTTGACTTGAAGTGAATTAAACAAGCTTGAAGCTTTTTTGAATTTGCTGCTTCTGTCATGTCAGGTCATCTAAAGATGAGATTGGATTTTGAAATCCTATGGAAAAATAAAGAAGATGATGTGGGTCGTATGGAATGGAAGGATCCTTTCACAGCAATCCTCCATCAAATTTGCTATTTATCGCATTCGAGATAAATTTGAAAAAAGCCGTTTCGGTAGAGAATGCACCGAAGTCAGGAATCAGATGGAAATTCGAATTGATTGATTTGAAACAAAATTGGAAAAATGCTGAATGAAAAGGTGCGAATGGAATGATGAGATGCCTTCTTCACAGCAATCCATTCAGATTTTTTTTTTATCGCATCGAGATTAAAATTGAAAAGACCGGTTCGGGTAGAGAATGCACCGAAAGTCAGGACGCCCTCGATCAGTTTCAATAACATCAAACGAGGAGCTAGTGGCCCAAACATTTGTTCAAAGTCCGAAGAAGTCAACAAGAAGAGCCTCATTGGAGTTGGACATTTCTCTAAGCTCTACTTGGAGACTGATGAGGAAAGTTGAGTTGAAACCATACCGACCAGACACCTGCATGCCATACTGACGCTAACTGCTACCGGCTGATGATGCCACGTTGCTGTTGTTGTCGGTGTGCTTTGTCGGGAAATTCGGTTTGCTTGACATTGAAGAAATGGTTGGTTTGGTCTTCTGACGTTTAGTTTCAAAACTATCAGGTCACGTAATATACTATAACCTCTGGTTGGTTCTGAAAAAAAATCCGCACATAACAAACAATGAGAGAGCAAAGCAGCCTGGCTACCGTCTGGGCCGGGTATGTCAAGCAACGGTGTGATTGGGCCAGTATTTTTTGAAAGAACTGTGACGGCTGAGGTGTACCTTCAAATGCTCCAATCCTTTGCGATTCCTGAGATGCAGTCATTGAACAACTTCAATGAGCTGTACTTTCAGCAGGATGGTGCACCAGCACATTTTGCAGTGAGTGTCAGAAGCTATCTGAATGACACTTTTCCAGGAAAGCGGATCGGGAGATGTGGTAGCATCCTTTGGCCTCCTCGCTCTCCCGATCTAACTCCGATGGACTTTTTCTTTTGGGGCGTTGTAAAGGAGAAAGTGTACGGACGAAAACCTCACACACTTTCTCAACTCCGCTCCTACATCACAGATGCCTGTTGAGATCAGTGATGACAGGAACTTATGCAGAACTGTGGTGCCCACGTGTGGCCGAAAGACTACAAGAATGTGCCGATGTCCATGGTGGACATTTTGAGCATTTGCGTTCGTGAATTTTTGCAACTTTAAGTTGATTAATTTTTTGATATGTTGAATAGGCCTTGGTTATTCATTTGTTCATTTTTTTGTTAGGAAACCAAGCAAACAAAATGGTAGTTGTTTTAATGTTAATACCTTTATTAATTTCAGCCTCCTCTAGGCCATCGTCAGAAGCTTCTGACGATGGTCTAAGAGGAGGCTGGAATTAACAAAGGTGAAGGACATTTGGATGTCAGCTGTTCTTCCTTCTTCGCCTCCCTGTCTTGTGTTGACGACAGCGTCTTCGTGCACCAGGGGCTGGGAGGGCGCGGAGGGGGCGCGGAGTGTCATTGTTTCTTCTTTTGCAGTAACACTGAAACACACTTACTATCTTGTTTACATGGTTTCCTAATTTTTTTTTTTTTTTTTTTTGTTTGGTTGGTTAGTTATTCGACTTCTCATGATCGGTATATAGATAAATTTTGGTTGAAGTGAAATAGTATGAATGAAAAAACACTGGAGATAAGATAGATATTTTGATATGATTTACGATGTCAAAGAGTATTATATTTTTTTTTGCCCCGAATACAAGGCATATTTATTATTCTGTGAATCGTGAAAAAAGATTAATTATACATAGCTTATATTAGCTTAGCATTTTAAGATTTTCTTTCCAGCTTATTTTTTTTACTTAGCCTACTTGAAAACACAACAATATATATAATATATATATTTATATATATATATATATATATATATGATCACGCTCAAGAAAGTGCTCTTGTTAATAAGACTATGTATTCAAGTGATAGTAACCCATCGGATTGCTAATTTAGCAAATTGCCTCTCCATACACAGGTTGACAGGACACGGAGGATTTATAAAATGCCATTATTCCTTCTGTTTTGCTATCACGATCAGTCAAATCGAAAATTTCCAGGGTTGCCGTGGGTATGGGTATTGAGGCCATCCCCACAGCTCTTATAGCGCTTCTATGGGGATTCTGAAAATTTTTGACATTCAGTAGAAGCAATCAGAACTGACATCATATCACACAATTAAGTTAAATCAAAAAAGTATCACGTAGCCTACCCATCTCACCACTTAACATGCATGAAATATCAATGCTCATCATTTTCACATTAGTAACACACGTTCAATAATTTTGACTGACTTATAATGATAGTTCCAGGTGCGTCAAGGACGTCTGAAGTGGAAGAATTCTGCAAGTCTCCTTTACTGCAGAGCGGAATGAAGACTTACAAATATTAGCTCTAATAGTATAAATATTTCAGATAAAATTATTTGTGATATAATTAAGCTTGCGTGATAAAAGCGATTAAAAATTATTAGCCTAGATTTTAAATTGGGTCCAGCCCAAAAAGCAAGACACATGAATATGTTGAATGATTTTCGTCGGGTGCATGAACACTGTGATAAAGATTTCTCACACCAAATCATTCAACTGTAAGCCATAGTTATAGTTATAATGAATTATTAATAATTAGTAAGCAGTCATAGTTATAATGTTATAATGAAAGCGCAGATTTTTCACTTGTCCATGACTTGTCAGAACTTTCATTTTTATCTGATAGGCATCCTTAACTCCACACTTAAGTGTACCTCAATATATGGTTCATTGTGCTGCATTTCATCACCATGCACAAATGGGTCAACATCCTCCAAGTTCTTGTGCAATAATTCGGTGACGTGAGTGGTCGAGAAAATCAGGATGATTTTCATCGAAGTCTATATCTATAATAGTAGATTAAATTGATTCAAAGCTTTTTCCTTCACCACGTGTAATCGATTTCTACTATCGAATTCTAGACTTGAGATATTCTCTTCTTTACTTCTTTATCGGCATTGATGGAGATAGAATTATCAATGATTGCTACATTAATTCAATTAACGAATATTAAACGGGAATGTTCACACATATGAACATGGCATGATCCGCTGAGTAGTAAACGATGGCTATAACACACACTGCTAGATCGCAAACATATAGTGAAGGCCTACCATAAGAATTTCTGAGAGGTGCCTTTTGTGACGGAGTGACAGTTTTGAAGGACTGGCAGTGTAGCAACACATGAATTTTTTTAATTTATGTTCAACCATGTCTTTGTATGTTGATAGACTTCCTATTATTTGAAAATAGTACCACTATAAGCAACCAAACAAATGAAAAATCCTCACATTGGGAACCCCAAATACCAATGTACAGGACAGCCCAGGATTATATTCTCACAAGTGGAACACGTGAAGCTCGTATATAATCTATCAAAACAGTCAAATAGGTGCACTTAAAATTCTTTGCAGTAAAAAACGAGTCTTCACAAAAAACAGTTGACTGAAAATATTGTGGGGACATTGAGGTCCTTCAGGTTAAAACAGTTAAAAGGTTAAAAGGATTAACAGTCAAAATTCCAATAGATATATTGATAAATATTCATGCTTGCCTTTGTGAAACTTACTGTACTTAATCACGATTGTCTACAGCGAGGAATTTCAGCATAGTTCTTTTGAAATGAATGTGTGCATATTTCCTGAGAATACTTCGCATAACATGTACACATGACGCAATGTTAGCTTAGGCTTGATTTTACTTGATGTAGACTGGTTGCTTAGTGCTATAACAGCGAACGGTAAAAGGCGAATATAAGAAACATCGAAATTTCAAAATAGCGAAATATATAAATAGCGTACTATGCAATGCTCGAGTGTTGTGCAGAACTAAGTACAATCTCGCATTAAACTTTCATCTCAACATTTTAATGAGACCATGTTTCCTTTAGTCTACATGCAGTTGTTGAATTTTTATACAAATGTGTTTCCTTTAAGGGAACGGTAATGTAAAAATTGTACCCTTAAAATGATCCTATAGCAAAATGAAGTAGGATCGACATGGTCAATAACTAGGTTAAGTGAACCAAAAATCCAAAGTGAGTAGAAGAGGAAGTTTGAAAAACACAAGCTGATCAATAACCGATTTTTATAGAAGCAAAGAAATAAAGACAATGTCGTCATACTATTAAAAAAGGGAGTCGTTGAAGTTAGCACCAACTTCAACACCAACTTTTTGAATAGAGTTTGTACAGAATAGAAAACCACATATAGCCTACAGGTACTATTAATGACGCAGAGTCTGTACAGACGAGAACTTTTTCAAAATTCGAACTCCTTCACTTTCAAAATTCAAATTTAAATTCGAAAAATTGGTGTAAGTATTGGTGCTACCTAGTTAGCAAGTTTGTACAGCATTCCCATGGAAAAATTCAGATGCAAGAACAAGAAACTGAGTTTATACAGCAACTTCCAGCATTTTCCCTACACGAACAACCGGTAAAAGCTGCCAAAAACCGATTTTTTTCAAAAAATGAATAGCTTTTCCAGAAAAGTACTTGGTGCTACATGGAAACTGAGTTTGTACAGTGCTTTAACCGGTGGAATAGTGTTCTACTAATCGAGTCTGAGTTTGAACACACACTTCTCCGACACTCCAGTACTCCTACGACCGGTAAATACCGGTTATTATACAGTAACTACAAGAATACTGCCCATTTATGAACATGGTATGATAAGTTTCTCTAAATTGGCCGTCAAAGTAGGCGACATCAAGGTCTGTTTTGCCTCGTCATTTGGGCGATTGCGACATGGTCTGGAGGGTTATTGCGATGAAGTTCCTTGCGAACTAAATCCCGATGATCGGTTGGAAAGGTAATATGAAATGATGGTGATGTATTTTGCTCCTGTCCTAATAATAGAGCAACTGATCTTTACAAGAAAATCGTAAGTGCCCGAATGCTACCTAGAATAGAGATTTTCACATATGGTAGCGAATCTTGGTCTATTTGTAGTTTCAGAATTGATTTCGTTTATTTTTTCGATAGATTTATGTTTATGTGAGATAAAAATTGCTAGAGTGTTTATAGTATGTATATAATATGCGTATTTTGAAGCTGAATACGCCTATTTTTAAATAGGATACATACATGAAATGCTACAACTGATCTACGTCCAAAAACAGAATTAGCCTATTTTAGAAATATACGAGCGTATTGGAGAAAAGAATATCAGAATTAAGCCCTAAATATCGTAAAGGGTTCTCATTCTTTCTGGACGTAGATCCTTTCGTATGATTGACTTGAAATTGCACCTAGCTGTTGTTAATCGATCGAAATCAAAGTAAGTATATAAGGGAAGTATGGAATCAATGGTTGATTTGTGGCGACAGCTATGATATTACTTTTTCGCCAGCTCTTATAAGCAGTTTTATTTGATATCGCAATTGACAACAGAATAGTATTGAAATATTGAATGGAAGGGACTGAATAGCTATGTCAAAACTATGAAGTAGTGAAAAATTACATAGTTATCCTTAGACATCTGGAAGACAAAAACATGAGATGGAGATCCATTTCTATGGTTAAAATGCTAGATTCTATTTGGCATAGAAATTAATTGATTAATAAGGTACGGTACTTAATAGACGACTACAAAGCACTCTATACAATTTAAGGGGGGACTTATGATTGCATTAATGTACTGTGTATGAACGTGTTTACAAACTTTTGCCCACTGAACATCTGAAAATCTTTGTATCGAATCTAGAAATACTTCATTTTCTTATTGATAACCAGTTGCACATACATTCATTGATCAGTTTTAGATTTCCATTCATGAATGTATGTAGGAAACATGGTGGACCTTGCCTACATTATGTACTATTTTAGTCCCAATTTTTTCATCTGATTATGAAAGCATCCTATGCGAAATTTAATAATTTGTTTATTGACATCCTAACATCTCATTTTCTTCTTACATCAGAGTATTCCTTGTATTTCCTTCTATGATCAATAGCAGTATTTGATGATCCGTGTTGAGATCACAATTTATGAACACTTTGATCGAAATCCATGAACTCGAAACAAGCTTGGATCTTGAGCATTGCACCCTATTGTCGTTTGATGCATCTATGATTTCAAAATATGCTGATGACGATCTTATTGACACAGGAGTGTATCTAAAACTTGAGCGACAAAAATCAAACTTCTCTAGCAGTTATTACATTTATTATACCGTCGATTGTTTTACAGATATTAGTGATAAATTGCAAGCAACATTTCTATCAAGGGTGTTGTTTTTACCGTGATTTTTTAAGTGCATTTGTAATTGTTTTGACTACAATTTGTTGACACAACTTAGGCATTTTCAGCGATGTTCCTCTTTTCTATACCTTGTGGTTGTTTTTCTATATGCGTTTTGGATTGTCCGATCATTATCGTATTTAAGATATTCGGCCTTCATTGCATAAATGTCGCAGGTCATTTTTATCTATTCTGACCTTTCTATGCTGTGCTTCCCACTGTAATAGATTATGCAAAAATTTAAAAATGTATATTCATCTGTCGTCCTTCTCCCATGTCAGCATCTGGATTTGGTGCAGCTATTCATTTTTGGAGCACCGCCTATATTATGCTTTCCACCCGCACCCTTTATGACGTACATGGCCGTTTTCCAGAGTTTTGTGTATCATTCTCAGTAGATGTCATATTTTGATGGATAATAACATTTCTTGAAACTTTTATTGTTTTAATTGACGCCTCATTACTGGAGGTTAGCGATTCAACTGACAGTTGAATTTTGAAAAAAAACATCGCATCGTCATTTTAGTTACTGTATAATAACCGGTATTTACCGGTCGTAGGAGTACTGGAGTGTCGGAGAAGTGTGTGTTCAAACTCAGACTAGATTAGTAGAACACTATTCCACCGGTTAAAGCACTGTACAAACTCAGTTTCCATGTAGCACCAAGTACTTTTCTGGAAAAGCTATTCATTTTTTGAAAAAAATCGGTTTTTGGCAGTTTTTACCGGTTGTTCGTGTAGGGAAAATGCTGGAAGTTGCTGTATAAACTCAGTTTCTTGTTCTTGCATCTGAATTTTTCCATGGGAATGCTGTACAAACTTGCTAACTAGGTAGCACCAATACTTACACCAATTTTTCGAAATTAAATTTGAATTTTGAAAGTGAAGGAGTTCGAATTTTGAAAAAGTTCTCGTCTGTACAGAATCTGCGTCATTAATAGTACCTGTAGGCTATATGTGGTTTTCTATTCTGTACAAACTCTATTCAAAAACTTGGTGTTGAAGTTGGTGCTAACTTCAACGACATATTGAATCAGATATTTTGTACAAACAGGAAATAGAGAAGATCAAGCAAGGTTAGACATGGCAGCACGAGGTGCATGGGGGAGCATGGAGAATAGTTTTTTTTGATGTTCGGGTTACAAATCCATTTTCTACATCAAAAGCAAACGAAAAGGAAAAGAAGCGTTTTTTTGAAGAGCGAATAATAAACATTGAAAAGGGATATTTTTCTCCTGTAATTTTTACACTACTGGTGGCACTGGTCCGTCTGCTTGACTATTCCACAAAAGACTCGCGAATTTGCTTTCACAAAAATATGGTGAAAACTATTCAGACATAATGGGGTATATTCGCACAAAAATATGTTTCATCATGATCCGCAGTTTAGGAATATCTCTGAGAGGATTTCGCCGGAATAAGAACATTGATGTTCCTCTCTCAGATATTCCCTTCAACATCATCCCGCAAATGCGCGAATATGAGCATTTCTAGCTGGCTCAAGTAAATTCATTTGTATCTTTTTTGTCGCATTTTTGCACACAAATTTTTATGACTTTTACTTGCCTTTAGCTGTATAAATTTAAGTGCTTGTTACCATCATTTATGGATCATGTATCTCTTCATAAAGATTGCAGAATGCCAGTTCGCCTGGGCATTGAATAGAAAGGTGTTCTCAGACTTGAACATCTTTGTTTTGCTTAAGTTGTTCCAAGTCTGAGGACTGGCTATATCCATGGGCTCATAAGTATACCAGATTATTATATAGTTGTAGAATCGTATTTCAGAATCCCTTCTATATTTGATAAATTTATTCCCAGGGAAAATCTTGGTAGAGAGGGATTCTATCGCAGAAATCCATGGTTCTAATAATCTGGCATACTTTATAACGGATAGAGGATAGCTATACGATTCTCTGACATAGCTCGTGAAATTATTTGATATATCCCTCGTGCTAAAGCCCTCGGGATTCATCAAATAATTACCCTCTCTATATCAGAGAGAATCACATTGCCATCCTCTATTCATTACCTAGATCATAGACTTCTAAATTTCTCTGGACAGTTGAAATCGGCTTTCTACATGATCAGGCCAGCAATCCTAAATTAGAGTACCTTACAAATAGACTGTCATCAAGCATTATCAAGTTTTAGAGAACGTGTTGCGAGCACAATGCAGAGTACTCGTACTTTACCAGCACGTGTTGCCAGCTGCCGAGTATATTGCCAGCACATTATGTTTAGTGGCTAGGAAGCATGTGACTGTATGTTTATGCCTTAGAGTTATGTGCTATATCTCTGCGTGTTGATTTTGCGATTTTTCTTCTAATAACTTTCTCAGAACTGAGGTATCTGACATTTCATGAACAAATCTTTTGCACATGTTGTTGAAAAATTTCATTGAAATTTCGGAAATCTGCAGTGAGATATTACGAGGAAGTAATCGGAAAAGTCAACAAAGAGAAATGATATTCATCGATATTCTGAGCACCGTCCTTTCATTTTTGAAAGAAAGATACTATTTTCTTAGATAACCATTCAGTTTGATCTCATACATGTAGAATGATAGAATACCCTCCAGTATAGAATGTATAGTTGAAGCACAGATGCGTTAGGTGGAAAACACTTTCCATGATATAATTCATTGAAAAGTTTTGCAGCTTCAGGGATGTCGAATATTGCCAACTCAGTATTTGTGACTAACATTCACGACAAAAATCACATTTCAATAAAGAATTGTTTTCACTTTCTTGTCCCTCTCTGTAATGTGACGCATGGACATAAAATAATTTGCACCAGTCATTTGACGTATCTAGCCGAAACACTTCTCAAGGTAATTCGACTGTACTTTCTCCAGTATTGGTCATTGGTCTCAGAACAGTCTGAATCGCAAGTAGGCTCGCTCCATACCTGTTCAGATATCCTTAGAAGTGGCTGCTCAGGTTGGGGATGCTAATTGTGTGCATCATCATTGCTTTCATGAAAGTAAATGCAAAGAAGGGGCACTACTGCAGTTTAGTGCACCCTAAATTGGCGAGCACTGACCGAGTCATGAACAAGCGTAATAAGATCGTTTAACAACATGATTTAATCAACAGAATGAATGCCGTTCGTTCTTCCCTATAGTTATAAATGAGTGTCTTTGTGTCTTCGTGTTCGTCTTCGCACATTACACCGAGCGCGCGCTTCGGTGTAATGTGCGTAGTCATCGTTTGCGGGAGAATGCGCCGTTGTTTTAGGGTGCACTAAACTGCAGTAGGCGCGTTTCCGTCTCTTTCATAGAGGGTGCACTAAATTGCAGTAGTGCCCAAAGAAGGATCTCCGTATAGTTCACTTTTCTGTCCTGATCCCTTTTCTGTTCCCCTTGATTTCAGGACATTCTTGGTGTGGGTATCAGTGGCTTCTCTTTCTGCTCGAAACTGTCCCTTTCAATGGTCATAGCTATGGGTGGATCTTGCGTCCGTTGACTTCGGTTTCACCAGCAACTTTGTCAGTCTTTCTCAAGGGCAAAATAAGTAAATCCGATCTCGAATTTTTATAACTGGCTGATCATCCAGAGAGATTATAGAAAGTCATCAGATTGACAACTTTGGAAAACTTGTGATAAATGATATATACATTATGTGCTTGTTGGAATGGATTTCTCTCAGTGATAGATGCGAACATTAGGAGATATTTCAACAGTCAATGATGCGACGACGCTGAAAGGAAAATTCCAACTTATGATCGCAATTTTTTAATCCATGATCATTTTGAGATGTCACAAACCCAGATAGAATGGCTTCCTCGTTGATTTTAGACAAAATCGACATAACAAGAAATCATCCGGATGTGTTTCTATTGCTAGGACATACACTTGAAAATGTGGCCATACCGGATTGCGGCTTTGGAGTTATTTGGAGAAGCATCTAGGCAGAAATTAGAATTTTGATGGCACTTGTCCATTTCATCCATTATTCTTCTTCGCTTGCCATGATGATCTATGTCCTTCGTTGTGGCATTGAAGTCAGATTCATGGAATTGAAGGTTGCACAAGATGTAATGTTTATTTGGTATATAATACTTTCTACTAACTCGATGTAGCAACAAATTCGAATTTCCATTTTATGCAGATGAATGTATTGGTGGTTACACTGTCATTGCATTTCGGTTCACAACGAGCAGCGATATATTTGCTTGGTATTTTGCATTCGAATGAATCGCATAGGAGGCTCATTTCAAATGGTCATTCATCACTTCGATTATCTGCAAAATTCGATCTTTTGCAACACGAATGTTGGTTGGCCTGATCATGTAGAAAATCATTTCAAATTTTGCTCACCTATCTGTCCAGAGAAATTTAGAAGTGTATGCCTAGATCATGGACGCTTAAATATAGAGTCCATGCCTAGATATAATGGCTTCTTTATATATTTAGCAGTTTTTTTGTATATCTATGTTTAGGAGTCCATGGTCTAAGACATATATATCCTAGAATATTACAACACCTGGAATACCATATAGGACCATAGGATACCTGGACTGAAAATTGACGATAACTGCAGATTACAAATGCAAATAATCATTGAGAGATCATCCCACTGCCATGGGGAGACGCATAAATGCCAGAGAGAAAAGATACGATTTTTCCCATCAATTACCAATTCCCCCAAGAACGAGAATAAAACATCATAATCAAATCAAGATATAAACAAAGAAAGACAAAACTAAAAAGTGACTAAACATTAAAGATAAAAATCGTAAAGTGACTAAATTCCAAAGAATGTGCTCGACAATTTACGATTAGAACGGCGATCGAAAAGTTTGCACCAAAAAAAAGAACAAAAAAAAAAAAAAACCCAAAACAAAAGAAGGAAAAGAAAACTATGCTCCGAACTAATGCTCCTATCCCTCTTTCCTATGCTCTGCTCCGGCAAATCTTCCTCAAAAAAATGCGCACGCGCTACACGCGTCCTGACCTCAGCGAAAAGGCTTAAACGCTCTGCTGCTATTCTTGAGTCCTTTTTTATCAATTTTTGATGACACTGACCTTATGATATCTATGTGAACTCTTCTGACACTTTCTTTTGAAAATTGTGTACATTCGGATTTCTCTAAAAAATAAAATGATGCGATTACACATACCTTTAAAGGACACGTCGATCATCAGTTGCGATTTGTCGTTTTTCATCATCATCGATAACATGTTTGAGATCCTCATCGATATCCTCATCGATAACAACTGATACCAAAAGTGATATATTGTGATATTTCCAACATTTTAACAAGTTTACAAAAGATGGCAGTGTTGCATTTGAAAATTTCTTGAAGATTTCTTGCAGACTCCAGGAGAACTCAATTAATAAATTAAGATCTAGAGAGAATAGGGAGGATGATGCGATGAATGATGAATGCGGCTGCTGCGAACCAACTGACAACTGGTTCGAACATTAGTCTCGGCGAGTAAATCGAACGAGCGCGTACGAGGCGACGTATACATCGAATTTATCGGCAGGGGCAGGCTTGTGCACACATGGACACAATTGATTCATCGCTTCTCAATACCCTCTTCTCAAGGACTTAATGAGGGTGTTTATTTGGAATTTGTCAAATTGTACATCAAATGTAAAGATTGCTTCGAAGATTGCTTCAGATGATTTAATAGTCATTTAAGTAGTTCATTGAGCATTTTGATTACAATTTCCGATTTTATGGGTAATTGAAAGTTTTCCAATACTAGCGGCAATTTTTTAAAATAAAAAAATTAATTATCAAAAGCGATAATAATATAAATATATAAACATAAAAACAGTGGGCCTACATGTGCAATTGATAATAAATATATAATCAAAAAACAAACTTTAAACTTTTGAAATATGATATATGAGATTTATGATTACTTGTACGTTGTGTCTGTGTTGTATATGTGCTATGCTTATCTTTCTCTTGTTCTTCCCTACATCCTACTACTTATCGTACTCAGAAAGTATAAAAATTGAAAAAAAGGCTATATGCTTATTTTGACACATAAAAGTTTTTTTGCCTATGCTGGACGGGTGTGTTTCATTACCTCGAGTCGAAGTACTGTATATGCAGTGATATCAGCCTTGTATCGTACACTTGGTCAATCAACCTTTCAGTCCAGGTGTTATATATCTAGGAGTCCATGTCTAGACGCACATTTGTACACGGTCAGAGAGCTTCCGATATCATCATTTAATTAGAAATATTTAAACAGCGAATCAGGTAAAAGTCTGATCAATCTGGTCAATGGTAATCCAATGATCATGGATGATGGAAGAAAAACTGCCGAATTTCAACGCCGTTAAAAAGGTCGACCAAATGCGCAAAGACTGGTTATTGATCTGGATGAGGCTTGAAGCAATGTCAGCTTTGTACGGTTCTTTTGACGAATAAATTCAGCGATTACTAATCACATATGCGTGAAGGGAGCAATGAGTGTTTAACAAGTAACCAAACAGAGGAAGAAAAATTACCAACATATTATTACGCATGCATGTCAACCATTTTCATTTTAGCAATCTTATTGTCAATTATTGGATTCATTCTTAATGTCGTAGCAATTCGCGTTTTAAATGAAATTACAAATTTCGACTCAAGAACAATTAATCACCAAATACTACAATGGATATTTGCAGGAAATGCAGTCAACTCAGCTGCAATGATACCGTTCAGCATAGTGCGCCTCATGGACTATCTTTCTCTTCGTGTAATTGTAAATCAGTTACATGCAATGGTGATCTCGATTATCTATGTAACCGCGAAATGTATTTTGACTGGTCCGGGTTACTATCCTATGATTTTCTTGCTTGTATTAAACGTGAGGCATATAATAATGATGAGAAACCCATATAGGATCATTAAAAACAGTCATGTATATTGCGTTGTAGCATCGATACTTCTCGCTCTGGCACTTTTTGGTCTTCTAAGAGGCGTTACAAGTGGCTTTGAGTATTGTAATGGCGAACTGAAATATTATCACAATGTGACATTGAGCAATCACCTGTACAATATACTCTTTCTACTTCTTATAATTTTTTATGCTCTTCTTGCAGCATGCCGTTATTTGGTCATCAAAATGAAAAACGATAAATCTAACATCGTTTATGGTTCATCATTTGATATCCACGGTCGGGGATCGAGCACATTGTCAAAATTTAATAAATATATTCACAGCTTCAATATGGCTGCACTTATTTGCAGTTTACAAGTATATCCATATCTGATAAGACTGTTTACCGAGTACGGCAACCTTCGGATATCAAATAATTATGTAGCATCAATATTGTGGTGCTCTGGATCCATCATTGAATCTTTTGATCGCCTTGTATTTGTTGCTGTCTATTACAAGATAGAAAAAAAATTTCGACAAGGATTCGACAAAGTCTTTTTCATCCCTAACCTCGAATCACATAAAAAACGAATATCTAGTGCTATCTTACCATGCCTATATGACGGAAAAGGATTAAAAACAGTATCGTGCTCTGACTTATACAAAACATTTTAATGGTATAGCTGGTCACTTCGCGCTTCTGGACAGCTATTGGTTGCTGTCAAAATTGTGTTACTGTGCTTATTTCAATAATCGTACTTCAGTATGTAAATATTTTTTTAAAAAATCATTTGAACATAGATGTTTTTATGAAGACTTGTTTTATGAGCACTTGGATATTCTCATTTCCGATATCAAATTTCATGAGATGAATATATAAAGTTAAAATTATTCGAGCATGTATGTTTAAGCATTTACAAGATCAATCTTGGAATATTTGACATAAAAAGTCAATTGATGAACTACAGCAGGTCAAGATATTTCTCATGCAATTATGATGCCTCTGATAAGCATATGATCACATGACCACTATTTAAGTTGACAGTGACCTACGTGTACGATATTGTAGGTAACAGCTGTGTGAAGCATCTATTGACGGATTACCAATCAAACATTGATCTAAAAGAAGGTAGCAAATGTTACTTAGCTCTTAACCTCTTACTGATGACAAGCAACTCATGACAACTCCCGTTGACTTTTATACGAAATTCATCTATTTTGAACATGGATGATGATGGAATATATACGTAGGCTTTAATAAATGTCATTCTCATACCAGACATTTATAAAAAGTAATTTTTTTGTGTAAAAATTGGCTTTTTTCAAAGAGCTCTTGTTTGAAATAGACAAAAGCATCAATTTCATTAACGGGCGCTTTATCCGTTCTATTTTATGTTGGACACGTAGTGACGGTTATGAGTGACTAATATACGAAATGAAGGTTTTAGCACAGCAAATCAGTATTCATGAAGGCAGACGCATATATTCGTATGAAATAAAGGCAGACGCAAAGTAAATATAATTGACCACGCACACATGTAATCTACGAGGCATTGTGTATTAAACTTTCCGCAATTTACTTTCAGAAAGATGTCCTATTCAATTTGGACCTGCCTTGGTGATTACTGATTTATTGTGCTAAGACCCTCATGTCACATATTTGTCACTCAGTTCGTTCCGTGTCCAGCTTGAGAACTGATGAATGTAGTCGTTGATGAATTTGGTGACTTTGCTTGTTTACAAAATATGCGAGGAGTCAAATTCCTTTCGTGTAAGAAAATTAATATTTGTTATAGCCAATGTCAGGTGGGTATTTGCAGGGTGAAGAAATTCAGCCTGAAAATGAAATATCAAAGTTGTGAAATATTGTTAAATGTAATCGTCTCTGTTATCAGGCCCTGGTTAGTTCTGGGATTAATCAGGATTAGTTAAGCTCAACACTAATTAATTTCGGCCTCCTCTTAGAACATCATCTTTGCTTCTGATGATGGCCTTAGAGGGGGCCGAAATTAATGAAGCGTAATATAGTAATTAACATCTGTAGTTGGTTTCCCAAATATATTTATCAGACTCTGTATTTGTTTACTTTCCTGATTGTGATATTGTAGGAGCATATCTCTACAGTATATGTACTTAGTTATATACTTAAATATGGTGTGCGTGTTTATTATTTCATATAAATTCATGATGATTTCCTTGAATATGCATTTGAAATTCTTCTCATATTTGCACGGTTTGCCATCATTTTTACTCTATCCAATTAGTTAGCGCATCGTTTACCCCTACAGGAAACTACATTCAAATCTGGTTGATCGTCGTTCCTGAAGACTATGTGTTTAATAGATAATACTAGTGTTTAAATAGATATAGTTGAACTTGGGATGAAGCTTCTATACACCTCTAAGATTGCCCAGATTCCTGCAATACAATGACTTTCAGGTCATGCGAGTATTAGCATAATATCATCAATGGTTTTCGGATCTAATCTTGTCGGTTCGAGTTCTAACATTTTCTTATCGGGTTCGGGTAAAATTGCCGAACCCAACCCGACCTCGGGTTGGCTTTTAGTCCGAGTTGGGCTTCGAAATTCATGAAACCCGACCCGACGCTCATCTTTACTCAACACACAATGATAATCAAAGCAAGAAATTAATTCACTTTCCAGAAAGCAAGAATTTAACTTCTTTCAGCATCATGATGCCATGCTACATCAAGCTGCAACAATTTTTAAAATTTTTGTTAAACTGCTTGCACAAATGATTTTATCAATGTTGCTTTTTATTCCTGTGAAAGCCAGAGGAAGTCTTTGAAATTAGAAATTAAGATTTTCCAGGAATAGGCAGTTTAAATCAAAACCATAATCCACAAAGTTTTACATGCCTCTGTTATAGTCAAATTTTCAATTTTGGGCTGCATCCAAAGATCTTGGGCATCTCAAGGTTGCCAAAGACCACGTAGACCACGTAAAAATCAAAAATTCACACAATGTTTGCATTCTTCAAGCCAATATGCTACATTATTTGAGAAAATAATGCATGGGGGACAAAATGGGGAATAGGGATAATATAGAAATTACGAAGCTTACCTTAGATAATTCAAGAGATGCTTTTATTTTTCCAGCAATAGCTTGCTTATCAGAACTTTTAGCAGCAACACTCCTACACGATATGATACAAAAGCCGCCATAAATCATTCCGGTAATCACGTGAGTTGCATGTACAGATGCAGCATCTCTGCAAGTTTCTGTAGTCATTAGTGAGGAAACGTGTTCGATGTAACTGTATCGCTGTTTAAATGTTGCAACGAAAGTAACTTCCGCATGGTTATTCTGATCCCCGTTACTTCTTATATAACTGCCCATTCCTGAAGCAGATAAGGAGGCTGGACCAAATTTAGTGCTCATTGCCAAATTTCCAGAGATATCCAAAGCAGTGTTTAAGCTCTGTTGATCTATAACTTCTGTAAGCTTAGTGCGAGTTTGTGGATAGTTCTGAAATACTGTTTTTTCTTCAATCAATCTTTTACTGAGCATTCCTGTACCAAGGCTGCTATCCATCTTGTTGAAGGTATCTCCCAATTCTGCAAAATAAACATATGGAACCGTTTGTCTGTTTATTCTCGAATCTGACTGAGCATTGCACAACAGAAGCTCGATCAAGAAAGTGGCCAAAATGATAGGAAGAAAGAAAATTCTTAAACAATTTGTCATTCCTGACTGTTGTCTTATCCGGTGTTCCGTCATGTTCATAATGATAGAAATAAACTTTATAATTTGTTGTGACGACATTGCTTCACCGAAAAATTGAAACAAAAAGAAAAACATTGGTTGAATGACATTGACAAATTGGATGAAAAACATAAAGCATGGGGTGAATGTCCTGATCGTCTTCACTAATGATTTATTTGTCTTAGCCATTTCATTTTGGTTCTTCATGTTTGTTTCTACTAAGAAACTTTCTCGGTTTTGTATCAGATAGAAATCATCGATTGTGTTTCAATCAGCTGTATATTCAATAGAGAAAGGAGACTATTAAGGATTTTCTTCCTTTATTGTTCATTGGAACAAAGGGATTTCCATTTTCTTATACAGCACATTGTTCTTCCTGTCGCTACCTCATCCAATGCACAATTCTTAATAAAATGATTCACAGATAGACTTCTCTTGCCCTTGATTAGTGGGTTCCAAGTCAAAATTGTCTTTTTACGAAATGGTTATAAAGCTGAGTTTTGATGAAATTGTCCAAGAGAAAGTCACAAACTGGAATTTAAGTAGCAGAACGTTTTCAGCAACAACATGAAACCTAGGTTTCTGCTAAAACCTAGCCAGATAGGTAGTCATAGCCTCTGACAGTTCGCGGAAGTGGTTTCTGCCATTCTGTTCTACTGATTCCGGACTCCAAGTTGCAGTATTAGCACCCTCGCAAAAATTCCTCATGATTTTTTATGAGACTTTTCTCATATATATCTCAAGAAATTTCATGTCGATTTGGAACGTTTTCGCATGAAATGTCTCATCAAATTTCATCAGTTTCTCAAAAAGTTCATTAACAATTTAGTGCTGCTTCTTTATATTTCTGAATTTGTTTTTCTGGTATTTAGTTATTGAGACTTTTACAACCTCTCCACGATGCACCAGAGCCTTCCTACGACTTGTTCACAGCACTATTGCAGCAATCGCAATAATAAATCATTATTTATCATCACAAAGCATTCAACTGTGATTGCATGTATATTTTTAACATCTTGCTGAGTCATGCTGATTGTAAATTCAAATTATTGGTGCATCGTTTCGAAAGGCTGTTACCAGGGGATTTGAACGAACGATTGAATGACATTTTTATTCATTTTTCTGATGAGCGATTTATGGAAATGTATGTTTGAGAGGCCGATGAACGGTGACAGGAACGAACGGATTTTTTGCCTGATTGTACGTGATTGAACGGTAATTTAGCCCCGTTCATCAGTGACCCATTAGCTTTCGTGGTATTGAAACCTCGAAAATTTCGATAAAAGAAAATAAATGTATTGATGCTCTTCGACATTGTTTGTCTAAGCATTAAGACACATCAGTTCAGTGACATTTCGTGAATTAAATGACAAGATACTTGTTCCACCTCTTGTTGTTGATTTGGTATTCATAAAATACATGTACAACTCATAAACTACAAAAAAATCTACGCATATCACATTAATGCGGTCTAGCAGCGTTGAAAACTGAAGAAGCATGACTGAAGCAACTAAATTTGTCATGATGCGCACTATAATCACTTTTGGTCACGAAGCATTGAACAGGTTGAAGTCAAAAGCTGCATGAAGTAGGCCTACTTGCACTGTGAATGTCAATCTCACCTTTAATTTTAAAAATGTCATGTATTATGCTGCTTCAGCATCAAACAAAGTCATAGTTGGGGTGGGGTTCGCTGCAGGCATCTCGATTTTTGCGGGTGCGGGCATGTACAATAATGACTTAATCTGCGAATTCATTTCCGTGGATATGGAGGTAGGGATTCATGGCGGCATGCATGATGTGGGCATAATGTACATGAGTAGTAAGGAATCCTCCCAACTGCGCACAGCGCCCTCCCTCTGGAGCGTGAGTTGGGTTGTTGTGGTTCTGGGTCGACCGTCCGTGTGTGTCGTGGTCGACCGTCGTAGTTGTTCTTGGGCGGCGGTCTATGTTTTTGGTGTGTAGGAGTGTTTGTAGGTGTGTTTTGTGTTTAGATTTGGCTTCGTGATGAAATTCTGCGTCGATATGTAGTGTTTCATGGGTGTAGGTGTGTTTTTGAGTGAGAAAATGGCTGTAGCGGCTAAACGAAGCCTCGTACGTGAAAATGAACGGCTGATTTGAATTTTTTGGCAAATTTTGGGTGGGGGGTTACTTGTTTCCCCAAAGTCGTAGGCCAAACAACGAAGAACTTCGACCCCCCCTCGGCAGCGTTCTTCCAACTTTGGTTCTAGAGATCGTAGAAAGTCGTGCAATGGCTCGTTTGAAAGCTAAGAGTGCCATAAGTTCATTGAAAAGCACAGTTTGGCCATAGTTTCCTTTGCTGAGGCTTGAGAGTGACATTGAGACTTTTGGCCATGTTAGAGAGCCGTCAGAAGTTGAGCTTTGTGTTTTGGGCTCCAGCGGGCGAACGAAGCATCGGACGAGAAAACTAAGAACATATTTAGAATCAGCTTGATGTCATTGGCCAATGAGGAGCACACCCAATGAGAATCCAGCATTTCTCTATAAATAATGAGGTTTTCAGAGTGACAATCATCCTATCTTTGAGTCGCACAAGTGTCGGACGCACGTTCTCCATCTACATTCCTATTATGTTATCCATCTGAAATGGTAGGTCGGAACCTTCTTTCCTCTCCTTCCTTGAGTGTTAACTTAATAGCATCTCTTTTATTTTCAGGCATCTATTACATTTTCAGGACAAGATAGTGTTCAGACGTTACAAGGATCTCTACAATCAGATCGTCTTATGTTAAGGCTTGTAGAAGAGACAACAAAGGTACATAATCCTACCCCACTACAGCCTAAATTTAGAGAAGCCATACGTTATTACGATCATAGTACAGTATTGCAAACGGGAATGATTCCTTCCACTGAAGTGAAGATATTGAACAATCAGTAAGGGGACTACGCAGTCATTCCTGTGAATCCATACATTCGTCGCCAACTCGATATTATTGAAGAGTTTGCAACATTAAATATGGACATCCATACTCCCCTTAGCAAGGAATGGAAGGCAAGAGACGACAATGATACTCCATATAGAAAGATATGGGATGGTAAAAAGCTTTCTCTACCACTATCGCATTGGTGCTCATACTATAAAAAGGATTGAGATCAAGTGCCACCCATCAGATGTGAAGACTTCGCAGAAGGCACTTGGAATATTGGTTTTGCTATCAGTGGAATATATTATGACTATCACCAGAATAACAAATTAGCCTCTATATCGATGCATACTCAATCCATCCTATATATACCACAGAAGCCAGACGTTCATGACATTATTGATCAAATCCTCAACGAGAGCAGTACAAAGCGCAAGTCAGAGAAGAATGCTGCCGGTAAACGCAAGCCAAAGAAGGAGAATCAGTAGTCGTTACCTATCTCTACCTTATGACAATTCGCTCATGTGCTTTGAGTGTCGTAGACGTGGGCTTATCAGATACATTTTACTTCTTCGCTGCAATCATGTTATTTGTGTATTTTGTCGTGAACAGCATCGATGTACTTCATCATTTTGTAATATGTTATAGGACTCTTCATCAGATGAGTAAAAATTTGTAATTTCCTTTTTAGTCATCTATCATCATTTTTATGGATTGTGAGGGTGAACCTGTACAGGAGCTCAGTGCTATTGCTATGGACAATTGGTCGTATCAAATTGTTAGTGTCTACCATCAACATGCCAAGTGTGATCCCAACGCTGATAGCTGGGCGAGAAAAAACATCCATGGACTTAATCAGCAATATTTGCAAGACTATGGCTTTTCTAATGAATGTGCTCTTCTTATTGACTTTAAAAGATGGCTAGCAGCCTTCAATGTTGTACGTATCTTTTGTAATGATCCCTCCAAGGAGAGAAAGCTTTTTCCTAATCTAGTCATTAATGATATTCTACTTCCACCTTGGGATAGTATAGTTAATCAACACTATCATGAAGTCACTAAACGTTTTAAGGAATTGAATGTTCCTATTTTAAATGTTCGTTGTAGTCGCTACATTCATAATCAATGCTTTATTCCTTCATATCTCAACACTGCTAAAGTAATGTTTGGTCATCATTGCTCTTTATATGATAGCTATCAATTGTTTCTATTTAATCTGTTTCAAACCCAAAATTTATAATGCATGCTTGTTAAAGTCGTTCAATAAATGCTTTATGAAGAGAAAATAAATGCTTTATTTCCATGCAACGGGTGGGATAGATGAAGGATGATAATGTCTTTCTCAAATGATTGTGGAACATTAAGTTTTCATAGACAAAGCTTAAAGGGAACTATTCAAGATTATGCAATAACTTTTCATAAAGATGAGATCAACATCAAATCAGTTATTGGTGATACTAGCACTCTATTTTGAAGTTAATGGATGTGTTTTCTAATAGAATTGTAATGGCGAGAATAGTTGCAAAAATTCATTTCTGCCAATTTTGGAAAGAAGAGGTAGAAGACCGTTTCTTCCACTTTGCTTCTTATTCGATGGAAGTTGTAGATAATCCCGAAGAATTGTTTGAAAGACATGGGAAAAATTGCTGAAGGTCTTCATGCATTTAACCATCATGGTAGCAGTCTATCGATTGAAGCGATTTCACATATTCACATTCAACTTTGTATAAAAGAAACTTAAAGAGGCAATGGTGCTTGATCGTAGCACAATTGGTTTTCGAGTTTTGCCTGCTTTCTCTCGAAGTATATTCCTTCTGTACATGTGTCTATTATTTAGAAAAGGCTACCAAGTTCATGTCTTCAAAAATACTTGCCTTAGAAGTTGTTGGCAAGAGTGAAAATATCTGCGATGTATGTAAGCGAAAGGATGGAAGTGAAAAACGCATCTTTAAGAGATGTAAGCATACTTTCTCTACCAGCGCTGTTTCATATGATACTGCATTCAACTTTGTCAATGTAGTCACTGTGATATAGCTCATTTTGAGTGCCACTTCTGTCATTAAAATTAGCACCTATGCAAATGTGGAAAAATCAAGTTGTAACAATGGTTAAGAGAAAAATGGCGAAACGCAAAAGTCGAAAGTCCTCAAAATTTTCTGAGGCCATTCGAGCTCTTCAACGAATGAAGGGAAATCAGCGACATAATGCTATACGACATGCTAATGATAAATTTATTCGAGAAATTGTTTCTCATGTAAGACGTTTGAGGACAAAGAAATTATCACCACAACAACGAAAGTTACTTAAGCGACCTACTACGAAATCGCGATTCATCTCCAATGCTAAAGTTACCCTTCAAAGAAAGAGAAAAACTCTAACACAAAAGGGTGGTTTCTTTTCAGTGTTACTTCCGCTGTTAGCTCCAGTAGTAGGTGACCTATTGAGTAGGATCTTTAATCCTAAGCTTAATTATGCAAATATTGAATCCCAAGGTATTAAAATGGATTGCAGACTTCAATGTGATAAAGTTCTGACTGTATCAGGTCCATCCCATGCAGGTAAAACTGTTTTCACTCTGAATTTGCTAGAAAAAGGAAAAGAGTTGTTTAGGGAACCTATCAAACGAGTGATTTGGTGTCATGGCATTTATCAATCGCCGCTCTTTCAGGAATGGCAACGTCGTAACTTTATTCGAAATGAAGGAATTATTCCAGTGGATGAGATTCAGTCCAATGATGTCGTTGTATTGGATGATCTATTAAAAGAAAGCAAGAAATCTAAAGATGTTACAGATATATTCACTCGCGCAGTATATCACAAAAGATGCTTTATAATCTGTATCACGCTCACGCAAAATTTGTTTCCTGATGGGAAAGAAGCCCGCACACGAAATCTGAATACACACTATTACGCTATTTTTAAGAATCCACGAGAAAGAAGTCAATTTGAAATTTTAGCGCGACAAGTTGCACTAAGAGGTTCAAAAGCCTTAATTGAATTTTTCAGGCTGCAACTGAAAAACCACACGGTTACTTATTTTTTGATTTTACACAGGAGTGTCCGGTCGAATTTAGATTTCGATGTGATATTTTGAAAAATCCTATGATTATCTACAAACTATGAGTTCTTATTCTCGCATGGTTGTTATTCCTCAAGATGAATATATGCAATTGACTGCTATGCAACAAGTAAGACAATTTCTCGCAAATCAAATTTATAAGAATGAATTAAATTATCAGCAAAATGCGCATATCAAAGATCCACATCGTGCTGTATTATTACAATCGGAAACTGTCGAAGAATTAAAAAGTTTGAAGAATAAGATGCGTGACTCTGTATCGACTGCCACACCTTTAGCATCTCGCGCACATGCAATGTCCCTTTTCAACAGCATTGAACCATATCTCACTGTGAATGATAGAGGTGAAATAATTTCAGATGAAAATGAAATTATTAACGCTTCACGTTATGAAAACTTGATTCAGTATGCAGCACGCAGAAAGCGCCGTCAAGGCTATGTCCCACCTGGTTAGTCTTATTTTCTTAAACTATTGAAAAAGCACAATGTTCCAAAATTTGCTTTGAACAATGAAACATTAAAATAACTTGATTCTATTTCAGCAGTTGATGCTACTTCATCTACTTCACCGGTTAAGAGAAAAATTAAAATGCCAAGGAATTGGTTTAAGAGATCACCTTCTAAATCCCCTCCCACACCCATCAAGCAAACAAGGGGAAGAGAGCGACGTAAAAGAACTCCTCCAAAGAAATACATGTTCTCAGACTATTAATATGAAGCAGATGTGTTGCTTACCACGTAATGAGCCGCCGGAAGCAAATGTAACTGTAACGTGTACTTGCTGTGCCAGCTCTCACAATGAGACTCCTAAGCAATGTAAACGTAAATCCCATAAATCCTGTGGTTGCAGTAAATGCAAAAAGGTAAGAAATCAAAAACATGAGAAGAAGGAGAAAGAATCAGCCTTCATCGGATGAACTTTTAAAGTCAATATATTATGATGTAAAACATCCTGCAGGATTTGCATCTATAAAGAAATTGTCAAAAGCGAGCGGTCTTCCACACTCACAAGTTAAACAATGGTTAAAGGGTCAAGCTACAAATCCACTCCACAAACAAGCGAAAAAGAAGTACCGGACCAGTCATTATATTGCTCATTACATTGATGAAGAGTGGCAAGCAGATTTGTGTGACGTTGCCGCTATTTCAAAACATAACTCCGGACACAATTTTATCTTAACCGTAATTGATATTTTCTCGCGTTATGCGTGGGCTCAACCTTTAAAAACCAAAGAAGGTAAACGAGTAGCAAAGGCATTCCCGTCAATTTTCCGAGAGGGTCGCATTCCAAAGAGAATTCAGAGTGATCAAGGAAAAGAGTTCAAAAATCAGCATGTGGGAAGATTATTTGAGAGATATGATATTGAGCTGTTTAGTGTAACGAGTGCTTATAAGGCTGCACTAGTTGAACGTTATAATCGTACATTAAAAAATCGCTTGTGGCGACATTTTACTGCCAACTTAACACAAAATTGGACAAAGGTTGTACAAGATACGCTACATACCTACAATCACTCTATTCATCATTCTATTGGACTCAGACCAGCGGATGTGAACGCTGACAACGTAGATAGAGTGCGTGAAACATTCCAACGTAAGCGTAATAATGCAAAAAGTGATGTGAAAATAGGTGATAAAGTTCGCATATCAAAAGTTAAGAGTGTTTTTGCCAAAGGTTATCTCCCGAATTGGACAGAAGAAATCTTCACAGTTTCAAGTATCAATAAAAAAGACTCCCCAACAACTTACAAACTGAAAGATTACGATAATGCAGAAATTGATGGTAGCTTTTATCGTGATGAGATTGAGTTGGTCACTCAAAGTGAAACATATTTTGTAGAGAAAATCATTCGTAGTAAAAAAACGACATTGTGAAGAATGGTGTCTTGTTAAATGGGTCAGTTATCCTTCAAGTATGAACTCTTAGATGCGTCGTGCAGACATCTTTCATCTATGCGATCGTCAGTGATTTATGCAAAGATATAACTTGTAATGTCAAGGTCTAAGTTATGAATCCGACTGCATCGTTTTATTTACGCCTTTCCTATCTAAGTGGCGTGGGTGCAATTTACAGCGGCACCCGCCGTCAACGTAGAGGTAGCATATTTGGTGCGCTGAAATCTGTTGTAGCACGTCTCTTATCTACTGTCGGAAGATCTTTAAAACGAATGTTTTTCAATAATGCTGTTGGCTTTGCTGGTGATGTTGTTAATGATATTACCAGTGGTAAAAGTGTAAAGAGTAGTTTACTAAATCGTGGGAAGGAACGCGGTTTGAGAACATTACAGCAAACCTTTAATGCTACTCAACAAAAGAAAGCACCTAAATGAATGAATGCTAGAAGAAAAAGAAAACAGGGCTGAGGTGGTAAGAAGCGAACTTCTAGCAGAGCTAAGAAAAGGCATTCACGCAAACGTCGCGCGCGCTGTAATCTTTCATCAAGTGCTAAACGACGACGCTGTCATAACTTCTAATCATGGAGTGCAAAACTTCAGGCTTTTGTTTGTTCGATCAACAAGCAATACAGACAGATATTCTTAGTTCAAGTATTGTAGATTATCATCCTCGTACAGCTGAGAATACTGGTCCTATTGAATTTGTTATTCCTGGCGCTAGCAATGACTACATTGATTTGAGTTATGCGATGGTTGATGTGAGGTTTAGAATTCAACAAGAAGATGGAACTAAAATTGAAGATGCACATAAAGTTGGTCTGAACAGTTTACCGCTGGCTACATTATTTCGCGATGTTTTTCTAACTATTGGAGAGCAACAGATGGAAGGTGGTTAAAACGATTATCCCTATAAAGCATATTTGAATGCTCTATCACAGTTTCATCCAGCAGCTCAAAACAGTCATATGGAAGCAATGGGATGGTATGGAGATCAAGCAGCACTATTTGATAGTGAGACCAACACTGGTTTTGTAAAGCGATCTGCTTTGATTAAAGATAGTAAAGTATGTGAGCTATATGGTCCACTTAATTTAGACTTCTTCAGACAATCAAAATTTTTACTCTGTAATACCAGTATGCGACTCAGACTTACATTGAATATGCCTGAATTTTTGTTGAATGCATTTGCTTCAGTTGTGAAATTTAAAATTCATGTGGAAGATATTACAGTATACATTCGTCCAGTGGTGGCTAATTCAAGTGTAATTAGAGGACATGCTGAGGGTCTTAACCTCAACAACGCCATTTATCCCATTCAACTTACAAAGCTTCTCAGATCTACTATTCCTAAACATCAAAAGAGTTTCATGAAAGTTGATCGTTTTTCATGCGCCAAAGCTCTTCATGGTAGCAATGGTTGAAAATGATGCATTCAATGGTAATGTCAAGAAGAATCCTTTCAACTTTAAACACAACAATTTAAGTGAAATTGCTTTGCGTGTAAATGGTGTTAGTCATGCTGGTCCACCCTACAAACTAGATTTTGCTTCTTATCAATTTCTGCGTAGTTATGTTGATTATATGAATGTCTTTGGCTTTTACAACACAGACGATACCAACGGACTCACAATGAAAAAATTTAAGAATGGATATACTATTTATGCATTTGATTTGACTGCCGACAGTGATATTAGTGCACCTTATCGTCAAGCTAACGTTCCTCATAATATTCGCTTGGATCTGGAGTTCAAAACAACGCAAACGGAGACGATCAATGTATTAATTTATGCAGTCTTTGATTCAAGTATTGAAATAACTAAGTATTGTGACGTGATTCTTCACTATAATCGCTAATGAGTTGGTTGAATGCTGACAATATTACGACTAAAGTGCAGCGTAATACAGATGAAGCTGCGTTGAAAGCTTTTGATGATGTCTATTCGCTAGATACCTTACCGACTACTGTAAAACAGTATCCCATCTTTATCGTATTGAACACTCATTCACAGAATTAAGAAGGTGAGCATTGGAAAGCTATCTTTATTGGAAAAGACAGACGTGGTGAACTATTTGACTCTCTTGCTCAACCTCCGAATATACCAACACAGCAGTGGTTGAGAAAGCATACTCGTCAATATCAACGAAATTAGCGCATACTGCAACATCCACTTTCATCAACTTGTGGTGCTTTCGTATTGTAGTTCATTTTAAAACGTTTACATGTACACCAATTTAAATCTGTTATTCAAAAGTTCTCATGTAATCCATCTTCTAATGAAAAGATGATTTGTATGCTCTATCATGATTTGAAATAAAAAGCATCATGTTGGAATGAAAATTGTTTTTATTTTACAACCCGTTGGTTAAGTACATACTCGATTAGATAGTCTGGGATCGTATCTGCTTGCATTTCAGATTTCAGTCCAGTAATGATAACTTTACTATTATGAAAGATTGCAACATGTACAGGTAACCAGCAACTAATGAGAGCTGCAGGAAAAAGTTCGGGTTCATAACACAAATTGTAACTGCTGGTGCGAATCTTCAAAAATGATAGACTGTCACTCAATTGAGTAGAGATCACCATATTGTCCACAGTCAGATTCGACATCACACACCTCTCCCTCATCCATATCCGACGTAGTAATCTCTGTAGCTCTAAGCGCATTGACTGCGCCGATGAATGAGAAAGGGCGCCGAGAATCTGTACAGTCCCATTTGGGAAGAGTTGAAGATTCCGTGAATTGTTCATCTTCACCACTAACATTTGAGGTCGGCCCGGGTAATACTTGCTGTTTGGAAGGTGTTGGTGTAATGTTGTGAGATCGATTTTGGTGTAGAGTCTGAAACGACGGAGAATGTTGACGATGGTGTAGCGATGACGTCTCATGATGAAGAAATGAGTAAATAGAGCGATGTATCTTCCTTTTATACTTTTCTCAACTGCTTTGATGAAATGTGAAGTAGGTAGAAAGTTGTGAATGATAAATTTGAATTCAGTGTTTGTTGAGTCGCAACCCTATGTGATTTCCTATGCGTGAATGTCTTTTCATATAGAAGTATTTTAAGTCCTTCAGAATATGATTTAGAGACTGAAAATGTTGATATGATAAAGCAAATACTTTTCTTACATTTCCAGTATAATCTTTGAAACATCTTTGTTCATGATCAATCTCAACATATTGTAGGAAATCCAATTTCCAAGTCTTCATGATGGAGTGTGACATTGTGTTGAAGATGGTGTCTGATTAAGACTTGCGTAGCAATGCGATGACCTCGCGTCGAATGAATGACATAATGGAGCGATGTACACATCTTTTATACTTTTCCCAATTACAGTTGCGAAATGAGGAATAGATGGAGAGATGAGAATGATAGATTTGAATTTCATTTCTGTGATGTTGAAGCCAAACTTGATTACCCAAGGAGATGAATTTCAACGTTTTGAAATATTCCAAATCCCTAATGATATCATTGAGATTGAAAAATTTTCGCCAGGTTAATGTAATTCCTTTCGATGTATTTCCACAAGAATTCTTGAAATGTACGTTTCCATCGCGATCAACTTTAATATATTGTAGAGAGTCCAAAATCCAAGTCTTCATGATGTCATGCAAATTGGAAATGTATAGATCACCGAAATGAAAATGTCATTCTATCATGTTTTGCTTAGCAATGTGGCAACAAGTAAATTTGTTGGCAATCGAGCTGCTATCTTTTTTACTCCCATTGATAATACACAGCAGCTGAATGGAAAGTGGGAAGTAGACGTCACCCAAGTTGCTCACAGTAACTATGTCTATACTTTTGATCATGAAGTGATGACTTTTAATATGAGACGTACAGATGCCTATCAGTGTGAAGAGGGATATCGAGTTTACATTCCGAAATGGCCGAAAAAAGATTTCTCAATATGTAAAAAATTCGTATTTGATTTTCTGAATAAAGCATGTTGTCGAGTTGACTCCCCACAATGGTGTATATGATCATATGTATCATGCAGTTGATAAAGATTGGATTGTTGCTTTGAGGCCGAGTTTAAGAAATGATTTAGGTCACTTTGCTAGCGCCTTGACAAGCTATGATAATTATAAAGCTAATTACTATCCAAGAGGCTGCAAAAATTTAATTTATGAAGAGAAAGCCTATTATGTGGATCTTATTCCGAAAAATGAAAAGTCGTTGGTGAAGAAGATTGTGATCCAGGCAAGAAAGACTAACATGACTCCTGAAGCATTATTTAAGAAATTTAATTATCTCCTTCGAGTAGATGGTGAACAAGTGTCAACATTAACTTACAACAAAGGGTCTAATAATATCGTCATCAATAAACTAAATGATGATGATCTAGTATTGGTTTGTTCAGAAATTTTCATCAGTTCATGTGACATCGTTCTGCAGCTCTTCATGGAAAATTTAATATGCGCCAGCTGGGATGTAATAGTTCAAATCAATTTGATACAGAATGGTGCGTATCTTTATACAGAAAGTGTATAGATCCTCTAGGTGGTATCTTACATAAAACAAGAGTGTTGACACCTCGCATTATCACTTCAGTGAAATTGGCTATAAATTATTTGAATGAAGTGATTAATGAACAGTGTATTTCGTTTTCTGAAAAAGAAGGTGTTCTGTCTCTTAGTGTAAGTGGGAAAATATTGAGCTGATTATGGACAATACCCTAATGGACATTTTGGGATTTGATCAAAATACTTTTAAAAGTGGTGCTGTAACAAAAGCTAGCGCGAGCATATCGTTATCGCGTCGTATTAACTATTTTCAGATATATTCCAATATTGGTGGAGATGTACGTGTGGGTGATCTTGAAGCTCTACTTCTAGCAATGATACCATACCAACTAAAACGCAATAGTATTCCGTCTGAGCATACATTTCAGAAAGTGCATTATACAAACTTGAAGTCAAACTATATACCACAAATTGATATTGCAATATATGACGATGCTGGTGCGTTGATTCCTTTTCATAAAGATGCTGTGACAAGTATCGCACTCCATTTTTGAATGAAGAATTAATGCAAAAGTGTGGAAATATATGTTTCCAATGTGAATGATATGGAAAGTGAAAATAAGGACTCGTTTCTAATTTACTTACCCAGTAATGCTTCTATGAATAAATTTCCCAATAATAAACCATCAGACTATCGAGTAGAATTAACTCATCCATTACTTCTGGAAGGTGAATGGGAAGTAGGTGTTTCCAGCTTTTGTTATGATAGTCAAATTCAGAATGCAAATGAATTGGAAGAAATGGTATTGACTCCTCGCACCCATGATGGAATAACGATGAATAATGCATTCAAGTTTCCATACAATTTAACATCAGATGGAAAGTGGAATTATGAATGGAATCAGTTAGAATCAGATTATTATGGATCATCAGATGAAGATAAAATCATTAAGGCATTCAATAGTGGCAATGGTTCTATTATGAAAAATAAGGGTCAGAAAGTTTATGAGTTTACTATCTATGAATGGCACGGGAGACACTTCTATCGTTTTCACTCTTTTACTAAAGGTCTTTCATTGAGGTTGGATAATGAATTCTATCCACATCTCGGTTTTGGACACAGTCTGCATCTGACATCAATGGCTATTGCAAATATTACAAAAATCTGTTCAAACCGAATAAACAAATTTCATTATAAATTTAGAATATTTGATGAAGATGTTGTAGAATGTGAAGAACGCATCATTTTGAAAAAGCGTGGTGTCAAGCCTTTGACACTTATTGAGTTAGTAGAACAATGGAATGAGACTTTGGTAAGAAGTATGGAGAGAAAATTATGGCGGACAAAAATAAGTTGGATATTCAGAAATATAATGACAAACTAACAGTTTATTTCTCTCCAACCTTGCGTCATTTTGTAAGACATCCAACACCTATTATTGGAAGCGGTCTGGTGTATGCTTCTCATGAATATCACACTGAAGCTGATTCAGTTAATGATGTTAATGATGAATGGTGGGTGGACATCTATGGTGATCGCATCAAGAAAATTTACCAACCTCATCAAGAAACTAAAGTTAGTATCAATACAATGCTGGGTCTATACAATACAGTTGATAACTTTATTCGTGTCATAAATCCATATATACAACATAAGTTGAAGCAAGTGTTGAAAAGTAGATATGATGCAAAGGCACATCACATTTCGTTTTCAATTAAAAGTCAAAGTGCTGTTCTGAAGCTGGGTGATGGCATTTAATGTCAATTGAGTAAAAATTTGAAATACTCTTTGGCTTTTCATTGCTACAAGATAAGTTTGCTACTACATACACGATTGATTCAGGAATACCAATGACACTTGATAAACATGAACAACATCTCTATATTCAAAGTGATCTGATTTCACCTATTTCTGTTGGTGAGAAAAAAGAATACATTTTACGTAATTTCATTCTAGATAAAGACACTTCCTATGGAACCGTTGAAAAGATATTTAAACTTATTTTCTAACATCCTGTTATCAAACAATCTATCTCGTCTATTTCTCTCAAAATTTCAAATGGTTTACATGAGTGCATCCATGTGAAAGATACTAAATCTCTCACAACTTCAGTGTTTCAGAAAACAAAGTTAAGTCATTGTAAAATTGTATTGAAATAAAAAGATATGTATGAAAAAGTGTTTTGAAGAAGCGTTGACAAAGTGGGAAAGTCTTTTCACAGATATAGTAGGAATGAACTGACTGTAGGCATATATTCACAAGGAAGTGCAATCTAAAGCGATGCATAAAGCAACAATGAATATCAACAAAAAACATCATCAAATTACTGATTTGAGAATGAATCTATTTACACATCCTCTGAATGTGGTAGTGTGAGTTTGATTCTTTTGGGAGGTGATATGTTTGTGCCAGGATGTCCATGTGGAAGAGATATGTTATGTCCTATCCAACACCTCTTATCCTCCCACGCTGAAAGTGCTCGCTTCCTAAATGTATGAGTTTTTTTGTATAAGTTTATACTATTTTTGATTTTATTTGATGCCTATTTACAAATGTGAGACCACCGCGAATTCCTCGTTCAAATAAATTATACATCTCTGGATCTTGCAAAAGATGGATGGTCTCTCCAGTCATTTTAAAGGCAGACTGGAATGACATGGCTGGAAGACTGACAAAGTGGACAGGATCTAATTTATCTTCTTCTAATGCCACTCGTCGAACTCCTGAAATACATCAGCCAGCAAAAATACATCTAATTTTAGATAGGCAATCATATAATCGCTAAACGTTTGACAGTCAAATTTTGTCCATGCAACTTGAGCATGATTGCAATCTTCTACCTTGTATTCTACACCAGTCAAATCATTTTTAAATTTGTCTATTGATGGAAGGGAAGTCTCACTAAGTTTAGAAATGCTATCAAAGTATGCATATGGAAACACTCGTTCGCGTGTGATGACTTCATCTGTCAAGTTAGGATATTGTTTCTTCAAATTTTGAGTTAGTGGAAGAGACTTAAGATTTTGAACAAGAGATGCTAGTGATGAAGCCTTGAATTGATAGGAATCTAGAAATTTTAAATCAAAATAGACTGTCTTATTTTCTTTAGTTTTGTCAACTGCTACTTTTGCTGTCATGGACATGAATTTTTCTTCGTTTGAGCTATCACACTCAACTTCCACCCTTTCATTTTTCCTAACCCCCTTTTATTATCATATGACTGTCATAACCTTTGAAGTTATGAAAAATAACGGGTAGAGTACGCCGTTTCAGTCTCAGTAAAAAATTACATCTTGTACATAGCGCGTTTCTAAATTTACCAGTGATGTGATCATGGTCGTGCACTTTCTTGATTTTATCTTCATCGAACGTTTTATTACATTTTGGACAGACTTTACAACTTTCAAATTTTACTTGATCATCTGCTTGACATATTCAATGATCTGCGTAGGAGTTCACTATCATATTTTTGCTGAAATTTGACAGCGCCTTCGAGGAATTGTAAGAAGTTATGTATACAATCCTCATTTTGCCAGACGTGCATTTTATTATTTTTATTTTTGAAGTAATCATGCCATACCTCATAACAGGATATGACTGTCGCTTTATGGGTGTTATCGTCAATATAGCATTCGATGTCAGCATAGATGACACGAAGAGGACTTAATTCATCACCTTTCTCTCTATATGAAAACTCTTTATCTTTGGGCATGCATTCTATTTGCAGTTTACCTCGCTTACACCATTCATAATGTGTTTCAAATTTATCTTTTGACCAAAAGGGGCGCATACAACGGTCACATATGAAATACTCTCCTCTTCCAGATGTTAAGTGGGAATATAGCCGAGTCATTTTAGGAATACCGCAGTAATGCCATTTTTCACTATCATTTTGATATACTAGCAGGAGATTGACTACCCGATCATAAGTTGATGAACGGCTGTTGTAACGCACACCCTTAAGCCCCTAATGCCAGATGTGAACAACTATTTCAATTTCATTTAATGTTTCAAATTTCTTTATATCTTTAAATTTCATGTCTTCGCTATTGCAGTCATTAGACTTCAATTTATTTTCCCATTGATGATATTTGCATCTACGGAAACGGTTGTTCTATACATCATGATAGTGGAGAATAGATAATACCGCATACTTAAAACACTGTGATTCACAATCAACAGAAATGACTGAATTCTTAGCTCTTAACGTTTTTGGAAGATTGAAGGAGCCTCGACTACGGTAATTTTCTAATAGAGTAATTTTAAACTTGGCAGATTCTATGCCATCAAAAATTTGACCACTATCGCGCTCGTTAAATTTATCAATATTTGATTTTAGTCCTTGGATGTGAAAATTTAACCAATCTTCTTTATCGACTACCACTGTAGCAGGAGTGGAGGGTGTGTAAAACACCAACTTCTGTACTATTTCACCAGTATGATAATCAACTTTAACATATTTTATTTTAAGGTAGATGAGCGTTTTTATTCTAAACTGCTCTAAATTATGAAAGAGCGCATCTATCAATGTTGAATTTTGATGGAACCACTCCGGAAAATCAGTAATAGTTTCTGAGGATTCCATATGGTAATTTCTCATTACATTATTGAGCGATACTTCAGTTAGTCGAATAAAGGAGGTGCTGTTGCTACAACTATCATTTGTGTGTGTGTGGTGAAGTCTATGTGAAGATAATTGAAAACCTGTTTCAAAAGATTGGAAACAAAAGTCACAAGTAAAGGAGACATGTTGAATAGAATCATCCTCACCTCGGGAGATTGATGATGGTTTGGGTTGACACACACGTTGTCTGATGTGTCGGGTGAGATCGCGCTTCCTCGTAAAGATATGCCCACAATCAGCACATATTTTGGATGCTTCCCGCGACTACGCACTTGAGTTGGAACTGTCATCATCTGGAGGAGAAATCATTCTGTCATCTCTATTGAAGTCATAGTTTATTTGTACAACCTACCTTCACTCAACAGTTGTAAAGCTTCCTCGAGAAGGGAGCGTTTTGATGTTGAAGTAGACGCCTGAAATTGAGAAAAATGCTATTAGCTAAACGTTTGAGGGAGATGAGTGATGAAATCTTTGACTTACCATTTCAACGAAATTAAGTCAAAATCTGATACTTTGATAGTCAGAATTTAGCAATTGACTCAAACCAAAATAAGGCACGCTAGAAACGTTAGAATATATTTGAGTGGTGAGAAATGTTCACTTGGCGTTATTACGTCTCAAATATCGAATGAAATCTACGGTAGTCTATTTTTCCCTTTTATATACTCCCATACTCAACATTCATTGGCTATTCATTTTGATTGGTTGCCTGCTTATACTTAAGCACTAAGAAATGAAGTTTATGGCATACATTTCAAAGTCATGAATTCGCCATCAACTCTCTCGCATGAATCACCAGTGTCTGCATCAAGCATGCCAACTTTTCCTCCCGCTCCGAAAAAAAGTCAACGGTGGAGAAGCAGAGAAGGCTGGATGATATTCCAAAGTTGGAATTACCAGATCTAACGGAGCAAGAAGAGTTAGAAATGATTGATGTGCGATGGAAATACCTGCTTTACAATCAGGAAGATGTAAAAACTGAAACTGACATTAACCTTCTCCATGATATACGGAGATGGTACAGTCCATCATCCCAACCTCGGAATGAAGTGGAATGGAACTACATCTATGGTGTGTTGGTCGTGGCAGCGGAACGATTAAGGCAGTTGAAGTGCAAATTCAGTGGTTGTGAGAATTTATGGGACAATGTGACTTCCGAGGAACTTTTGAATTATTTGTAAATTTCTAAATAAATGTTTATTTGCTTCATCTGTCTGTTTTCACTTATTTCTGGGTAATTAGCATACATAATCATTAACATCATAGTGAAAATCTGATCATTTGACAGCTCAGTATAAATCATACCAGTCGATGATAGATACAATCATTTTTGTCCTAGGTACTACCTCTATCACTGAGGATAAAGGATAAAGGGATTGAATATCAAAAACAGAGACATGTAGCTCTTTAGATTTATTTACAATTAAAGCACGTATACTTTATAGCGAGGAAAAGTCAAGTGGAAGAACCTTTAAATCATTGTAGACTTTGTAGCACCTTGGACGTTTAGGGGCATCGGGCGCTCTTCTCACGCGCGTTGTTTTCGGTGTCCACTCTTCATCTATCCAGACAATTCTTACAGTCTTGCCTATGTCGCAAGTCTCCTTCTGATCAAACTTGTCTTCATCACACCACTCATTGACGATCACAAAGTTGCATGGTGTTTCTGAGTTTGTCATCTTGGCGTGCCAGTTCGTATAATGTGAATAAGAATGCTACAATCTTCCGACTTATGTAGTCTTCATCTAAATTAGGATCATTCTGATTGGTTGTTGAGGAATTCATTGTTGAAGAGCATATAAAAGTCAGAAAATTGAAACACTTCTCATTCTCATCTATCTCATGATTGAATGTACATCTTCCGCCTTAGAGATCTTCAACAAAATCTTTGAAGTGGTCGACGAGTGGGATGAAGACTGTGATCAGAAGGAGACTTGTGATAAAGGCAAGATTGTGCAAGTTGTGTGGAGTAATGGTGATTTTACACCAAAACAACGCGCGTGAGAAGAGCGCCCGATGCCCCAAAACGACCAAGGTGTTACAAAGTCTACAATGACATAAAGGTTCTTCCACTTGACTTTTCCTCGCTATAAAGTATATGTGCTTCAATTGTAAATAGACCTACATACTACATGTCTTTGTTTTGCAATGTATTTATCTAGAAATGGAAATAAATGGAGGAATTTAGATATGGGATTTGTTAACACATTATCGGTCTACTTTTCTACCAAAAGAGATCGCACCATTAGAGAAGATAGAAAGTGATTTTGTATACGTGTGGCGCAAGAGTGACCTCCCATTTCATCCCTCCGTCATTTAGCCTCAATGATAGAGGCAGTTCTTAAAGGAACTCATGGCTAATTCTCAGATAACGTTGGCAATGGAGAATTTATAAAGTAACCTGTGGCAGATAGCTAAGACTCAACCGATTGGCGTTCAAAGTGCTACGTTGAGAACTGTGTCAAATGCCCAACATGAGTTGCCTCAGAGGTTTCGGTCTAAAATATGACACACTGCCTTGCCACACTTATCACTACGATATCATCCGCTGCCTCAAGAGAGATCGCCCGCCAACAGGAAGAATTATACTTAAATCCTCCTTAACATGCAACGTTTAAGTTGACTGATAGCAGATACAACTTTGTGATTCTATTTCTTTCAATGTATGATAGATTCAGTCAAACCGAAGTTGTCCAGGTAAACCACGTGGAGGTACTATCATATTTTGCCCCATGGTGGTCTTTAAAAAGACCGTTGGTTCGTTCTCGGGATATGAATAGACTTAGGTTTGGAAGATTGCGCTGAGAGAGACTTGTTATCTCTCTATGTCAGCGGCGTCGACCTACTCTACTATAAGCTGACTTTTGGGGGGCGGTATACACCCCCAGTCTGTTTAATTGGCATCATCGTCAGTTGTTGATGAGCCAATTCGAGCAAGATTGTTATAGACTCGCTCTCGCTCCTCCATCTGTAGAAACTCAACAAATAAATTTCTCGGTCTAAGCCGCGGTTTGTCAGGAGAGGTGACTGTCGTCTTAGGTGTTTTCATGATGGAGTATAGAATGAAAATGAAAGAGAGACAATGGTTTATATACCCCTCTGATGACTCAGTCAGGCATGACTCAGTCTGAGTCAGGCATGAGTCAAAGGCATGACTCAGTCTTTCTAATTATGTGATAGATTCAGTCAGATCGAAGTCTGTCCAGAGCAAACCACGAGGAGGTACTATCACTCTTGCTCCGTGTGGCTCTTAAAAGAGGCGTTTGGGGCGTTCTTGGGATCAAAAGATCCTACTGCTGATGTAAAAAGTCTGAAAGGAAAAGAATAGGAGATTAGATGCGGTAAGGAAATGATCATGTTGAAGTAACTTACTGGGAATTTTCTTACGGACTTTTCGGACGACGAAGTCTTGAAGCTCGCTAGTGATGTCCATGTTTATGTGCAGACATCGGACTCCGTCGCCCTCGTAGGACTGCTGCGTCTGATTGGGGTCGCTAGTGATGGTTGGGGCGTCGCACACATTATTTTCGAAGAGGGGAAGATGGACTTCATACACTCTTCTTTTTCTACACTTCTCATGCTCATGCAATCGCTCTACTTCAGCCACCAACCTCTTGTCTACGCTCTTCACTTCCTCTGTCTCCTTCACCACGCTTCGCATCCGATCTATCTCATTATCCTTCCTCAACAAATTCGCCTGCAGACTACTCACCGAACTTGCTTTCTTCATCAGCTCACTCCTTTCCACCATCCACTCTTTCTCCTTCTGCCTCATACTTTCCAACCTTATACCCTTCCGCCTTTGCAGTCAACTTCTCATTCCACATCACTAATAGTTTATTCTTCTCCTCAACCGCCCTCAATCGATCCTTCATCCTAACATATTCATCCCTTGTGTTCCCTTTCTCCCTGCGAGGCGATGATGCTGCCAACGGTTTACCAACTTCCTTTCCCTCATCCTTCCCCTTCTCCTTAAGATCATCAATGTTCCCAAACAATTCCTCCAACACGTCATTCAAATCAACATCAGGCTTCTTGATGTCCTTTCTCAACTCCACTTCTTCCTCACTCAAACCCTCATCAGTCGCCTTGGTTACACCTTTGTTTCCCACCGCACCCTCAATCGTCGCTACTGCCACTCTCGCCTCCTCCATATCCATCAAAACTCCCTCAAACCACGACTTAAACCCCTGCATACTAATATTGCCACTAGGGCACCGGCTATGGTTCCTAATGAACTCTACATCAGTCCCATCCTCACATACTACCTTATGATGCACACGTAGAGCGTGCGTCATGTCACTGTGGTGGTATCCGGGCCCCGATTTTGACATGAAACCGGTGGAGTTATTTACAAGAGGAAACGTCCGAAGTCGCAGAGACTCATAAACGACTGCTTTTTATTCAAAAACTTTAATCATCATCATTAAATACGAATTTAAGACATTTATTATTACATTTCTAGAACCAAAGTTGGAAGAACGCTGCCGAGGGGGGGTCGAAGTTCTTCGTTTTTAGCCCTAGGACGCTGGAAACAACTCTCCTAATCCCAAAATTGGCCAAAAAGTTCACATCCGCCGTCCATTTTCACGTACGAGGCTTCGTTTAGCCGCTACAGCCATTTTCTCACTCAAAAACACTCCTAAACCACACCTACACCCATGAAACTCAACATGTCGACGCAGAATTTCATCACGAAGCCAAATCTAAACACAAAAGACACCTACAAACACTCCTACACACCAAAAGCATAGAGCGCCCTCCCAAGACCAACTACGACGGTCGACCACGACACACACGGACGGTCGACCCAGAACCAGAACAACCCAACTCACGCTCCAGAGGGAGGGCGCTGTGCGCAGTTGGGAGGATTCCTTACTACTTACATATATGTAGGCTAAGCATATTATGCAATTGAATCTACTCACTATCGAATTTAGTCACTATTTCTCAAGGCTAGACCTCTGCTAGCTGGCAAGTTCCAAGCTTTGTGTAGGCGAAGTGTCAAGTGGGAGAACACCAACCCATCGTCACATATAGCAGCTTCGTTCAGCGTGATGCTGCTAAAGCGTGCTATAGGCTAATCATCACGACAGAAGATTTTTGACTTCTTCTATGGATAGTCTCTAGTTCATAGAATTAAATATTTTGTTTATCTGTTTCAGTTTGCTAGAAGTGTGATTAATGCGAAATCGACGGCACATCGAGGAACCTATTAAGTGGGAAAAAGGAATTCCTTATACCTTACAGAGATAGGAAAAAAAGTCGTGCGTCGCTTGCGGATTAATGTGAGTTCCAGCAAAGTGCTTCCATTGCCAAAATTCCTTCAGATTCGAAGAATTCAGATCATTGCGCACAAGTTTTCTCCATAATGTTGACCCTTCCATCATTATTAAAAAAAGTAGCAGGCGTACGAAAATTAGTTCACTTGATGTTTTTACCTCCTCGGCATTTCTCACTGTATAGTGCATACACTGAATCGAATGTTAACCAAGACAGGGATGTGTTTTGGCGTGTGCGAAGTGATATCACAGCACGCACTTATCTCTCACTGTTTCTGGTGTCCTCTGCTAGCAGCTTATTGTTTGCCATTTCCAATAGCAAGCGATACGCGAATTATCCATTCGAGAAGGAGTAAGTTGTCTTGTTCTGTGATGTGCCATTTCGATATTAAGGCTAGATATGATTCTTCTTTTCTAGGAAACCGAAGCGCACGCAGATGAATCTAATTCTGTGCTCTAGTTTGATTGTGTTTGATACAAAAGGCGTGTGTGACGTATAACGTTTGTCGTCAACTTACATTTCGCATTGTCATTGCGGGACAAAATCGACGACGAATTTTCCGACAGTGCAGCTTGCATGAATTCGCGATGTCAAATGGGAAAACATCCTGCATTGCCAGCTTCCACGTTTCTCTAAAAAACCAATGTTAGCTGGAAACGACAGCACTACATAGGGTCCATCAAAATTGATCATTGTCTTGACTTAAAAAGAACGATTGAACGGGTGTTTTATGCCATGAACGAACGAAACGGGGGTTATTTGAGCGGTGAACGAACGAACGAGTCTGAAAGGCAACTGAACGGAAGATCGAACGAGCGGGAAATATATGACCGTTCAAATGCCCTGGCTGTTACAGATCGCTGTGATATATTCTATATCTTTACTTTTTATCTTTTATAGACTAATTTTGGTGATTCTTATCGATTGAATAAGTTTTCTTATGACCCTTTCCTTTCGCGACTAGTATGCAGACCTTGTTACTCATAATCTTATTTTCACTAAAACCTCATGAATGCTTTATGATTTTCTCATGATGCATCATAAGATATTATCCTCATGAATGATCTCATTAGCACTCATTGTATTCTCATCCAAGTATCATAAGAACATCATGAGCTATATATTTTCTTATGATAATCTCATGAGTTCTTAGAAAAATCGTATGAATCCGCACTTAATTTCATGAGTTCCCTTGGAAATTTTCGTGAGGTCAGTGAACAACAATTTTGCTTCATCGCACGTTATCGCATTGTCGGAGATATTTGCAGACGTACTTGCTCTTTTTCTTGGTAATCATGAACCTAATATTGTACAGTATGCGACAGCAAGTAGGCAACACCCCCTGATATTGCAAAAATTAGAATAAACAGGCGTTGATTCATCTTTGAAGTTATTTGCATTATTTGACGACTTAGAAATACTCATTGCTGCATACTTCGAGCATAAACAACTACCAGCGAGATTACAACAGATTTCAAAATTTCGTGTTGATGTCTCTTTGACTAAATCACGGCCTTCACACGATTACCCATTGAATTCATTTGATTTTGGCACACATCCTTGATATCACTAGCTGTCGAGAAAGACGCGATTGATCTCTGTCTTACGTTTTGGACGCTTCCTTGATATTCAACGTTTGACAATCGCCAGAGGCTATCGATATGGTTTATCGATAAGATAGCACTCTGACTTCATCATCCGAAATTTTTCAATGATTCCTGCTGACATGGCAGTGTGCGTTATCATGTTGAAAGCAGCCCCAGCCTTCACCAAATGACTTGATCATTTGTTGAATTACTCTGGAATCTGTTATCTTCCTAATGTATCCATCGAACAGTCCCGGAGAGCAATTAGGCCAATTGTAAGCAATTCCCATCGGTTCGAGTAGGCCAAACGACATGATTCCTTGACAACTGCTGATTGGAGAAGTGTGCTTTGGATAAATGAGACGCTGTTGAGGCTGCAGATGATTGTCCTATCTTTGTCCGTGTTGTGGATGGACATGAACTAACATCTGATCATTGCAGATGCAAAGTTAAACACCCTGTGAAGGTCATGCACCGGTCGTGCGTCAGCTGGTGTGGTACTGGTCGAGTTTATGTGGTGGACGGAACCCTGAATAGCGATGATACATTAAGAAGATAATAGATTCCAGAGTAATTCAACAAATGATCAAGTCATTTGGTGAAGGCTGGGGCTGCTTTCAACATGATAGCGCACCCTGACATGTCAGCAGGAATCAATAAAAAATTTCGAAGATGCTGAAGTCAGAGTGCTACTTTGTCCGGCATCATTAGTCGACTTGAACCATCGATAGCCTCTGAGCGATTGTCAAACGTTGGATATCAAGGAAGCGTCCAAAAAGTAAGACAGAGATCAATCGCGTCTTTCTCGACAGCTCTTGTATTTCATGACGACATTTTATGAGTGTTTTTCAAGAAGAAGTCCACAAATATAAGGGTCTGAGTGTGTGTAAGCCCTTTGAACACATGTCACATTATTTTAGTCATAAATGTGCACCGACAAACAGTGCCAGAACTCAAGAAATATCAAATGGTGTGTTTACAGCTGATACTTAGATATTTCGTAATTTAGACACTTTTCTGTTTCAACTTCATAACATATTTACCTCTGAAAAATAGTAGAGAAATAATTAGAGCCTCATATTTCACACAAAACAATCTTAAACCAATGTGAGGTGGTACTGTTAAAATCAATAAACTGCCATCAACACTGGACAAGAAACATGGGAAGTTCTGGAGAGGTGTAAAAGTGCTTAATATTAAGCACTCGGTCAAATTATCATTATGAACCTTCAGACCAGCGCATAGCTTCTGTTTGTTATCATCATAGTGGGATCAACCCATAATGATCGAAATACTCTTGTTCTTTGCCTCACAAACGAAATAAAAAATAAAATGCTGTTGTGTAAAATGTGTCAAACTGCGTTGTGTAAAATGTATCAAACTGCATTTCCAGAAATTTGTTTAGCTAGTGACTAATTCACCGACTCATTTGAATATATGCAACAGAAAAATAGAGCCGAAAATTAATTCCTACATTACATGACCATATTTTAATTCAGCCTTCCTTATTGGGACATTACCATATTCAATGCATCATTATGCTGGAAATAAGCCTATTTTAAGACCATCTTTTGCCAAAGTCGTGAAAAATCAAGATCTGACATGAATAGGCGAAATTGGGTGCCTCGAAACGGTTAACATACCGATTGCAATCTTCCTTTTACTAATTAACATTGAAAAGTAGTAAATTTTCAAAAAATTCAAATTGTAACAAAACTGGACGTGCAGCATCAATTTGAGCATCGGATGCGTGCCTGAAGCACATCAAAGATGCTATTTCATTTAGTGGCATCTCTGCAACAAGATCCTTGTTGCATTGTTGCATGTATATATAATATTAAGGTGTGCACTTTTTCGACTTTTCCCGGAATTTCATATATATACAATAACCGGAATTTCAAAACATTTATCGGGCAGAAAGATGAGCTTTTGTGCAAAACTAAAGAAAATCTATGTAGGAGCTGCTAGTTTTGAAAAAAACTTTACCCAAACTTCTTCACATTTTCGAATTTTTTATTAAAGCGACAATTTTTCAACATTTTTTGTCTGTTGTGAAGAAACTATGGCACCGATTGGTCTAAGAATTTGTGGGAAATAGATGTTTATGTTGCCTAATGATGTGAGCTGGGTTGAAGTTTCTGACTAATTTCGGTTGTCTGAGAGGTATGCGTCTTTTCTGCCTAAAATGCATAGGTATCATCATGCTACCTATAGACGTGTTTCATCAACTATTAAAGTTGCAACTCCACAACTTCACACTTTGACCCTTTATTCGATACAAGCAGTCAATTATCATCACAATAGCTTCTTTTCAATCAAATCACTTGATTTTCTTGAAATATGTGGCGAAGACACATTGTTAATATGCATTGATATTTAGATATTTTGTTTCCATGAATATCGTGATATCAGTGTTATTTAGTATTCACTACATCACTCTGCTAGTACTAACATTTAGTAGTCAAGCATGCATAGAGGGCTATGATTTAAGATACACATATTATTACGATTCCCAGTCGGCATTAATCGGCTCCAAACATGCTTTTTATCTAAAATGCTATATAATTTTCCACAGTATTGAAGAAAAGAAAAACAACGATTTATTTGATGATATGTTACCTGATTCATGCGGATGCTCACACGAAATTGAAATGTTTTCACATTTCGATTCAGGCGCTTCAAAAACTGGTGATTTCAAAAGATGTTGAATTTCGAAATTCAGTACACTAAAATTCTATCGCAGACTTGGCTTTTTGATATTTCCAATCTTACTCATAAGCAATGATTCGGCACAAAATGTAGATGCCAGCAAAGGTGATTTTCGCAGCGTCCCGGTCCACTCGCTGCAGTTATCTATACCAAACTGATGATTGATTGCTGCATACATACGTTGATACTTATATGTCATAACAATATATAACGCTAGCTTTGCAACCTACTACTACTCCTGGAAAGTTTCCTTGTCTGAGTTACCGATTTTTTGGAAGTTACCGAGTCTTTGGAAGGAGCCAAATCTCAAATTCATTTGAAAGATTGAGTTTTCAAGATATCTGTGGCTTTCATCAAGTACAGAATTTGAGATGATATAAAATGTGATTCACATCAAAATTCACATCAAGGTATAAAAGATATATTCATCATCATCATCATCATCATCATCATCATCAGCCTTTCGTGCCACTGCAGGCAGATGGCCTCCACTCCCTCCTCCAGCTTCTTCGATCTTGCGCTTTCTGAATCCAGTTGATTCCGCTCTTTTCCTCAATATCGTCTCTCTATATTCTCCTTGGATTTCCTCTTCGCCTTGGTCTTTCTAGTGGCGTCCATTCCTCTACTTTCTTGGCCCATTTGTTGTTGTTCATTCTGGCTAGGTGTCCTGCCCAGTGTCCCTTCATCGTTCTGATTTTACTCGTTATGTCAATGATTCTCGTCCTTTCTTTGATGTTCTCGTTCCGTATTTTGTCCTTCCTCGTGATGTAAAAAAAAAGATATAAATTTTGAAATTGTTGCTTTTCCACCTGATGTTCGATAGAGTAACGGGGCAACTGGAAATCGCATATTTATTTTGAAGTCTGACATTGAATTCCTATAATATCGTAATGCTTTCACCAGTTTATATCGGGACATCTCTCCTGTCCTCTGCTGTAGGCAAGTCTTCGTAGTCAGGAGCAGATGCTGGCGATGCAAGTTCATTGTCATTTTGATACTACTCGCTGTACCGATAGGCATGCCGCACAGTTGAAATAAAGTGACAGCTCAATTTCAGGACCACCCACAAGTTCATAAATTTCATGTTTAATTTTAACTCGGAGAACCTAACAGATGTATCAATCTTGAATATTAAGGATTATATATTCATTCTGACTTCAACTCCATTTCGTCTGCATGTGTTAGCGGGCCTAGTAACTGATCATAATGCATTGAAATATCCATTTGATAATTAAAGCACCTCTTCTAATACGGAAAATAGTCCAGACCCTTTGTGCTGGTATCATTAAGAAGCATCATTTTGCTAAAGGCAGGTTACATCCGCTAAGAAGCAACTAATGCATTTCGGTTGCCTCTTCGCACCACATGCCATAATGGAATAATCTTCAAATTTCGGTGCAAGATCTGAAATTATAAAATTCGTACTCACTTATGATTCGTTCCTTTAGAGCAACGTCTTCAGAATGACTGATCTGGAACATTTATGAACTTCATTTTCTTCATTACCTAATTTTGAACCACGTCAATAATGTTCAGATGATGAAATGAAGTGATTGTCGGTGGAGTTTGCTGAATCAATGTTTAGGACTAAGGCCTGTCTTCAATTCATCCAGTGGTATTTCCTTGTTAGATCTACAACCTGACTGATATATCTACATTTGCATTTTATAATTTGTGTTCCTTATCAGTCTGAGCGTCATGGTCTCTGTACCATTTATTGATGCATCTGTAATTGATCAGCAATGTCTCTGAAACCTGCCAAATTTGAGTGTGAAATTCATAATTTCATAGGAAATGACATTTTAGAATAAGACAAAAAACTTCTTTTCCGGGCGGTCAGTTAAGCTTGCTCCATAACTGCAACAGGTTGTCAGTTACGCAGCCTACTATCTGCTTTTACGCCTCCAGATATTTTGTTTTTGAGGATATTCAAGATGATTTAATATTTCATTGTAAAGCAGAGAGCTATAGGATATAGGAACACTTGAACAGATATAGGCCATATCTTAAATTTTTCATATAATGTACACTGAATTCTGATATCCTCACTGTTTTAGCACTATGTCTTTTAATGTTTGACACAAAATCAGATGTTTTTTGACCATTCTTTCTGATAGTTGATAAAATTGCAAATATAGGCCAATTGATTATTGTCTTCGCCACATATTTCAAGAAAATCAAGTGATTTGATTGAAAAGAAGCTATTGTGATGATAATTGACTGCTTGTATCGAATAAAGGGTCAAAGTGTGAAGTTGTGGAGTTGCAACTTTAATAGTTGATGAAACACGTCTATAGGTAGCATGATGATACCTATGTATTTTAGGCAGAAAAGACGCATACCTCTCAGACAACCGAAATTAGTCAGAAACTTCAACCCAGCTCACATCATTAGGCAACATAAACATCTATTTCCCACAAATTCTTAGACCAATCGGTGCCATAGTTTCTTCACAACAGCCAAAAAATGTTGAAAAATTGTCGCTTTAATAAAAAATTCGAAAATGTGAAGAAGTATGGGTAGAGGTTTATGACTTATAAGTATCAACGTATATATGCAGCAATCAATCATCAGTTTGGTATAGATAACTGCAGCGAGTGGACCGGGACGCTGAGAAAATCACCTTTGCTGGCATCTACATTTTGTGCCGAATCATTGCTTATGAGTAAGATTGGAAATATCAAAAAGCCAAGTCTGCGATAGAATTTTAGTGTACTGAATTTCGAAATTCAACATCTTTTGAAATCACCAGTTTTTGAAGCGCCTGAATCGAAATGTGAAAACATTTCAATAACGTGTGAGCATCCGTATGAATCAGGTAACATATCATCAAATAAATCGTTGTTTTTCTTTTCTTCAATACTGTGGAAAATTATATAGCATTTTAGATAAAAAGCATGTTTGGAGCCGATTAATGCCGACTGGGAATCGTAATAATATGTGTATCTTAAATCATAGCCCTCTATGCATGCTTGACTACTAAATGTTAGTACTAGCAGAGTGATGTAGTGAATACTAAATAACACTGATATCACGATATTCATGGAAACAAAATATCTAAATATCAATGCATATTAACAATGTGTCTTCGCCACATATTTCAAGAAAATCAAGTGATTTGATTGAAAAGAAGCTATTGTGATGATAATTGACTGCTTGTATCGAATAAAGGGTCAAAGTGTGAAGTTGTGGAGTTGCAACTTTAATAGTTGATGAAACACGTCTATAGGTAGCATGATGATACCTATGTATTTTAGGCAGAAAAGACGCATGCCTCTCAGACAACCGAAATTAGTCAGAAACTTCAACCCAGCTCACATCATTAGGCAACATAAACATCTATTTCCCACAAATTCTCAGACCAATCGGTGCCATAGTTTCTTCACAACAGCCAAAAAATGTTGAAAAATTGTCGCTTTAATAAAAAATTCGAAAATGTGAAGAAGTATGGGTAAAGTTTTTTTCAAAACTAGCAGCTCCTACATAGATTTTCTTTAGTTTTGCACAAAAGCTCATCTTTCTGCCCGATAAATGTTTTGAAATTCCGGTTATTATATATATATATAATAAAATAATGAATGAAAACACTTCAAACTATTAATTCGTACAAGCGCTTTCTGGATTGTTAGGAGTGCAGGTGCAACTTTAGGAAAAATGTGAGCCAAAAATATTCTTGGCCTAATAACAAAGACGAGAGAAATTGGAGGAGGACTGAAAGTATCAACGATATAATTAACGAACGAATTAACTTTACCAACAGGAGAAGATTTCATAACCAAGAGAATTACAATTATAGAAAGTCGTGTAGAAATTGTTATAAGAACTGCAGACATTCATACGAATCTACATTTAAGCCTGCAAACTGGCGTAGAAAGGAGACAAAATTAATTTCTATGAACCCAACAGACTTTTAGTTTTGCATGATGCACTTACTTATTGCAAAGATGCTGAAGTGATTCCAAAGTTCCTGCAGTTTTCGATTCCTGCAAATCTCCAAAACTGTAAGCCTCTCATTCAAAAAACAAGCTAAAGCTTTGAAAGATGAATTAAGAAGTGCTAAAAGTGATAACGAAACAAAAGAAAAACAGCAGAACTTTTTGCAGTCCTTTAACGATGATGACCGGATCCTTTATCAGACAATCATGAGGCACCATTTGCTAAAATTAGGCAAATCTATTCGTGGAATTCACGAAAAAAAAGTTGACTTCATTGATTTCCGATAACGTTAGAGATCATGTGACTGATAATGCAGCATCTCATTCGGTGATAGATCGAAGGTAGCTTCAATAGCGAGGAAATTCAATTACTCAGCCTTGGATTTTTTATGTCGTGGCCAAGGGAACGAATTTCCATTGACCAGGAAAGGGCTGAAGCTGAGGCTGTCTTCAATCAGATTGTTAGCATTTCTTCTCTTACTGAAGACACTTTGAATACTTTGAAACACAAATTTCGAGGTACTTTTAAGTCTTATTTCTCACGTCATAAAGTTTCCAAATATTGGAAATCTAAGTTGAAGATTCTTCAAAACCTATCTTCTAGAAAGCATTTACGAGTATACATCAGCAAATTCGACAAAGGCAATGGCGTTGTCATTGACAAACGCAGTTCTTATGTTGAAAAAATGACCACTCTGCTCAGTGACAGCAGTCGTTTCAAACCATATTCATATTGTGCCCGATCAAAGAAGGATCTGTTCATCCTCGAAGAGGATAGATTTATTCGCAAGCTGACTCAAATGAAAACGAGGGGCCTAATTTCTGATGCTATCTTTAAGACTGTCAAACCTGTTGGCTCTCATCCGTCGAGACTTTACGGGCTTCCTAAAATCCACAAAAACAAGGAAGACCCTCCTTATCGTCCGATCTTGAACATGATCAATTCGTATGCTTCCAAATTAGCCAAGTGGTTGGACAATGTTTTCAAACCTCTCATTCCAAAAACGCATACTGTCAAAGATACGTTCGAGTTTGTGGATTCTCTGAATGGATTAAGTTCAGAGAATACACAACTTATTAGCTACGATGTGAAAAATCTTTTCACGAGTATTCCTATTGAGGATACAATTGATCATGTCCTTTACACCATCAATGAGGATCAGCTCCCTATCAGAAAGCAGGCCCTTCGTGAACTTTTGAGGCTGGCCTGCACGAACATCCTCTTCTCATTCGATGACAAGCTATTTGTGCAGACCGATGGAATGTCTATGTGATCGTGTCTTGCCCCAACTATGGCCTCTTTTGCCGTGGACATGATAGAAACTCGCATGAAAAACTTCAACGGTTCTCTCCCTGTCTATTATAAACGTTATGTTGATGACATATTTTGCATTTTTGACAAAAGCTCCGATGCTTCCGCCTTTCATGACTTTCTGAATACCCTTCATCCTGATATCAAATTCACGATGGAGCGAGAAGTCAATGAAAGTCTTGTATTTTTATATACCAAAGTTACCAAAAGTGAGAATGCCTTCGATATCGCTTGGCACCTTAAAGAAACAAAATACTGGCATTTACATCCCTAATTCTGCTTATGCTCCCAAGCGTTATCGCTTGGCTGCTATGAATTCACTCTTTTATCGTGCCTTGAAATTGAATTCCAATCCTAATAATTATCAAAAATCCGTTTCTGCTATTCAAGCTCTTTTTCAAATAAACGGATTTTCTGAAAGAACTATTCTGCGCATGCGAGAAAAAGTTGAGGCAAGACACAAAGCCAACGTTGCTCGACCAAACGCTCATGACGACTTTAAATTTATAACATGGAGCTTCCCCTACATTTCAGAGAGTGAACAAAATCTTCATTCTCGTGTCAAAGACATCAATAAGCTTTTACCGCCTGACATGAAAGCTCACCCCGTTTTTAAAACCTTGAAAACTGGCAATTTTTTCTCTAATTAGGATAAAGGTGTGCCCGAGTTAAAATCTAATGTTGTGTACAATGTGATATACAATATAATATAATATATGTATATATATATATATATATATATATATGTAATACATGTATAAATTTGCAATATATAATATATAATATATGTGTAAAGAAATCATAAACGGTATAACGAAGTGTGGTGAACCCAGATGTAGTTGTTGTAATTGCTTGGTTGTTGGAGAGAGTGTCGATTTTAAAGTAGAAAACGTTTTAAGAACTTTCAATATTAAATCGAATCTTAACTGCCTTTCATGCAATGTAATTTACGCTCTCTTTTGCAAAGGTTGTCATCAGTTTTATATCGGCCAAACTGGTGGAATGTTTAGGACGAGAATAACGATTCATAGGCAACATATATTACATCCGCATTATGTCATCCTAAACGTAAGCAAGCACATAGCATCTTGTGCTAGTGAGCATGAGGTAAAATTTATGGCCGCACCGATATATCAATTGCCTCCTCAATGCAGTAAACACCACAGAGAGAAAAAAGAAGAGTTTTTCATTTCTATGCTTAAACCTCCACTGAATAAGAATGAACATTAAAATATCCATGCATATTTTGTATTATGTTGTTTGATTTAAATATAATTTCATTCCCTTTGACAAGCTCTAAGAGTGAACAGAAACGCGTCAGGGAATAAGATTTCTCAGTTTTCCTTGGAACCTTTTTTGGAATTTATATATATATATATATATAAATTCAGGAAAGTAAGATCAAGTTCACTGCATGTTACTATATTAGTTTCACGGATGGAGTACAACCGATCATCAGACCGCAGTGAACAAGAAGAAATTTCTACAGAAAAAACTAAAGATACACTATGAAATTCAAATGTTCAAGGTATAGATGTAGATTGTGGCTTGAGGCTTGATAATAAGAATTTTCTTCGATGTCTACCACTTTGAGACGATTTAATTTTTCTTATTAAGGAGATTTCTTTCTTTTGAAGTGGCTATAAAATATTTCACTGAGAGACAAAGATTGCAATACCGATCACCGCAGGAATAGGGCTTGCTATGATGTACAACTTTCCATTTAATTTCATAGTTTATACTTTGGTCATTGAGAGTCCATACATATTTTGATATTGAAGTTTCATTCATATAATTGACATTCGTGAACGACTTTTTATGATTGCGATATCTTGTCTTGAAATCTCCTTCGCACATTCCATAATACTTTTTTTCTTCTTGTCTTTCTGTAGTAATATTGGCTTCATAAACAATTGATTTCTGTAAACAGTTCCCGTTCAATGGACATTTTTCTTTGATGCGGCAGTTACATGAATTAGAATTTTGTTTTACATTTTCTGTTTCTTTATGTAGAATTTTTGAGTTGTGATTTTGTATTATATTTTTCATGTTACTCATACAACTGTAACTGAGTTTCAAATTATTTTTGTTGAAAATTTTATGATACTTGTGATGTCGTGGGAAATGTTTCTGAATTAATGACAAAAATATACGTCCAATATTCGTCTTAACGTTGACACTGTATGGTGGGTTAAACCATATAACATTTCTTAGTCGGTTCCTTGAAGCACTTTCATTTGTCTGGTAGGTAATGCTGTGTTTATATCCACTATTACTCATTGCAAGTTGATAATGAGGCTTTGCGTTATTAAATTTGGTTTCATTGGAGGATAGATTTGATAGTCTTTTTTCAATCATTTTAGGAATTTGCTTGATTATTGTCTTTGGATGATTTGATTTCGTGTGAATGTACAACGGAGTATTGCCGGGTTTGTTGTAGGGTCGATATGAATGATTTCTTAGATCAAAGTATACATCAAGAAAATCAGTTGAATTGAGATTGCACTCGACAGTTATTTTTAATCCAAAATCACCGAAGATTTTTATCAAGTCTTTTCTTGCACGATCTTTCATTGGTCCAGAATGATTTTTGAGAATACAAAGGCCGTCATCTCTATACAAGCCTATGTTTTCCTTTCCAAATCGGATGGCCATTTTGTGAAGAAGAAAAAGTCCCACAAGCTCACATACCTCGGCGCCGTCGAAGCTGCCTTGAGTAACATCGAATAAGTGGTTGCTTCTTTTTATCCATGGTGTGTTCTTGCTAAATAACAACGATTTTCTCGTATGATTGATTGCATTTGCATCTTTTTCGGAAATGTTGGTTAAGGACTTGGCAGAGTCAATACTTTTTGAAAGAAGGTCTTCATCAATTGATGGGTAGAAGTCAACAATATCAAACTTCATGAAGCTGGAATCATTCTTGTCTGGAATGTTTTTGAACCATTCAATAACCATCGTTGAATTTCTCCATTGTAAAAGTTCTGTAGAGTCTCTGATTTCATTGTTATATCTTTCTAAAAGCTGCTTGCTGATTGTTCCGATTTCACTTTTTGCTGGATTCAGAAGTCGACATCTTACTTTGTTTTCGAAATTGTCTTTGTGGTCTTTTAAAGTGATGAAAGATTCACGCGGGGCGTAGCATTCTACACGGTTAGATAAACGATAAGAGTCACTGATGGTTTTTGCTTCACTGTTTACTTGAGATAAAGTTGAATTTTCTGTTTTCTTGTATAATTGAGTTATATTTTCTGTAAGTAATTTGTTATATTCATTCGCAGAAACTTCATATAAGTTTGCTGTTTTGTCAGCAAATACAAATACATTCTTTGATTTTGAATTTCTTTCTTGTCCTTGTCTAGCTTTCTCAAAAATGGATTGCTGTATTGTCGGAATTCAATTTCTTGAATGAGAATATACAAATCTTGCTCAAATGGATTTAGAAGTTCATCAGTTGGAGGGCAAGAATCAGATTTGAATCCAAAGTTATCATTTGAAGATTCTATTGTTTGGTTTTTGAAGAAATATGCTTTCCATCGCATTCTTCGGATTAGACCTTCGATTTTCTGTATCAAAATTTTTATATAATCAGTTTCAGATGCAATAGGTATATTTTTCATTGAGTATCATAGATTCTTCTGTTGAAAGTTCATTGTTTTGATCCAACTGATTGAAAACTATTACGTAAAACAAGAGTGCTCAACAATAGGAGCAATTAATCGAAGTATATCAAGTAGATATTGTTTTAATAATTGTCTTCAAAGTGCTCAATACTATTAGCAATAATAGAGCATTATAAATTCAGGAAAGTTAGATCAAGTTCACTGCATGTTACTATATTAGTTTCACGGATGGAGTACAACCGATCATCAGACCGCAGTGAACAAGAAGAAATTTCTACAGAAAAAACTAAAGATACACTATGAAATTCAAATGTTCAAGGTATAGATGTAGATTGTGGCTTGAGGCTTGATAATAAGAATTTTCTTCGATGTCTACCACTTTGAGACGATTTAATTTTTCTTATTAAGGAGATTTCTTTCTTTTGAAGTGGCTATAAAATATTTCTCTGAGAGACAAAGATTGCAATACCGATCACCGCAGGAATAGGGCTTGCTATGATGTACAACTTTCCATTTAATTTCATAGTTTATACTTTGGTCATTGAGAGTCCATACATATTTTGATATTGAAGTTTCATTCATATAATTGATATTCGTGAACGACTTTTTATGATTGCGATATCTTGTCTTGAAATCTCCTTCGCACATTCCATAATACTTTTTTTCTTCTTGTCTTTCTGTAGTAATATTGGCTTCATAAACAATTGATTTCTGTAAACAGTTCCCGTTCAATGGACATTTTTCTTTGATGCGGCAGTTACATGAATTAGAATTTTGTTTTACATTTTCTGTTTCTTTATGTAGAATTTTTGAGTTGTGATTTTGTATTATATTTTTCATGTTACTCATACAACTGTAACTGAGTTTCAAATTATTTTTGTTGAAAATTTTATGATACTTGTGATGTCGTGGGAAATGTTTCTGAATTAATGACAAAAATATACGTCCAATATTCGTCTTAACGTTGACACTGTATGGTGGGTTAAACCATATAACATTTCTTAGTCGGTTCCTTGAAGCACTTTCATTTGTCTGGTAGGTAATGCTGTGTTTATATCCACTATTACTCATTGCAAGTTGATAATGAGGCTTTGCGTTATTAAATTTGGTTTCATTGGAGGATAGATTTGATAGTCTTTTTTCAATCATTTTAGGAATTTGCTTGATTATTGTCTTTGGATGATTTGATTTCGTGTGAATGTACAACGGAGTATTGCCGGGTTTGTTGTAGGGTCGATATGAATGATTTCTTAGATCAAAGTATACATCAAGAAAATCAGTTGAATTGAGATTGCACTCGACAGTTATTTTTAATCCAAAATCACCGAAGATTTTTATCAAGTCTTTTCTTGCACGATCTTTCATTGTATATATATATATATATATATATATATATATACAATACCGTGAGAAACACACTCTTTGACAGTGCTCAACTTATGAAGGAGCAATTATACCGTAATTGAAAAAACAACTTGTACCGGTACTCAGAGTTTCATGTATTCTGTCCAATACAATCGTCAGCCAGATCTAAAAGACAAACATGGAATCATTGCATTAAATACTGAAGTGAATAAAAGTCAAAAGTCAAGTCTTTACCAGTAAATGCTTATTGCGATGTCTACATCTCGAAATCAATTCGCTCCTCTTGTTCAACAGATTGATACTTCTATGTTGCAGAATTAAATATTTCTCGCTAAGACAGAGGTCACATCGCCTGATCATTGGATTGTACGGCTTGCAAACTTTTTTGATTTGTCAAGATATTTTAGGGGTCCCACCTTTTTCTTTGATACTCCAGTATTCCTTGGAAAGCTCCGTCTCGCTTTTATACTTTTCGTGAGAGAATGATTTTTTATGATTGCCATACCGCAGTTTGAAACTTCCTTCACAAATACCGAAGTACGTCTTTTGATGTCCATCGTTCTTGCTATCTGAGATTTTTGCTTCATACACTATACTGGTAGAGAGGCACTTGTTATCCAAGGGGCAATTTTCCTTATTTTTGCAGTTGCATTCTTTTTCCTTTTCTTTGCTTTTTAACATTTTTCTGTTGTGACCATTGATGATAGATTTCACATTTGGCATGCAACTGTAACTTATTTTCAGGGTATTTCGGTTGAATATTTTCCTAAGTCGGTTGTTACTATGGAAATGCTTGTCGATCGCCATCAAAAAATATTTCCCCACGTTCGTTGAGACGTTCTTACTGTAAGGAGGGTTAAACCAAATGACAGCTCTAGAACGGTGTCTCCGTCCTCCAACTTCTGCGACGCCATTTTGATATTTCAATTTATAATTAGATCCGTTTTGCTTTAAAACTTCCTGATAGTAGTAGGCAGCTTCATTAAATATAGACTCATTCGATGACAGTTCATTTATTCGTTTCTCTATCGTAATTGGAAGCTGTTTGATTATGTTTCTTGGGTGGTTTGACTTTGTGTTGATGTAGAGCGTTTCCTGGTCCTGCTTTCGGTATGGCCGATACGATCCATCATTTAAATTCAAGGTAACATCTGGAAAATTTACCACTCGCAGGTTGCATTGAATCTCGACTTCGAGACCAAGTTGCCTAAATATTTCGTGAAACTTCTTCCTTGCAACATCTGCCTGCCTACCAGTTGTATTTCTGAGGTAGACCAGACCATCATCCCGATACAGACCGATATACTCCTTGTTGAAATCCTTGGCTAAAGTATGCAAGATGTAAATTCCAACTAATTCGCATATTTCAGCTCCGTCGTAAGCTCCCATTGAAACATCGAAATTCGCGTTATTTCTCTTGACCCATGGCTCATTGTCTTTGAACAGCATCCATTTTCGAGAATGACGTATTGCTTGCAGATCCTTCCAATCCAATTCAACATAACTTGAAGCAAAGTTCAAAGAAGTTTCCAATAACTCGTGCGTTATTGAAGGATAAAAGTCTTAACATCGAAAATCATGAATTTACCATTCGATTTGCGCTCCAGTCCATAAAACCATTTTATTACCTCATTAGTGCTTCTCCACTGACATACCCCAATTTGAGCTCGTAACTTAGAATTCATGTTTTCTAATATGCTTTTACTGATTCGACCGATTTCATTTTTTGAGGGATTGATTAGCCGAGTTGCAGGGTTATTCATAAAGTTTTCTTTGTGGTCCTTTAAGGTAATGACGCATTCATTCCGGGAATTTCTATCCATTCCGTCCAGTACTTTAAAGTTCGATGCTATCGCCTTTGCCTCTCGGGCTACGGCTATCTATGTCACGAGATGCTATCGCGAAGGAGAGGATTAGGAGTCCCTAATCGCATCTCCTAATCGTTGATATGATGACAGGTATACCTATAAAAGTGTTATTAAAAATGTTTAAGTATTTAAGTACATGTACACAGGCAAAATGTACATTGCTGGTCAAGTATTTGAATTTTAGTGCATGGGTGCTATAGAGAAAATATGGAAATCGTTTGGCCAGTTTCAACCGTCATGTGAGCCATTGATGCTCAGGCCAATTACAATGGTATTCTTACTTCTTGTAGTATTTCGCAATGAAAGAACTGCAGTAAATAACGAGATGCCACACATGAATTACAGGAAGCCAGCAAAAACAATAATTCTACTGCGTAAGGCATAACATCATTCTTTACGATTGGATTGGAGATATACATATATATTTTTGCATATGTGTATTCATTACACATCATATATATATAAAAAAAAATTGAATATATATATATATATATATAGATAAATTAAAAAAATCAACGTAGTCTCAAGATAGAAATTGTTTTTCAAAACAATTTCTATCTTGAGACTACGTTGATTTTTTTAATTTATCTTTATTATTAAGTCTCATGGCGATTACTTATGATATATATATATATATATATATATATATATGTACGTGTATATATAATGGAAAAAATATACCCAAAGAAAACTCGACAACTTTTTCCCCTCGGTTTCAGCTCTATGAGCCTTCTCAAGGGAATGATTTTATTTTCAAAATTCAATGGAAATAAGATATAGATTTATAATAAGTAAGTGCATCATGCAAAACTAAAAGTCTATTGGGTTCATAGAAATTAATTTTGTCTCCTTTCTACGCCAGTTTGCAGGCTTAAATGTAGATTCGTATGAATGTCTGCAGTTCTTATAACAATTTCTACACGACTTTCTATAATTGTAATTCTCTTGGTTATGAAATCTTCTCCTGTTGGTAAAGTTACTTCGTTCGTTAATTATATCGTTGATACTTTCAGTCCTCCTCCAATTTCTCTCGTCTTTGTTATTAGGCCAAGAATATTTTTGGCTCATATTTTTCCTAAAGTTGCACCTGCACTCCGCTGCAGAGGTGTTTGACTTTTTCGGTTTTATACGTTACAGATTTTTTGTTCTTGGATTTTATTTCTAACGTTGTTATTGTACTTTTTGTTGGGTTGTCAATTGAAATTAAGTGCTTATTCGAAGCAAAGAATCCACTCTTATTCTCCCAGATGTTTTGATTAATATCTTCTTTTTGTTTTACTAAATTTTTCCATTACTCTACACACTGCGTAATTTAGCTGAAAAGTCATTATCACTTTTTTTAGACATATTCAGTTCTCAATTCAGCGGTCATAATCAGTCTTTTAATTTCATGCTCAAACTCTTTGATACATAACTCCTTTCGTAGGTCATTGTCTATTTGTGAATTTTGAGGAATTGGATTCTTAAAAAATTTCCTTGGAACTTTCGGAATAGTTTTGCGTAAGCGACTGTTGTATATTTCGGCTAAACACTTGTTCCTATATGCTTCATAAAAATAAAATTCTCCTCTATTTAACGCTTTAGTTCAATCGATTTCAGAATGATTTGGGTTTTAGCAACTCTAATTGGAAGTTCTTTTATTTCTGCTTTAATACTCTTTATATCGTCATCAATCTTCTATATACATGTATATATAGGCGGAAACATTTCTCTATATACTTCACCAAATACTGTGACATTCAATTTTTTGCATATATATAATGTGTGATGAATACACATATGCAAAAATATATATGTATATCTCCAATCCAATCGTAAAGAATGATGTTATGCCTTACGCAGTAGAATTATTGTTTTTGTTGGCTTCCTGTAATTCATGTGTGGCATCTCGTTATTTACTCCAGTTCTTTCATTGCGAAATACTACAAGAAGTAAGAATACCATTGTAATTGGCCTGAGCATCAATGGCTCACATGACGGTTGAAACTGGCCAAACGATTTCCATATTTTCTCTATAGCACCCATGCACTAAAATTCAAATACTTGACCAGCAATGTACATTTTGCCTGTGTACATGTACTTAAATACTTAAACATTTTTAATAACACTTTTATAGGTATACCTGTCATCATATCAACGATTAGGAGATGCGATTAGGGACTCCTAATCCTCTCCTTCGCGATAGCATCTCGTGACATAGATAGCCGACACATTCGCGTGGTTAATAAAAGATATTTTTCTATTGTAGGTAGGCCGGTATCATTTACAAACAGAAGAGTTAATGAAGATAAATAAAATGATAACAATAAATTGAAATAAATCAAAAAATCTTAATGAAGAGAAAAAGGAGAAAAAAGAAAGTAAAGAAAAATTAACCGAAAAGAGATATAAATAAAGGAAAAGGCTACCAAGGTAAAAAGTAAGTTGGCAACTGTCTCTCTATGCACGCCTATGTCTGGTTGCACTTTATATATGACCAGAACTTTAGTGACAGCAAGGTGTCCACATCTTCGACATCTTCTCAATATCTTGAAGCACGGTCATGGCGATCGACTGGGTGCACAACTCAACAGGTGACGGTTGATGTTTCTTGTTGCTCTCGTGCTTTGTCCCTTCTCAAGCCATCGTGGAATGTGCTCAGCCATCCGTTGGAACAATCGACGCTCCGTCCGCCCGATGTGTTTGCGACCGCAAGATTCGGCTTCAGGAGGTAGATTGTCTTTGAGACGCGGGCGCCATTGTGGCTGAGTCACTGAAATCACCTTCAGTTGGACAGTCGACTATCCATGGCCGTTTGTTGGCTGCGCTCATGCTTGCAATTTTGCAACTGTGTACGCCTTTCACTCCGTTATTCCCCTTGAGAAGAGCCGGCGAAATATATAGGGCAACTAAATGAAAACCTTGGTATTGTTCTTTTTGACAATATTTCAAATAAGAATGGTGTAAAAAAATTTTTTTTACTCAATAACAGTTAAAGCTCGACTGTTTCTTTACAATTACATTTTAAAGCTATTCTTATGTCGATATATGATTTCGGAGTACTGTACTTTCCATGCAAGCTAATACTTTAACCAAAACCACTCAGCAAAGCAGATTTCAACACACTTAAAGATTCAACAGAATCGAAATTCGAAATATATTAACCTGTCACGATATTCACATGCTCTTGTTTTCAATGAAAAATGTTAATGATCGCACCGCTAGCAGAAAATAAAAATAGATTTCCATGAAAGCGAATGCTGTTACAGAGGACTTTGTAGCCACTGATGCAGGAGAAAGTGTCCTTGTTCAGAAAATTTACATACTGCCTCATTCCATTTTTTGAAAACTTTTAAAACTTGAAAATGAGAAGAGTCAGATGGATATTTTGCACATAACTACTTGCAGGTCACAGCAGCTTGGCTTGAATTTTACGGCTAACCTACAGTTACGTGGTGTGATCCAAAATGTCCCGGACTAACCTACTTGCAGATAACCTGTGATAACGAATACTACTTCAGATGTAAATTTAGGTCTTTAAGGCATGAGAAATATGGTCGCCGAAATTTTTCCGGTCAGTTTTCTATTTTTAAAAAATATTTTTACATTTTAACATGAATTTCTGTATTTTCTGAATTGATCGAGATCCGATTTGTCTTATTGTTATAGTTAGATTGATTTTGATTTGTACCTTATTTGACGGATATCTTTGCCATGAATATTGCACGTCTTTTGTTAATTGCTTCATGTGTTACGATATCAATCAGTGAAGTTCATTCAGCACGCATTCATTAAGAAATCCGTGTCAACGATGGTTCTTTGTTCTATCAGTTTTCATGATGGATGTGACAAGCGTGTCTTCAGTCGAATATCGCAGTGTGATACGATACCTCCTGATCCGCGGCTTCGCTAATGGTGACATTCTAAAGGAATTAAGCCTGGCATATGGAAGCAAAGCTCCATCGAGAACTACTGCTTATTTCTGGATAAGCGAATTTAAACGCGGAAGACAATCTGTGGAGCAAGATTTTTCAACTGTTGGTCGGCCGCAGGAGATTCCGGAAGAGAAATCGAGTCAGTGCGATGAAGTGATTACAGTACACAGAAGGATAACCATCCGTGAGTTGTCAAGAGAGTTGCGAATCAGTTATCACTCCTGTCATGACATCATCGAAAGACTTGGATATCGCAAACTGGCATCACGTTTCGTACCGAAGTTTCTGTCACCTGAAATGAAGGAGAACAGACTTCTGGCGGCACAGTCAAATTTGGATCTCCTCGAAATGCACGGAGATCAGTTTCTGAGCTGCATCCTTACAGAGGATGAAACACCTTTAAGTTTGTATCTGCCTCAAAGTAAGCGAGAATCTGCAGAGTGGCGAAAATCAGGCGAGTCTGCCCCTTTGAAAATGCGATCCGGAACATCACATCGCCGGTCGTTGATGCTGACGGTCTTTTGGAACGCTTCGGGAATCCAACTGGTTGACTTTGCGGATAAAGGAGTAAGAATCAATAGCGAATATTATTCCAATCTGTTATCTGAAGCGAGGAAGAAAATAAGAAAGCCACGAAACATTCCCCTCTACTTGCTTCATGACAATGCTCCGATTCACACCTCGCAGGAGACAACCAATGCCTTAACGAGAAACGGATTTCAACTATTGAGCCATCCTCCTTATTCACCTGACTTGGCCCCAAGTGACTTCTATCTGTTTAGATTCTTCAAAAAGCATCTTCGTGGACACCATTTTGAATCGCCAGTTGAACTGCGGGATGCAGTTACTGAGTTTTTTGATTCTTTGACACCGGAATTTTTTCATAAAGCTTTTTGTGAATTGAGACTTCGTTGGCAAAAAGTGACGAATGCTAACGGCTCATACATTGAAAAGTAAACTGTTTTCTGGAACAAAACATTTGTTTTTCCGTTAATTATTAGTCAGGTTATTAGTGATAGCTTAACTGTCAAGTTAATCTAAATATATTAATTCTAAATCGCTAGAATTTATAGGAAAATCTTGAAATTCAGACAAAAATGTTTGAAAATTTTGAAAAAATTGAAAACTGACCGGAAAAATTTCGGCGACCATATTTCTCATGCCTTAAAGACCTAAATTTACATCTGAAGTAGTATTCGTTATCACAGGTTATCTGCAAGTAGGTTAGTCCGGGACATTTTGGATCACACCACGTACTTATAAGCATCGTACATGAACATGAAGAAAATTATGGCTGCATAGCCTTTCAATTTTACGCTGATCGATCAGATTGACGTACTGATAGTGTGTGTATTGACCAAAGCCACTTATGTTTGTTGCTTCTTTGTTGAAACAGACGATGAAATCACAAATCTACACGACAACTGAAATACGATATACAATCAAAGAACCTTTTCACTGGACACAACTGGCAGAACTTTATTTTGTGTTTCCTATAAAGAAAATTGTTAGATTAAACAGTCGATCTAAGCAATTATCATGCAATCAATATCTGCACGAATGGTCAATTTCCTATGTTTAGTTTCTTATCATCGACTTTGTTTCTTCAATCCAAATCTGTTGAAACCATACTTGATTTGATTTAAATGAAGAGCAATGACATTAATTTTTCAATGAAATAGGCGATCTCTCGGTATGCAGAAGCATTTACCGCTTTTACTTTTCCATCTTGGCTTATTAAACTTGGTGCTAAATTTCGTACCATGCATTGCAAGAACAGCAGAAGCGCCGGTGGCTGATTTGGTAAAGAGGCTGGTGCCATACAGATACTTTGCTGAGATTGGGGATGCCTTCAATTCGCGAGATGGTTCACTTGGCACCGGTATCTTCGATCCGAAGTTCTTGAAACAAAGAACTAAAACACAAAGATTTCGAAAGACAGTTGTCAAATTTTCAGAAGTCCAAGATACACGATCTCAAAGTAATGTTTTGGATATTTCTGGCCATTTAGCGATAAACACAAAATTTGGACCAGTCCAGCTTAGTGGGTCCGGAATGGGTTCATATTTGAAATCTTTTAACACTTACAGCACCTATGCTGAAAACACTTTCGTGGTCACTTTGGGTAAAAGATACGAGTACCTTTACAGACCTACAAATTTGATGTCGCTTGAGATTTGTGAAGAGGCTAGAAATGCCGATACGGATCACTTGATTACTGGAATGCATTATGGTGGACAGTGCATCACATCTTGCAAGTCTAATGCAGATGCTAATTCTATTAAGTCACATATTGCAGGAAAACTAAAGGCAACCCTCGAAGCAGCTAAGGTAAGTTTCTGGAATTTTCTTTTGAGCATGAACTTAGAGTAGCCATTAAACTTAGCCTACCCCATTTTACCTTGATGAACTAATAAAGCATGGTGATCAGAAAGAGAAGTAATAATTAATTCCACGTTTATTCGTGCAATACAATCACAATTCTAAATTGAAAAATTTTTTTTCCAAATAATTGGACAAACTTTGATAAAAAAATTGCACTGTAAGGGGGGAAAACTTCCTTTTAGTACGCATCATTTTGCATACAACGCTCTGTGTTTAATACATTTTTGGTGTGCATCACCGAATGTTATTCATCACCTACACTGTACGAGTATTATCCAGTTTCTTTCGTTTCATTTCAATTATGAAAGTCCGCGCATTAGAACTTAGTTGTTTCATTTGCTTTAACGGAAATCAATAGTTTATGACTTGTAACAGTTACTGCTCACGTGACAAATGTCATAGCTATTTAATGCATTGATATTTTCTATTCAACTAAGATACCTTTTAATCATTAGAGGTTGGATTGCTAGATTTCGCTATTATAGTAGAGGGGAGAGGAGGTTGTGATTCAGAAAAAGTTCGATTACCGATTATCCGATCCGAAAGTTCAAAAGTCCAAATCGATTGCTCGATTCGAATTTGAAAAAATAAGTTCCGATTTCCAGAAATTCCGAATCGATTACCATTATTAATGCAAGGAAATACACTCATTATAAAAGAAACCAAATTAGTACCCTATACCTGCATACTCTTTTTTGCTTCACCGAAGCTGCGAACTAAAACAATAACAGCACAAATGCTCCGATAAGGAAGAAGCATTGAATTTTTCGAGGCAGGCTTCTTTGCGGTGGCATCAGTTCTGAAGCTGAGATCTTAGGAAATCTAACATGCCTTTAGAATTTACAAGCTTCAATGTTTTGAACAATTTCATGTTTGCTGTATTCAGATTTATAGGTAGTATGATATAAAAATCATCCGCGCATAAATCTCCTATTGCCTGTAGTGCCCATTTCGCTGCACAGATGAGACAATGCCAAAATGGATGAACAACAAGAACTAGTTAAACGCTAACCATGACTGTTTGCTAACCTGCGTTACTTGTAAAGTGAAACAATTTTCTTGCTACAATTTACTTTTCTAGAAAGTCTTATTCCTCGTCAATTGGATATCTATGTACGTAAATATATATATATATATATATATATATATATATATATATATATATATATATATTTATATATATATATATATATATATATATATATATACAAGGTGTTTCAAAAGTAGGCTAACAGTAGAAATTGGCCTTGAAAAGCTATGTCTTAATGCTATAGATTAATAAGCTATGTCATAATAATCTTTTTCACGATGCCACAGATAGCTAATATGCCTTGTATTCGTAAGGGGCAAAAATTCAATACTCTTTGACATCGCGTAAATCATATCAAAATATCTCATGATCTCCAGTGTTTTCATGCCTACATATTTCACTACAACCCAATTTGAATCTATACCGATCATGAGAAGTCGAATAACTATCCAACATCTATCAAAAAAAAATTATTAGGAAACCATGTAAACAAGATAGTAGTTGTTTCAGTGTTACTGCGGAGAAGGAAGAACAGCTGACATTCGAATGTCCTCCGCGCCCCTCAGCCTGGTGCACGAAGACGCTGTCGTCAACACAAGACAGGGAGGCGAAGAAGGAAGAACAGCTGACATCCAAATGTCCTTCACCTTTGTTAATTCCAGCCTCCTCTTAGACCATCGTCAGAAGCTTCTGACGATGGCCTAGAGGAGGCTGAAATTAATAAAGGTATTAACATTAAAACAACTACCATTTTGTTTGCTTGGTTTCCTAACAAAAAAATGAACAAATGAATAACCAAGGCCTATTCAACATATCAAAAAATTAATCAACTTAAAGTTGCAAAAATTCACGAACGCAAATGCTCAAAATGTCCACCATGGACATCGGCACATTCTTGTAGTCTTTCGGCCACACTGTGGCACACAGTTCTGCATAAGTTCCTGTCATCACTGATCTCTTGACAGGCATCTGTGATGTAGGAGCGGAGTTGAGAAAGTGTGTGAGGTTTTCGTCCGTACACTTTCTCCTTTACAACGCCCCAAAAGAAAAAGTCCATCGGAGTTAGATCGGGAGAGCGAGGAGGCCAAAGGATGCTACCACATCTCCCGATCCACTTTCCTGGAAAAGTGTCATTCAGATAGCTTCTGACACTCACTGCAAAATGCGCTGGTGCACCATCCTGCTGAAAGTACAGCTCATTGAAGTTGTTCAATGACTGCATCTCAGGAATCGCAAAGGATTGGAGCATTTGAAGGTACACCTCAGCCGTCACAGTTCTTTCAAAAAATACTGGCCCAATCACACCGTTGCTTGACATACCGGCCCAGACGGTTAAGCCAGGCTGGTTCAGCTCATTTGTTGATACCATGTGCGGATTTTCAGGGAACCAGTAGACACAGTTATGTCTATTTACGTGACCTGATAGTTTGAAACTGGCTTCGTCAGACCAAACTATCTTGTCAAGCAAATCTGGGTTCTCCCGAATTTCCGACAACATGAGCACAGCAAACTGCAAGCGTCGTTCAGCATCATCCGGTAGAAGGTGCTGCAACAGTCTGGGTCGGTATGGTTTCAACTCAACTTTCCTCATCAGTCTCCAAGTAGAGCTTAGAGAAATGTCCAACTCCAATGAGGCTCTTCTTGTTGACTTCTTCGGACTTTGAACAAATGTTTGGGCCACTAGCTCCTCGTTTGATGTTATTGAAACTGATCGAGGGCGTCCTGACTTCGGTGCATTCTCTACCGAACCGGTCTTTTCAAATTTATCTCGAATGCGATAATTAGCAAATCTTGATGGAGGATTGCTGTGAAAGGCATCTCTCCATTCCATTCGCACCTTTTCAGCATTCTTGTTTTTCCAAAAGGATTTCAAAATCCATTTTCTCTGATCATCTTTTAGATGACCTGACATGACAGAAGCAGCAAATTCAAAAAAGCTTCAAGCTTGTTTAATTCACTTCAAGTCAAACTAACAGTGTTTGATTCAAATCAAATTAATTGAACATATCCATGTACGTAATGTCAGATTGGTGCTATATCTTGTCCATGATAGATTTCAAAATTCCTTTGCCAATGGAATGCTACTGCATAGACTTCTAAATGATAGTAGCAATTACTTCGAAGTCTATGGCTCATGTTGGACTGATCATGGATATCCATCGACTGATTCAGGTGTAAATCGCCAATAGAACGGTCAACATAGATTTCCTAGGGCAAAATCAACTGTTAGCCTACTTTTGAAACACCTTGTATATATATATATATATATATATATACAGTATAATAGAAAGGCAAAACTCGAAAATGGCAAGTTAATAAGTAAAAAAGTTTCCAAATGAAGAATAATCAAAAACGAAGAGGTATCCCATGATTTATAATTTTTGAAATTACATAAGAGCACATGTTACATAGATTATGTAATTAATCTATGTAACATGTGCTCTTATGTAATTTCAAAAATTATAAATCATGGGATACCTCTTCGTTTTTGATTATTCTTCATTTGGAAACTTTTTACTTATATATATATATATATATTGAAGGAAAAACTAAGTTTTCTCTCAACCGAACATGTTTCGGAATGTAAAATCATTCCATCTTCAGCGGCAAACACAAGCAAAGGTAGAATCAGGGGTCTATATTCAGAATTCATGGCTTGATACAAATACAGTTCAAAGTAAAAGCTTTCAAGACAAAACTGCAGAGAAAGAGAGTCAGGGTTACAATTTCAAGTACAAGGGTACTGATCTGTTCCTTTCATTAGATAGCAGGCTTGCCGTGGGAATCAATTTATAATTCCCATTCCCATCCCATTCCCACGGAATTTCTGTGGGAATTCCCATTCCCACAGGACTTTTGACGTTGTTCCCATAAAATTCCCATAACCAAAAATTGGCTTCTTTGACAAATGTTACTGCATCAATATGATCATAGGACCATAGGTATAGGCCTATATTACAATATTTTTGACCAATCTAAATCAAGGTTTTGCAGCTCATGAATACATTTTTTAACCTATCATACCTTTTGTAAGATGCTTGGTTTTAAGCCGATATAGACTGATTACTAATAATGCAGAACTGTGTCTAAATTTTGTTAAAATGTTGTTGACAATGAATTTCAGACTATACGAGTGTGTGCATCTTTGCACTTCGATTTTCTGTTAGTGTACTGTATACATTGAATTTCTCTTGTTTAGATTTATCAAAATCATAGCCTTTTTCGTTGTAGCATCACAATTTTGTCTTGGATTCGTTTATGAACGTCATTGTTATTATATACCCATAGATTGAGAGTTTTATAGGAATAGGATAAGACTAAAAGAAATATCATTTAACTATATGCATATTAAATATAAGATACTCGTAATGACTTTGTCCATGCAGGCTAAACATATGGGCTATCTTTCGTACATTGTTACTAGTATCTAATCCAGTTATTATCTAAATTATATATGGCTATTATACATTATTGTAGGCTACATGTAGGTCCAAATTATCCTTGATAAGTCACATCCTGTCAATTACATTTAGGCACGATCATTCCATCTTATCTTTAATTATGAGTTTAATGAAAAGTCATTAGTTTTTAAAACAAAATGAAATTCTTACAAAGAACTGAGAACTTCATAACCTTTAGAATTATAACAAATAACTAACAAAATAATTTCCGAAATGGATTCATGAAACAATTAACAACTGGCAAACTTTGCAATAACAATGTGTGTCACACTATAAAATCTTTATGTACAGTAAACATCACTTCAAGCGTGATTCATAGAAATCCATCTGCTTCCAATTTTGCGACATATTTGTTGTAAATCATAGCACTCAATTTTTGAGATTTAAGCTTTTTTCTGAGCTTTGATAGTATTAGTCCGGTCTCGCTAAACAGACGCTCAATTGCTGCTGAAGAGACAGGAGTTGCCAATAAGACTTTTGCACACCTGGACAGCATTTCCAACTGAGGATTCTTCTTCCAAAATTCAACTCCTGGGTTCTTTGATGGGCGACGCATAGATTCGAACACTACGATTTCTTCATCTAATTTTATGCGAAAAGAGTTAGTTGCTTTCGAACGTTTGCATGGAGGAGCGTATATAGTATCAAAAAGATCTGTCACTGCTGTTTCAGACTCTTGAAGAGAAGCTTCATCTGAAGCAATATCAGCAGTGAAATGCATGGAATCTAATAGTTGATAAATGTAGTTCATCACGTCTGTTTTAAAAGTATCAATGTCTTGTTTCCATTCATCAGTAAATTGGCTTACCTCCTTTCTTGTAGCTGAACCTTTGGGTAGGCTATTTACCATGCTTGCAGTCATCGAGCAGACATCAATACCAGATAAATAACAGGCAGCTTTTGAGAACGCCGAGCCACAATATGGCCACAAATTCGTTCTGATCTTTTCTCTGAGAAGACGTGGCGTTTCGCTAGATACAGCAGGCAGTTCTTTGTTTATCTCAATGCGGAATAAACTGACGTCCATTGTTAAATAGTTCATGTACGATAAATGAGAAGTTGGTCCATTAATTTCCACTCGATCAAAAAACCGTTTGACAATCTCCATGATATCCAATAATGCTTTCAGACTTGACAGAGGTGCTAAGGTATCAGCTACATGGTAATCCTCTTCAGAGAGAAAAACGGTGTAATTTTCAATTGCCGATTGTAATCTCAGATGGTGGAACCGCCATGGGCGGGTAGTGCATTTGTCCGGAATCGCCCGCTTAAGAGATCTGACGTTTTGGTCACGGGTATTATAAAACGATTCAATAGTTGTCAGATTCGATAGGATATTTTCGAGTGATGATGGTGGCGATTTTTCGAATACATATTTAACGCAAGTTGACAGTGCATGTTCTGTGCATCCAACTCGGCCACCAAAGTTCAAAGTTGTAGGATAACGACCATCAAATGCCGCCACCATCTTCGGTTCATTGTCAGAGACGACGAAGAGGGGATTGCAAAACTTTTGAGCATCCAGCCCGGCCGCCTCCTCCGTTTTGAGGCAGTCCTCCAAAAATTTGAAAGTAAATTCCGCATCGTGGGACACATCATCTAAGTCGCATATTTTCAGGGGATAACGAAACCATCGCCAGTCTTTATCAACACCACAAATGACAATGGCACAATATGACAGTCGATGTTGATGCTTTCCTGACCAATAATCTATCATGCATGAAACTCCTGTCAGTGGATCATTTACAGACTTACTGAAAAAATTTTCTAACTTTGAATGTGATATTTCTCCTTCTGTCGTAAGTCCCGAAGCAATATAGGTTCTTCCAATTTGAAAATCAAAAATGCGATTATTTCGATGAGTAACTGTCGATGCGAAGTCTCCGCAAGATGATGCAATTTTTGCCATTGAGTTTAGAGAAACAGTAGGATGTTCACACACTAATTTTACTAAATGTTTCTGCCATTGTTCCTTTGATGATTTGGGTAGAGCTGGCTTGGAAGTTCCGACGCATTCAAATGATCGTTTGATGGTAAATGACGTAATAGATGATTTCGAACAATTGTTTGCAATATGACTCTTGATGGCACTCATGCCGCTCTGATTCACCCATCGATCATTGATCTTTTTAAACCAAAGAAATAGGCTTTTGCAATTATCGCAACAAAGGAAGGGAGCTAATTTATCATTTTCAGGAGAACCAAATAAAACAGCTTTGATCTTGATATCAATTTCTTGGGATCGTATCATGGATTTTGGTGGTGAAATAAATGTCACTTCATTACTTGAAATTCGTCGTTTCAGCGTTACTTTGTCGATATCGGATAATTTATCTGTCATTTTCACGTCAACTTCTCTAACAGAGAATCCGTCTTCTACTGAGCTTAGGAAGCGATCCTTTCGATGATATTGTTGAATCATCATCATTGGCCAAAGGTGCGATATCCTATTGACAATTCATGCAAGCAGGCAGGCATCCGTGTGTGTACCGTGTGTACGTGCTTCAGCAGTCCCTATCCTGCTATTTGCGATATCCTATTGTTAGATCAGCATCATCAGTCACAAGTATGAACCTTGTATGAACACAAAGATTAAAAAAGAATAGATAGCCAGCTGCGCTGCACAGACGTTACCGAATTGTCAATGACAAAACGAGTCAATTTAGGGAAGCTAAAATAATCAATAAAGATGTAGATTCTGCTCAGCCAGGTGCAGAGAAAACTTATATTAAGAGAAAGACAGCTTACATTCAATTCATACAAAACTTTGTCAGACAAAATCTCTTTGCAATCTATTGGCTGCACGCACGCTAAGTGGGCAATTCTTTTACAGTGATGAAAAATTACATTGCTTTGTACATGTATGCCAATGTCGTTTTTTCATGTACTGTTTTCCTGTAAATTAATATTAAAAAAAATAATTTCATTGTTATTTGGTAATGTCTGTTAAAAACGTAAAAAATGTGTGCTTGGGGTTTTAAAAATAAAGGAAATTGCAAAAAATAAGTTTCTGCAGGTAAACGAATTAAATTTGCCCAGTCTGCGCGCGCTTTATTATTGTCTGACAAAGCTTGCTTTCTCTTAATATAAATTTTCTCTGGCCAGGTGTAGACATAATCTGTGTATGAACACAACCCCAGAAATAGTAGCGAGCAGTTTCTCTGATAGCGACCACGTGGCGCGACGAACAGTCACAAAAGTCATGCAATAATCTACTTTCCTACTTGATAACAATTAAATATTCCCCTAAATCTGCACACTATCATACTTGCATCGTATGTATACCCTCACCCGACTCCGTTGTTGCTTCATGAGGAAGGAAGTTTTCTAACGAATATATGACCTACTTGTACAATTGACGAATATATTTAGAATTTTGTGATTTGATGTTTTAGAGGATTTCTATGGGAATTCCCATATAAATATCGTAATTCCCATCCCATGGGAATTCCCATGGGATGGGAATTACGATGGGAATTCCCGGACCCACGGCAAGCCTGTTAGATAGCCAATCCGGTTTTTCTTTCAGTATAATACTCGTAGATTCCAATATCAATGGATATCCTGATATTCCAATGATAGAGAAGTTTTCAGCTTTAGGACTATGTTGATGCATAGAAATTTTAGTTTGACATGGGTATCCTTATAAATGTTCCGAAATGCGAGAAGCAAGATGACGTCTAGTGGCGCCAACGTATCGCATAGAACAGCGATCACAAGTGTAGAGATACACAACATTTGATTTAACTGCGTTCGCAATCGGATCTTTGTAATTGAAATGATTTTGGATTTTGTTGGTTCTAAAAACTGGGACTATTTTGGCATTTTCAGACAACTTTCCGTTAATATCATGAATACGACGCATCAACATTTTATTAGTGGACTCAATGTAAGGAACAGACCAATACACAACCTTTTCATTTTCAGCTTTTTCTTCTTTTGCACTGCTTGCTCTCTTTTCCATATTGTTCTTCACTCGTAAAATTGTGCGTTCATCGTAGTCATTATTTTTAAAATTATCAATTAACTTATCAACCGCTTTTTGGTAATTACAACGGTTGGAGCAAATTTTAAAGGCGCGAAAAAACAAAGATCTCATAGCTGCCATTTTGTACGAGATCGGCGCATAAGAACTCGAAGGAATATAGATTCCAGTGTTTTCATCTTTCAAAATGATGCGAGATATCAAGGACACCAGTACTTATACTCACAGTGGTATCCAGAAAATTTATTGTACCACTGGAACTGCATTCCATTGTGAAATGCAGTTCATCAACCATAGAATTCAGAGCCTCTAAGAACCACTTGCCATCCGCATCTGTCTTGAGAATGCCAAAGCAGTTGTCCACGTACCTGCAGTATAACTCAGGCAGTTGAATATCTAGATCATCAAAGCGACTCTCAACAAGATCCATGGCAAAGGCTGTCATAATAGGGGCTAATTTTGAGCCCATCGGCATGCCATCAATTTGATAATAATACTTGCTGTTAAAGGAGAACAATTTGTTAGAGCAAGCAATTTCTAGCAAATGCCTTAGAGCATTTTTCGTTAAAGGAAAATCTTCAAATTCGATCATGAATAATACATGCTCTATCGTTTTTTCACCGGAATGGAAGTGAAGAGGCTCGTCACATCATAGCTAAAGAGCTTACAGTGCTGAAGATCAGGGATGTGAGAATTATTAAGCAGCTCAACAAAGTGAAAAGTATCTTTTAAATTGAATATATTAGGAATGTGAGGTTTTAGGATGTCTTCATACCAGCCAGATAAATTTGACAAGCACGAGTTGCGCATATTCAGAATGGGCCGAACAGGAGGGTCAGTCTGACTTTTGTGCACTTTTGGCAGGCCGCATAAACGAGACTTTGATTTGATTCAATATTGCATCATTGATAATTTTCTTTGATTTCAAAGATTGTAATTTGCGATTGAATCGCTCCTCTTCCAAAATAGAGGGATCTTTTTTGGACCTCTTATCAAAAGTATACGGTTTGAATTTCTCACGGTCATATATCAGATCATTCAATTTCTCATCATAATTTTTCCGATCTAATATCACGATGCCATTGCCTTTATCAAATCGTGATATCACGATGTCGTGATATGCACTGCTGTCTCTGCACCTTTGTTTGACGGAGAAAGTTGATATCAAGACAGTGACAGCTATATGTACGAAAATAAATCATTTGCTTGTATTATATTTCGGGTCTAGTTATAGGCCGGAGTCCGGAGTCCTATCATTTGATAGGACTCCGACTCCTGCAAAAATGATAGAACTCCGGGACTCCGACTCCGAGTCCGCATCCCTCCACCAAGCCCATTGGTGCTGCATCTGTATCCCTTGCTCGTAGAAGCATAAATCTTTTGAGTCTAAATAATCCTTCGCTGCCTCCATGACGTCTGTTGGATGCAAAGTGCCGACCACTGTGAGCTCCAATTTCATGTTAGGGAAGAGATGAAAGTTCGATGGAACCAGATCTGGAGAATAGGACGGATGAAATAAGTTGCCATGTCTTCCAACCTTGCCTGAGATGGCGGCAGCGGAGGTGTGAGCAGGCGCGTTGTCTTGATGGAGGAGCAAGCATTTCATGAGCTTCCCTTTCCGTTTGATTTTGATCTGCGCTCGCAGGTTCTGCGAGAATTATTGACCTCAGTACTACTTCCCAGTAATAGTCTCTACTCTAGGCAGTCCACCAGCAGCACACCCTCCGAGTCCCAAAAATGGGAGGCCATGATCTTGGCTGCGGACTTGATGGCCTTGACTTTCCATCGAGCTGATGATCCTGGGTGCTTCCATTGCTTCGACTATTCATCTTTCAGGTTCTCTCTTCATCTCTCTGTTCATCTCCAATGGCTTTTTTCAGATTGTTTAGCATTATGTAAGCCTAAACGATTCTTTTGTCCCGGGTAGTCATTGGTTTCTCCCATAAGAGATCGATGAGACCATCAGCATGAGTATAAAGATATATCATGAGATATCACCATCTCATTAAGATTCTTGCCTTGAAATGCATCCAGAGAATGTTTGTCCTATTTGCGAACATAAGAATCACCGATATTTGCCATTTTATTGACTACTTTTTCTGTTTACTGAAATGATCATTCCAGGCATATTTCGTTGGAATCTCACACTGCCTTGCGATGTCACTAACCTCTGAGACACACATACTCATCTTCAGCTCATCATCGCCTCATAACTCTGATGAAGCATCTGCTTCTGGAGATTATGTGGCAACAGTCATAAACAGTCATCGTCGGCATTAGGCCTATTGCGTATTTCAGAAACTGCTTGATCAATATTTAGCAGCTGCTTGGGCATTGTCTTCAGATAGCTACACAGGTTGATATAATCAAGTTTAGCCTTGATAGATATTTTAAACCAGTTTGGGACAATTCGAGCCGCTGGCGTGCCTTTGTAGGGCGAGACGCGGTGTCTAAGGCCAGGGAAGTTTTGTATTGTAATTGTTCGTGTCGGAGGACATCTTTGTATTCTATGCCCAGGCGAACTGGCACCCCGCAATGTTTAAGATTAGGCTATAATTGGAAATGCTTGAGATTTGATCTCTCCTTGACTCGCTTCCGTACGTGAGCTAACAAGTCTAATGTTGAGGAAAATACTACGTCAATGGACTTCGGGGTTGGTTTTGTGACGGGAGAGTCATAGACTAAAAATAGCAACACACACTTAGAATACGCTAAGAATACAATATTCCAATTAAAGTATTATAGTATTCCACGAACTTTAGTTTTGAAGAAAATTGACAAAACTCACTACCGGTTAAATTGTTGTTGTATTTAACATTTGTATATCAGATTACGCAAGCGTAACTAAAACGCTGCGGTTTAAAAAAATGACATGCTATGTCATGAATGAATATGCGAGAAAGTACTGATTGCTATTTTCGGTATTTTATGAATAATGAGAGCACGCAAATCACATGGAAAGTAAATTACATGTGGGCGTTCATACACTGTGTCTTCGAGCATATAAGCAGATTTTAAGCCCAGTTTTTGTCTAATTTCGTGATAACATAAAGGCACAAAAAAGTACTAATTTTTGAATCGGCGATAGTTAGAACTACCCATGAGTTTGTCTCTGTGAGACACAACGTCGGGTTTTTATCAGTCACTTACTTGTTTTTATTTTAACTGCATTACCTTATCCTGCAATAAAAAGAAGTACAGGGAGCGGAATAACCTGTTTTAACATGGCTATGAATTTCAACGATAAAGATATTACAGCAAACAGCAACGACAAGCAGCACAAAGCAGGCCTTTGATTAAATTTGTTAATTCACAGTCTCGACAAATACCTCTGAAATGTGATGGAAAGCTTTCATGATGAAGTTATGACACATTACTTCCACGGGAATTGTAAAGAGCAATTCATAAGCTAAATTTGAATAAGCATGCTTTTGTATATTTTGATATCATATGACGCCATCGTAACGAAATCGCTACATTTTTAATTTCTAAGAAAGGGTTCTGAAGATGTCAGGAATAGTGATGTGCGTCGGAGATCTAAGACAGCGCCAATCGAAGAGTTGATAGGATCTAACCGTATCAAAATTCACGTCCTACGGCGAGAAAAACACCATCCCATTCGAGAGGCATGCGACGCACCTATCCCCGGAAGACGCTAAAGAGGAAGACCGCTGAAGACGCGGAGGAGGCAATTGGACGAGGACATGTCCGCAGTCGGTTTGAAGCAGAAAGACGCGACTGACCGAGGCAAGTGGAGGAGGAAGACCAGTCCGACCCTATTCTGCGACGGGATAAGGCCTTCAAGGTAAACAAAGTAAACAAGATATGAATTAAATTGCATCAAATTTTGATTTCAATCATAGCTTTTAACAGTAAATAAATCGGAATAAACAATGTGAATACAGTCCAATGAAATCTTCAACCATCAACTTCACAGCCAGGAGATGATTTTCATTCGTCTGTCAGCCGGAAAATCAAAGTAGCTGAACTGTGGTTGGAACAAAAACACTGATAAGCAGATTACTTGAGGACATTTTTTTCCAACCATTGAAAAGTTGGCGTGAATCAAATGTTGGTGGAATGCTAACCTGCTTATGGGAGTTCAAGCGGATTATATGATGAATAAGGTTTGCCAAAACCCTAATTCGTCAAAATTAAGACTACGTACATTGTTTGTGAGCTTTGACGCTAAAAATGTAGCTTTATCAGAGATAACTAATGATTTACTCCTGTGCATCCAATGCAAAAGGACAGCAGTAATGACGGAAATAGACTTCAAAGGAGGCATTCGTTAAATAGGCTATAGCTATGAAAAGGTCAGGGCGTAGCGTCCATTGGGGCATTCGGGATAGTGCCCCGAATGTATTTTTAAATAAATTCCCCAACATATTTTAATTATGTGCAATGTGCATCAGTGACCAAACGCTACATCCCATCTTAAGTCTTTATTTATCTGTCCAACGGATGCATGTATGACTGTCGGTGGTTTTATCTCTCTTCCTCTCTCAGGGGCAGTCGCCGGAGTGTCGCCGAGATTGCATTGATTGGCCAAAATCTAGAACCAGCCATGCATGATCAGCAATGGCTCGTTGATGTCATCGACAACTCAGCCAATCTACCAATGTGCTGTTCACGCGCGCCAGAACAGCTCGGCGACGCCTTTCAGCTCGTCGCGGCCGCCAATGCATGCAACCCACGGAGAAGCAATCCATCTCTGTGATCCAACCCGGGCGAAGCCAGGGAATTCTTTACGAGTGACACTTACACACACTGACCACGGCGAGTCTGACAAACGCGTAGCTAATTGTTAACACATGCATGCCTTCATCTCTTCATTATTTGATCATTTTCATTATTTTTATCAAAGTGACTTCAAGATTAGAACCCACCGGGTACTTTGCATATGTGCTGCATGCTATAAGGTACACCGATACCAATACTGACTTTAGCCCCGGAAACGCTACGCCACTGGAAAAAGTATTAAAATATTATGCAAAATTATCAAAAATGCAAAGAAATTATTAATTTCCTGCAACATGCGAGTATCTTGTGGTTAGGACAGTATGATACAGTTGCATTTCTTCTACTACTGTCTTCGTTTTATCATTAAGATATTCTTGCAAATATTCGATTGACAGCTCGATATCGATGGTTAATGGGCTATTACTGTCTTCTAAATATGTGGAAGTAATCCGCTATTATATGAAAAATGTCACAGAGCAATATTTTGAATCTTGAAAGATAAGTTTTACATATGCATGTAAACATGCGCACACTGTAAATCATAAAGTCCTAGTCAAGAACCAATCTGAGTACCGAATGAAAGAGCACTTAAATCACCGAACTTAAATCCACAGAAGAACTAGAATGCTTGTTAAGTACTAATATGATGAAATGTTAATATAGCAATGACACACTAAAAGGTAAGGACATACAACCGTAGAACAATAGCGATGCATTGAACGAGGTGCGTCACTACAGTGCCATAACATCACTTAACACTTCATATCGCTGTCTCCATTGTCACTGCTCGTGTTGCCTTGCTCGATGTGCTCGACATTGAACGCGTTTGCTATTCTCTCCGACTGTTTTTTGAGTCCTGCCAACGTTTACCCACTTCACTGACTGCGCTTTGAGTCTTGTGCATATTTTATTGATCCAAATGCATATTTGTCCTGAAGTATTTCATTATTGAATTGAGAATTATTGCTCATGGATTGGAAAAGGTGTAGTTTGATTACTCAAAACTCCCTTAAACTAGCTGCGGCACCTTCTAATCACCAAAACCTGGCGACGGGGCTGGTTGCGCGCCATATGTGGCCTAACAGAATGTATGATAGTCAGGCTTGTTGATAGGACGGAAGTTTCCGTCTCATTAACATCACATTCACACAGAAAGAAATAACTGATTATCATCCTATTAACAACAATGAAATTAAATATACGATAGATCAAATTACCATGCAAAGATGTGTGGCTGGTAGGATTTGAACTTTCGACCAAGGTTAGCTGGACCTGTGCTCTAACCAATTGAGGTACGAGCCACTTATGCGACTGTGTCAATTGGCAGGATCAAACCCTTACCACCACACTTCGTTGTCATAGCAACTATAATCAATGAATAAATAACTTGTCACAATTGTAAAGCAAAAATTATTCAAAGCCTTCTCAGTTATTTGTTGTCATGTCTCCTCTGCATGTTCTGGGTTGACGCACGCACGTCAAGTGTGTCGTTGTAATTTCATTGCTTCGTGTTATTTGTCTGTGTCTAAACCATCTTTCGTCGAAATTTTTATATCACACGGATCGTCGTCGCACCGTCTCCATTGTGGTATCAACGGCTACTTCTGTCCACTGCACAGCTCAAGTCTATCCGTCGTTTTTCCTGATTTTTGTGTTATTATCCACTTAGAAGTGAGTGATACTAACTGACGACTTCTTGCTGCCAGCTCCATCACGGATCAGGACAGTGACATCGATCGAAATACTGACGCACGGATTTTCTGGATTCTTGGCTTGGGTAGCTCTTGTCAGCAGTTAGCCTGTGTTGGTTGTGTGGTCTGTTGGAGCTAGTAGTGGGTTAACGTCCGTAAAGTACTGTTTTCATTTCCCGGGTATGACATGTATCAGTCCATTGATTATATTTTTGATCTCTCAGAGAAAGAGCTAGCGGAGAAGAGAATTACCATAGATCAATTACTCCAAGCTTTCATTAAGCTAAAACACAATTTTGAAAGTTGTTCTCCTTACCTGTCGCATCGTTCATTTCCCAGTCCTGAAATACTGAATGAAATAAATAGTAAATTGGATACGATCATTGAGGAAAACCGTTCTTTGCGGAAAAAGAGTCTCAGAACTGGAAGAGCCTGTCAAGACACAAAGTGATATTTTTGAGAAACTGGAGAGGCATAAGAGAAGGAAAAATATTATAATTCACGGTTTAAAGGAGAATGTTTCAGATTCAAATGAAGAGATTGAAACTGTTATGGAGACAATGGATGTTGATTTTACTGTAGGTTCTGACAGCGAACAAGTCCAGCGACTGGGTAAACCATCTGCAGGAAAGTGCAGACCTATCCGTGTTGTCCTGTGTGAGCAATCAAAAAAGAGTGAAATTCTAACACGTGCAAAGAATCTTCGTAATTTTTCTACATGGATAAGATATTCGTTAACCCAGACTTAACACCGCTGCAACAATCTTTGAATAACAGTCTCCGAGAATTTCGAAACAAATTACGTTTGAAACCTGAGAACAAAAGGAAAAAAGTTTATATATGGAAAGATGCTGTCTATATTGATCACATAAAGATGTGAAATTTTCGATAGGGGATTTTAATCACTTGAACTCATTTTCCTCGCATCCAACGATAAATGCTGGAATTCTTATGTGACAGCAGTCCAAATATACAAAATAATTCTTTTTCGCTTCTTCTAACAAATGCCCGATCTGTTTTTCGTAAATTCGACGAGCTTTGTACATTACAATCCATTTATCATCCCCTGATTATCATTGTAACAGAGTCTTGGTTGAAGCCTGAAATTGACTGTAATTTGTTGCATTTAAATTCATATTCGCTGTTTCGTGACGATCGAATGGTGGAGGTGTTTGTGTTTGGTGTCATGAATCTCTCATTCCACAATTATTACCAACGGCAAAGTATTCATTTTTTGATTATCTTTTTTTATATCTTATGCATAACAAAATCCTCTTGGTTTCGTTGTACTTGCCTTCTGGTATTTCAGCAGCTGAACGTTCAGTCATCAATAATGTCATTTGTGAACAAATTGATCTTCATCTCACAACTCATCCTGATTCTAAAGTTATGTTATGCGGAGACTTTAATAATTTTGCTCATTTTTAGAGGTTACGTTTGATCTGGTGAATGTTGTAGATGTACCTACACGTGGGAGTAATATTATTGATAAAGTATTTGTCCAATCAAATAATTCATCACTTTTTCGTGTTTGTGAACTCCTTTCACCTCTGTCTACCTCCGATCACAATTGTATACTGTTTAGATACGGTAATTGTGGAAAAATTATTTCTACTCATATTGTAAATGACTACCGAAAATCAAACATCGATCGTTTTGTGAATGCATTAGCCGACATTGGTTTCTCTGATATCTATCATGCAAAGACTGTAGACGACAAACTTGAGTTGTTTTACGAAAAGTTTAACCACTACCGTGGCTTCATTCCTACCAGAACATTGATAATGTGCTCAACCGACAAGCCATGGATGACACCTCATCTTAAATGCCTAATTAACGACCGTTGGCTTGCTTTTCGCATGAAGAACATGGCTTTATACAACTATTACAAAGAGAAAATTATAATCGAAATTGCTAGGGCAAAATGTAATTGGGCAGCAAAGTGCATTCAATCCTCCAGAAATGCATGGAAAGTTGTCAATGAATTGAGAGGAACAAATTCTAAATCAAGCCTACTGAATATCGTATCACAATTTCAAGATGGCCATGATTGTGTCAATTTCATCAACGAACAGTTTGAATCTGTTTTTGGTAAAGATATTTATCGATTCAGATGCAATAACATCGGAACCCTTGGAAGACTTAAATTGGTGTCCTCTTACTGAACCGCATGCTATCTATGATATGGTCTTATCGTTAAAGACCTCTAAAGCGACTGGAAGTGACTCGTTGCCAACAAGATTATTGAGAGACGGTGCAATTGTCTTAGCTGAACCATTATGTCATATTTTCAATTGCTGTATAATTGATAGATATATGCCAACACTATGGAAATTTGGCTTTGTGACTCCCATTCTCAAAACAAACCCGCCTAAAATTGATCAATTGCAACCTATTACTTTGTTGCCAGAAATTGGGAAAATGTTTGAGAGGATAGTATTATCAAATGTCAAGGACAAGTTACTTACCCATGTTGACAGAAGGCAATTTGCCTATGTCCCACATTCATCAACGACATCGGCTTTGATACATGTACATGATTGCATTACACGATTTTTAGATATGGACGATACCATAGCAGTATCTCTGCTTTTCTTGGACTTCTCTAAGGCTTTTGATACAATTTCCCTTCAGAAGCTGATCAACAAATTAGAATTATGTAAGTTTCCCAGAGGATTTCTTGAATGGACTATGTCTTATTTTTGCAATCGACGTCACGCAGTGCGCATCGGCGATTTGGTCAGTGATGCTGTAAATGTTGGCAGTGGAGTCCCACAGGGCTCAATAATTGGGCCGTTCTTTTTCATCTTCTACACAGCTGAACTTATTTCCGATGCAGACTCTTGCGTCAAATATGCCGATGACACAATGATAATTCATCGCATCACCCATGACATTCCGAAATCCGCATCTATGATTGAAGAGAGTTTGGAATCAATTGAGTCCACAAGCAAGTCATTATGTCTTCAACTAAATCGAAGCAAATCTAAATTGATCATATTCCCGAAATTTGAGCAAAATCCGCTGGTCTTCGATGCAATTTCTATTCCTCATGTCACTCGTGTGTCAACTGTGAAATTACTGGGTGTAACGTTTTCATATGATTTGAAATGGGATGAGCACACCAATACTGTTTTACGAAGGTGCACGAGTCGGCTCTATGCTCTTCGCGTCCTGAGAAATGTTGTACATAGAAATGTCCTTCTACAAACATATAATGGGATAATTTTGTCTTTATTGGACTATTGCTCATCGGTTTTTGTGGTATTACCATCTCACCTTCAGGTTAAACTTAGACATTTACAGAACAGATGTCATAGTATCGTGCATGAATTTGACTGTAAGTGTGGAAACTTCGAGAAAATCAACGATAGAGGGATCAAACTCGCCGTAAGACTTTCTTATCAGCTGAATATAATCCCCTTCATCCACTCCATGAACTTATCCCTCGTCGTTTTCAAAGAACAAACCAATTTATGATTGAGTTTACCAAAACTTCACGTAGACAAAGACAATTTCAAATATTTCTGTCTATCTACCTGAATGGCTTGCATACGCCTAAATGAAAGTGACTTATTGTAAAAGTGTATGATTTGTTTGCTTCGCATCTGTATTTTTTGTCATTTCTGTATCATTTCGATGTACTACATTTCGATTATCATTACTAAATATATATATTTCTCTCTCTCCACTGGAATGCCTTTTTGTTATTATGTTAAATAAAAATGCAAGTAAATATATAAATAAATACTGCATTAATTAATAAAAGCAAATAAATAATCACTTCATTTGATGCAATTTTTCGCCACGACATATAATTTAACGGACGGAAAATAAAAGCGCTTTTTGGTGGTTTTGAGCCACCAACCTCTGGCATTCTACTCTAACGCTCTGCCAGCTGAGCTGTCGACGGGCGAAATGAGTCCTAAGTTGAAGAATCTGCGTCATCCAATCAGATGGCTTCATCTCCTCAAGACAGCATAACATCACCCGTTCAAGTCAAACACAACAAACAAAGATAGGTGCAATCACAATTTAAGAGACGGAAAATAATTAAGATAGCGTTAGAAAATATTAATTTACATGCATTTTCAAAAATCTACATTTGAGTTTTTTCAGGGCTGCTACACTATCCCAATGCAATAGAACATGCTCCCAATATTGTCTTTCGTGTGATAAATGATCAATCCGCATCGTCAGTCTTTTGCAACTAATTTCCAGCTGATAGTAAAACATCAATTTTTAAAATAGATTCAATTTTGTAATTGCCATTTGTAGTAGTAGGATGACCAAGTTGGGAACAACTGAAACCAGTGAATCGAGCATGCGTTAATTGTTTATGCAACCGATCTTGACAATATATAAATCAGAGGGGGTTCGCGCGGGGATTCGTCACGGGTTTTCGGCAGAGCTTGGAAAAATTTCGTCATCTATCACTTACTAGTAGATTTGGATTAATCAGTTAAGTGCAATTGGGTCCTTACTTCAATCAATTAATTGCCACATAATTGATTAATTGAAATTTCTAAAATTTCAATGAGTGTGCCATCTTGTAGACATAGCTGATATATAATGGCGTTTATTTTCATTCATAAATGGAAATCGTAAATATACAAATCATGTAACACGATCATTTCAGAAAAAGTTTCAACTAAACACAACACAATGAGAAAAATTACAAAAAGTAAGTTGAAGTGAGATGGAAAGGCACGCAAAGAAACACTTTATAGTTTCCTAGATATCTCACTGCTCATCAGTCTGGTCATGATGGGGAAAAAGACCTTTTCAATTTCTTTGAGTGACAAAGTCTCATTTCAAAATGGGAAGAGTAACGTAAACGCTTTGGAACGTACTTGTATAGTAAGTGATTATTTCTCGAAATGATGTTCATGAAAAACTTTCGACTTCTTCTCTCTCGTTTCTCACGGATTGATTGCACAATGAATTCCTCTGACTCTGTGTCACCCATGATCATTCTCAGTGCGCGCCTCTGAATTCTTTTCGGCTTGATCTCAAGTACCTTTGAAAGTGAAACGAAAACCGGATATGCGTATTCGAATAGTGAGTCAACGAGAACATAATAGATGGCTAACATATCTCTTGAACTTGCATATTTCTTGGCTTTTCCAAGAATATCGAATTAAGAATTCGAAGACAAATAAAATGTTATTATAAAAATTAATAACACATAATAACAAATATCTAACAATAAAAATATATTAAGTTATAATTATAGTTATAATATAAATAATATATACAACAATAAAAATATATTAATAACAAATTAATAACATAAATTATAACAATTAATAAAAAATTATTACCTATTTACCTATTTATTACCTTATGAACCTATTTAGCCTGTAGTTTGATATTATCCTATTAAAAAATTCATCATGAATCTCACGATGCTTCTACGAAATTTTTTTCAAGTCAAAACACTTTGTACGTACAGATTCAACTGTGAAGAAAGGCAAGCATATTAGAGAAAATCGATGGAGTTGAATGTAATTTTACTTACTAGGCTTTTACATGTGGAGGGTACTTTGTACCTTACGCGGACTGTAGTAAGTTCCGTATTTTATTGTACATGCTCTTTCGTAGACATTCGCGTAATTGCAATGTATATTGTTATAACGGGTATATTGTATTCGCGTTTATTGTTTTGCAACTTGATTCTTTGTATACGCCATGTATTACTTGATCTCTAGAAGCAAGCAGCATGCAACTCTGAAAGTGAAACCCATCATTGTAATCTCTAAATCAACAAATAGAAAATACATGTACGAATATATTTACACTCTTTACAATCTCTTACTCTCTTTACAAGAGAGTGGGTGGAGCTGGTCGAAAGAAATGGGTTGGCCATAGCTCAGACGTTCTTCCAGAAAAGAGAATCGCACAAGATCACATAAAGAAGTGGGGAGCACAGGACCGAAATCGATTGGATTGTAATGAAACAGAACCAGAAGTGGAGGATCAAGGACTGCAAAGTGCTAGCCGGTGAACACGTGACAACTCAGCACAAGCCACAGGTTTGGACGCTACGGTATACGGAGAGGCAAGAAAAGAAACGAATGGGAAGGAAAATCATCAGGTGGTGGAGATGTAAGGGAGAAAAGTTAGAAGACTACGAAAGTGAGATCAATGATGCCTTCTGTAAACTGAGCAACACCCCTGGTGGAATCGAAGAGGAGTGGGATCTGTTCAGAAAAGCATTCATCTGAGCAGCAGAGAAGGTGGTCGGCAGGACAAATGGAATGAATGGGGGCCGTCGAAAACAGCAATGGTGGTGGAATGAAGAAGTCAGAAAGGTGACGAAGGAGAAACGAACAGCCTGGAAGGAGGTAGAAAGCGTGAGTGATGACAAAGCGAAGAAGGAGGTTTTAACACGAAAGTATAGGGAAATCAAGAATCAAACAAAGAAGGTAGTGGCACAGGCAAAAGAAGAGACAGAGCGAGGGCTGTATGAAGCAATAGAGAATGATAGAGGAAGAAAACAAATTTACCGACTCGAAAAGCAAGGGAGTAGGAAGAGAAGGATGTGGTGGCCGTCCAGGATGTAGGAAACAAAGACGGAGTGACTGTTTCGTGTCCGCCGCATATCACGAAGGTGTGGAAAGAATATTTTCAAGAGTTGCTGAACAACGAAGGGTGCAGCGAAGTTGAACTTCCTTGTAGTGTGAGGTCGAAGACGGTAGAGAAGAAAATCAAGACAGAAGAAATCGAGACCTCATTGAGAAAGATGAAGACAGGAAAAGCAACTGGCAAGGATGAAATAACGACCGAAATGTTGAGGGCAGCGGGGAAAACAGGTATCGAATAGCTAGCTAGACTTTTTCGGCTGTGCTATGAAAAAGGGGAAATCCCAGAGAACTGGAGGCTGGGTTTGATTGTCCCCATTTCGAAAGGAAAAGGAAGTCGACAGGACCCTGAGAAATACAGAGGAATCACTATTCTAAGTCAAGTGATGAAATTGTTGGAGCGCATAATCGACGGAAGGCTGAGATCACAAGTGGAACACGAAATTGGAGAGGAGCAGCAAGGTTTCAGAAAAGGTAGAAGTACATCGGATGGTATGTTTGCGGTGAGACAGAAGATGGAGAAGACGATTGAAAGAGAAGAAAACATAGCGATAGGATTCGTAGATTTAGAGAAAGCTTATGACAGCGTCCCTAGACCCCTAGTGGTGGCAACCCTGAGATGGTTAAATGCTGGAGAGAAAGAGGTGATACTTATCGAAAAGATGTACGAAAGAACCAGAGCGGCAGTGATAGATGAATAACATCAGCGAAGATTTCCAAATAAAAACAGGACTCAGACAAGGAAGTGCTTTAAGTCCATTTTTGTTCATTCTGATTATGGAATTGTTGTCAAGGAAAAGCGAAGAACATGATGCAATGAACAAGATAATGTATGCTGACGATCTAGCTGTGATAATGAAAGACGAGGTGGAGCTACAAGATCAACTGGAAAAGTGGGCGCAGAATTTCCAAAGGCATGGTTTGCGCATCCATTTGGATAAGACGGAAGTAATGTGGGTCGGAAAGGAGCCAAAGGATATAAGTGTTGAGGTGCAAGGAATTCAGCTAAAGCAGACAAAGGGTTTCAAGTACTTGGGAGGTGTGGTGGCGGAAGATGGGCGGAGCGAAATGGAAGTGACTAGGAGAATTAGAGCAGGGGTCGGAGCCTATCAGAAAGTGGCGGAGTGTTGGGAGACAGAAGGATCAGCAAAGATATCAGACGGAAAGTGTTAGAGGTGTGTGCAATTCCAGCAGTCACATATGGTCTGGAAACAATGGCGCTCACCAAAGATCAGCAAGATAGACTGCAAGTGTGCGAGAACAATTGGCTGAGGAGGTTGTGTGGAGTGAAGTTGGTTGACAGAAGAAAACTTGCAGAAATGAGACTCGAAGTCGGACTGAAACGAACGATGACTCAGAAGATTGTGGGAAAGAGACTATCTTGGGCCGGACATGTGGCAAGAATGAATGAGCAGAGGCTACCCAGGCGAATGGAGCAAGAAATGAGTGTGCGAAGAAGAGGAAGACCGAGAATTCGTAGGAGTGACTGTCAAAAGAGATTTCCAGAAGGCGGATGAAGATTGGAGAAGTTGGAGAAGCGACGCAGAAGACAGAGTCGTATGGCGGGGAACTGTGCACAATGTTGTTGAAGTATGGAGCGGCTGACATTTTACTTGACTGTGTTTCCTGATATCATTTCATGTGGTGTTACCCTGATGGTTTGTGGACTGTAGCTAGTTTGTGTTTCCATGAATTTTATGATGTATATGAACTGTCTCCTTTTTATCTTGTTTGTATGAATCCCCCCTACCCCATTTATATGGGAGAAAGGGGTTGTTAAAATAAAAATAAAAAAACGTTTAAGTGATTCTATATTCAAATGAGACCTATTAACCATTAAAGAGTTCTGCATCTCCTGGTTCATAGGAAGTAAACTCTGTCGTGTATCACAGACATTACCTGATACTGATACAACCTGAATCTTCATCGATTTCAATAACTAAAGAAAGCAGACCTATGTCAACAATTAAATTGCAATAATAGAAAAGCAAGTGCCCAGATTCATATTATAAGAAAGAGCAACTCTTGTGGAAACAACCATACATGTTTTAGGCAGGGATGCGGAGTCGGAGTCCCGGAGTCCTATCATTTTTGCTGAAGTCGGAGTCGGAGTCCTATCAAATGATGGGACTCCGGACTCCGGCCTGTAACTAGACCCGAAATATAATACAAGCAAATTATTTATTTTCGTACATGTAGCTGTCACTGTCTTGATATCAACTTTCTCCGTCAAACAAAGGTGCAGAGACAGCAGTGCATGCAAAGCTTGAAATAGTTGAGGGAATGACCCGTGATAGTGAAAAAGGGATTGTCTTTTCACTCAGTGATTTAGTAGAGAAGACAAGCCTTCCTACCCTCGATCACACCTACGCACCAAAGGTCACATCAGAGACAAAAATGAAATACTAGTTTGTTTGAGAACATTACCTCTTACCCTCACGTTAATCGTGCATGTGATGGGTCCTCTAAAGCGCATATTTAAAAAAAGTGTGCTCATATTTTTGAGAAGGATGAGGATTTTCCTGCCTGGCAGAGATTGGAGAAAAACCGTGTGAAGCACACATTAAGAAGATGGGTCTCATCGATCTCTTATGGGAGAAACCAATGACTACCCGGGACAAAAGAATCGTTTAGGCTTACATAATGCTAAACAATCTGAAAAAAGCCATTGGAGATGAACAGAGAGATGAAGAGAGAACCTGAAAGATGAATAGTCGAAGCAATGGAAGCACCCAGGATCATCAGCCCGATGGAAAGTCAAGGCCATCAAGTCCGCAGCCAAGATCATGGCCTCCCATTTTTGGGACTCGGAGGGTGTGCTGCTGGTGGACTGCCTAGAGTAGAGACTATTACTGGGAAGTAGTACTGAGGTCAATAATTCTCGCAGAACCTGCGAGCGCAGATCAAAATCAAACGGAAAGGGAAGCTCATGAAATGCTTGCTCCTCCATCAAGACAACGCGCCTGCTCACACCTCCGCTGCCGCCATCTCAGGCAAGGTTGGAAGACATGGCAACTTATTTCATCCGTCCTATTCTCTAGATCTGGCTCCATCGAACTTTCATCTCTTCCCTAACATGAAATTGGAGCTCACAGTGGTCGGCACTTTGCATCCAACAGACGTCATGGAGGCAGCGAAGGATTATTTGGACTCAAAAGATTTATGCTTCTACGAGCAAGGGATACAGATGCAGCACCAATGGGCTTGGTGGAGGGATGCGGACTCGGAGTCGGAGTCCCGGAGTTCTATCATTTTTGCAGGAGTCGGAGTCCTATCAAATGATAGGACTCCGGACTCCGGCCTATAACTAGACCCGAAATATAATACAAGCAAATGATTTATTTTCGTACATATAGCTGTCACTGTCTTGATGTCAACTTTCTCCGTCAAACAAAGGTACAGAGACAGCAGCGCATGCAAAGCTTGAAATAGTTGAGGGAATGACCCGTGATAGTGAAAAAGGGATTGTCTTTTCACTCGGTGATTTAGTAGAGAAGACAAGCCTTCCTACCCTCGATCACACCTACGCACCAAAGGTCACATCAGAGACAAAAATGAAATACTAGTTTGTTTGAGAACATTGCCTCTTACCCTCACGTTAATCATGCATGTGATGGGTCCTCTAAAGCGCATATTTAAAAAAGTGTGCTCATATTTTTGAGAAGGATGAGGATTTTCCTGCCTGGCAGAGATTGGAGAAAAACCGTGTGAAGCACACATTAAGAAGATGGGAGGAGCCGAGTCGTATGCATCCAACTGAAAGCGACATTTGATGAACTGTCATCGAAAATGATTGATAATTGATACAGGAATGATCCCTGAAAATAGGTTCAGGTAAGCCTGTAATGATCTATGATGTAGGTTGCCAGTTAATTTTCTAAAAAACCTGGCTTTATATATTGGCCACCCGGAGTCGGAGTCGGAGTCTTATCAACCCCTGGAGTCTTAGTCGGAGTCGTAGTCCTATCAAATCATAGGACTCCGCATCCCTGGTTTCAGGTGAATCCATTATGGTTGTTTACACAAGAGTCGTTCTTCCCTAAAATAGAAATTGCAGTAATTGGCCATCGATCAATAAATTAATCAATTTTTTGTGTACAATCAATAAATTCTCATTAAAAATTGAATGTCAATCAATTTCAATTAATTTTTCCAAGTCCTGGCTTACGGAACTCGAAATGGCACGGTAAAATGGTGTTAAGCTGTCAATCAATCAATTAATTGCAAATATTCCATCACAGTAAATAAGTAGTTCTATTCTTCCCAAAGGTACCGAAAATGCTATGAAGCTATCCTGAATAAATCATTATTTCTATTCTGCATTTTCACTATCCGACTATTTCAGCGCATCCTTGTAGAGCATTCACTTGAAATGACTTCTATATTTCTATTTTCAGTTCACAGTTGATGGGTCGATCAATGTTGGAATCGATAAGGATAATACGATAAGCGATGAGAATATACTCATTTCTGTATTCTGTAATGCAAACCTGGAAAAAGTTGCCACAAATGCAGAGGGTGCTGTGACTGTATTGAATTCAGCAATCGAAAAAATGGAACAGCAAAATCCCACAGGAGTTCCATTTATGATGGAGATAACTTCCTTTGACGCTTTTCCTAGATGTGCTAAACGAAATGCTACACGTTCAAACGGTCTATACGGACCCCTTTCCATCGAATTTGAAACTCATGAGCTGGGTTTTATGATCTCAGATCTCATAAGAGCAACGGCATTATTGGAAAGATGTATTCAAGCATATCCCTATGATTCCTCTATTCATGGCAACCAAAGACTTACGAGTGAGATACAAGCATTCACAGTAAAGATGAAAGTGACGAAGGTCTATTTAGAAAGTGTCCTATTGGACGATACTTTATTAAAGGCGTGTGCTTCCGACAAAAGCTTGGAATATATATACACTGGTACAAAATCAGAACCGAAAGATAAGCAATTCATTTCGTGGAATTACAAATTTTGGACCCATCAAGTCATACATTATTGTCAGGAAATAGATAAAAGAAATTTGATGGATCCGATATACACTTTCACATTGGTAAATGCTTTGGGCTATACATGCAAACGCGTAGGAAGCGGGGAATTCTCGTTTAAAGATCAAACTGTTGTTAGCAAAATTGATTTCCTCAATACTTATCAAACTACGGAAAAGACAGTGTGCTACACAACGCCCATGTGAAGTTCTTAATTGTATTGAAACATTTCTTGTGTTGGATTGCAATTTGAAGGCATATCAATGTGATCAATTGTTCTTATTTTTGTTAGATTCTTGAACATAAGCTAAGAATATGTTGTGATAGACTGATATCAAAATTGAAAACAGACCACATTTCGATATGGGCCTATCTCCTTCATCAAAATTATTTCAAAGACTAAGGATTGTGGTCTTTCTATAGTCAATAATATTTTATGCTTCTGTGTGGTCTTTTCTAAAATAGATTAAAATACAGACTAGGACTAGCATTAGAATTAGTGACTAAAACCCAACAAATTAATAGGACAGCGAAGTAAGATCTGGTATTTGATTTGAGATCGGAAGCCTATTTTTTTTTGATTATTGTGACACTGCAGACTAAGGTTCATCTCCTTCCAAAATTAGCAATATATCAGGTAAATATCTTTCTAGGAGGGATGCGGAGTCCTATCATTTTGATAAGACTCCGACTCCGGGTTGCCAATATATAAAGCCGAATGAAATGCTCTTTTGCAAAACATTAACAAATTTTTGTCCAGAGTTGCACTAGTTGAAATGAAGACAGGCGATGCGTGATCAATTACTGATCGAACAATAGAGTTACATGTATACGCCAGCACAAGTTGGTAGTGACTGAGAAAACTTTTTAAAATGAGAATCACATGCAATCGTCGAGAAACGTTTGAGATGATATGATCAAAATGTCTGGACCACGTAAGCTTATTATTGAAAGAGAGGCCCATATCAGTCACATTCTGAATGTTAGAAATAGAACACAAGGGAGCTCTCGAAAAACTTACATTAAGAATTTTCGATTTGCTATTATTCAATCGCATCTGATTGTTATCACACCATTCGTTAAAATGAGACATTTCGGTTAACACGATACTTGGGTCGTCAACAGAATCATGTACCGGAAAAATCAAAGCGATGTCGTCGGTATATTTCGTCATATTCACAAATGATTAAATGGTTTTTAGCTTGACAAATACAGAGAGAAAAGATATGGTGCCAATTTTGATCCTTGTGGGCCACCACTGTTTACATGGAGTAAACAACTTTTGATCTGACCCAATTTGACTCGTTGTTGGCGGTTAAGAAAATTGTCATTCAGCCGATTGACAAAGCGATTACAGTCTTTGATCGATAATTTTGAAATGCGATCAAGAAGAAGATGGTGGGAATACAATCGAACGCACGTGACATGTCAAAAGTTAAAATCCTGACACCGATTACTTACGTTTCTTCCAACAATTTAGAAACTGTGTCGTGGATTACAATCAGTGCGCACACCGTTGTGGAATTGAGTCTATAAGCAAACTGATATTCATCATAATTACTTATTAAATCATCACAAAAATGCTTCAAGACAACATGTTCACAAAGTTTGCTAACAATCGGTAAAAGTGATATCGGCCCAAATTCACCACGTTTCATCGGCACTGTTTTTGCAATTGGACATATATCCGCAATTTTCCAACATTCAGGAAGTATTCCTTTATCACACGATTGATTGAAAAGATGACAAAGCGGTAATGATAGCGATTCAGCAGAACTTTTCAAAAGTATGGAATTTGTTCGTCTTTAATCTTTCAAGCAGTTTGAAGACTTGAGACTCCGTACAAATTGGAATAGGTGTACAATTCTGAATAGAAAAATTGGAATTATGACTTGCTTCAAAACAATTAGCAAAGCTGTGATTAATATATAGTCAATCGCTTCGTGAACATCAGCATACAGTGAGATAATCTTGTTTGTTGAATTGTCTTCTTTTTTCCTCTGACGTTTACCATTGACCATACACCTACAGGAGATTTACTCATGTTGGTGCTCCAAATTTTCTTAGATTTGTATTTTTCAGTTTGTACTTTCGCTTTGTAGTGTCCGTACCATAGTACTCAATGGTTCGTACATTGCCCAATATTCATTCGATA